>SJXQ01004417.1:0-18368 GCA_006408695.1 Aepyceros melampus | reverse complement strand
GGGATAATCCAGAAAGAGGGTGTGGGGCGGGAGGGGGAAGGTGGGGGTCGGGATTGGGAGTTCATGTACACTCGTGGCTGATCCATGTCGATGTGTAGCAAAACGAATACAGTATTGTAAAGCAAAACAAACTAAAAAAATAAAAAATTAAAAAAAATTACAATATCTTTACTTTCAGATGAAGGTTTAAACAGCTGGTTTATTCTGAACATTTATTTGCTAATTAAATTTGAGATTGTGCCTACTTTGCTGTACAGGCATACAGCTTCTGTATTAGTTTGCTATGGCTATGAAAACAAAGCACCACAAAATGAGTGTCTTAAATGATATAAAGTGTTGCCACATGTTTCTGAATGCTAGAAGACCAAGATAAAGGTGTTAGCAGGTATGGTTCCTTCTGAGAGCTGTGAGGAATATTCTAACCATGTCTCCCCTTCAGACTCTGTTCTGAGAGATCCTTGGTTTGTGAAAGCATCGCCTTGATCTCTGCCTTCATCTGCATTTTTCCTGCTCTCTAAACCTGTGTGTATCTCCAAATTCCCCTTTTTTATAAAGACACCAGTCACATTGGATTAGGGCCCACCCTAATGACATCATTTTAATTCATGACCTATCTCCAAGTGAGAATCACATTCTAAGGTCCAGAGGGCTTCAACATATAAATTTTGAGCAGAATAGTTCAACTAATAGCAACGTCCTTTATTTTCTTCTACCACTTTCCATCTAGAAATCTCTCATTTGTTCCCAACTAAAACATATGGAAATAACTTTTTTCATTATTTTTCCTGGTATCCATTTGTATAATCATTGACATAACGTACTTGGGTAAATTTTCTGTGTATTGAACCAAAATAAGAAGCATTTTTTTTTTTCCAGTTCAGTTCAGTCCCTCAGTTGTATCTGATTCTTTGCAACTCCAAAGACTGCAGCAAGCCATGCTTCCCTAGCGATCACTAACTCCTGGAGTTTGCTCAAATTCATGTCCATTAAATGGTGATTCCATCCAATCATCTCATTTTCTATTGTTTCCTTCTCCTCCTGCCTTCAATTTTTTCCATGGTCTTTACTTCATATCAGGTGGCCAAATTATTGGAGTTTCAGCTTCAGCATCAGTACTTCCAGTGAATATTCAGGACTGATTTTCTTTAGGAATGACTGGTTTGATCTCCTTGCAGTCAAGGGACTCTCAAGAGTCTTCTCCAACACTACAGTCCTAAAGCATCAATTCTTTGGAGTTCACGTTTCTTTATAGTCTAACTCTCACATCCATATATAACTACTGGAAATACCATAGCTTTTGGAAAAAACAAATGTAGACAGACTTCGTTGGCAAAGTAATGTCTCTGCTTTTTAATATGCTGCGTAGTTCGGCTATAACTTTACTTCCAAGCTTCAATTTTTTTTTTTTTTAATGTCATGACTGTAGTCACCATGTCTCTTTTAATTTTATGACTGCAGTCACTGTCTTCCGTGAATTTGGAGCCCTCAAAATAAAGTCTGTCATTGTTTCCACATCTATTTGTCATGAAGCGATGGGATCCGATGCCATGATTTTCTAATATTTAGTTTTCAGCCAGCTTTTTCACTTTCTTCTTTCACTTTCATCAAGAATCTTTTTAGTTTTGCTTCACTTTCTACCATAAGTGTGATATCATCTGTGTATCTGAGGTTACTGAGATTTTTCCAGGCAATCTTGATCCATCTTATGCTTCATTTAGCCCATCATTTCACATATCATGTATTCTGCATGTAAGTTAAATAAGCAGGGTGATATACAGCCTTGATGTTCTTTCCTGATTTGGAATCATTCTTTTGTTCCATGTCTGTTTCTAATTGTTGGTTTTTGACCTGCATATGGATTTCTCAGGAGGCAGTTCAGGTGTTCTGGTATTCCCATCTCTTTAAGAATTTTCCACAGTTTGTTGTGATCCACACAGTCAAAAGGCTTTGATGTAATCAATAAAGCAGAAGTGGATGTTTATTTGGAATTCTCTTGCTTTTTCTATGACCTCACAGATGTTGGCAATTTGATCTCTTGATCTGCTTTGTCTAGATTCGGCATGAACATCTGGAAGGTCCTGGTTCACATACTGTTGAAGTTTGGCTTGGAGAACTTTGAGAATTACTTTGGTAGAGTGTGAGATGAGAGCAATCATGCAGTAGTTTGTACATTTTTTGCATTTCCCATCTTTGGGATTGGAATGAGAACCGACCTTTTCCAATTCTGTGACCACTGCTGAGTTTTCCAAATGTTCTGGCTTATTGAGTGAAGCACTTTAAAGCATGACCTTTTAGGATTTGAAATAGCTCTACTGGAATTCTATCACCTCCACTAGCTTTGTTCATAGTGATGCTTCCTAAGGCTCATTTTACTTCAGACTATAGGATGTCTGGCTCTAGATGGGTGACCACACCATCATGGTTATCTGGATCGTGAAGATCTTTTTTGTGTACTTCTTTTGTGTATTATTGTCATCTCTTCTTAGTATCTTCTGCTTCTATTAGGTGCATACAATTTCTGTCCTTTATTGTGCCCATCTTTTATGAAATATTCCCTTTGTATCTAGTTTTCTTGAAGAGATCACTAGTCTGTCCCAATCTGTTGTTTTCCTCTATTTCTTTGCACTGATCACTGAGGAAGACTTTCGTATCTCTCTGCTCTTTTTTGGAACTCTTCATTCAAAAGGGTATATCTTTTCTTTTCTCCTTTGCCCTTCACTTTCTTCTTTCACAGTTATTTGTGCAGTCTCCTCAGACAACCATTTTGCCTTTTTGAATTTCTTTTTTTGGTAGATGGTTTTGATCACTGCTTCCTGTACAGTGTCACAAACCTCTATCCATATTTCTTCAGACACTTTGTCCATTAGATCTAGTCCCTTGTATCTATTTGTCACTTCCACTGTATAATTGCAAGGTATTTGATTTAGGTCATATCTGAATTTTCAATTTGTTTTCCCTACTTTCCTCAATTTAAGTCTTAATTTTAACAATAAGGAGTTCAAGATCTGATCCACAGTCAGCTCCGTCTTGATTTTATTGACAGTATAGAGCATCCTCATCTTTGGATGCAAAAAGCATAATCAATCTGATTTTGGTATTGACCATCTGGTGATGTCCATATGTAGAATTTTCTCTTATGTTGCTAGAAGAGGGTGTTTGTTATGACCAGTGCATTCTCTTGGCAAAACACTGTTAGCCTTTGCCCTGTTACATTCTGTACTCCAAGGCCAAATTTCCTTGTTTTCCAGGTATCTGTTGATTTCCTACTTTTGCATTCCAGTCCCCTATGATGCAAAGGACATCTTTATTGGGTATTTTAGAAGGTCTTGTAGGTCTTCAAAGAACCGTTTAACTTCAGCTTCTTGAGCATTACTAGCTGGGGCACAGACTTCAATTACTGAAATATTCATTGGTTTGCCTTGGAAATGGACAGTGATCTTTCTGTTGTTTTTGAGATTGCACCCTAGTACTGCATTTAGGACTCTTGTGTTGACTATGATGACTACTTCATTTCTTCTAAGGGATTCTTGTCTACAATAGTAGCTATAATGGTCATCTGAGTTAAATTCACCCATTCCAGTCCATCTTAGTTCACTGATTCTTAAAATATCGACATTTACTCTTGCTACCTTCTGTTGACCACTTCTAGTTTACCTTGATTCATGGACCTAACATTCCAGGTTCCTATGAAATATTGCTCTTTGTAGCATTAGACTTTACTTCTGTCACCAGTCACATCCAAGCTGCACATTGTTTTCATTGTCTCTCTGTCTCTTCATTCTTTCTGGAATTATTTCTCCTCTATTTTCCAGTAGCATATTCAGCACCTACCGATCTGGGGAGTTCATCTCAGTGTCATAACTTTTTGCCTTTTCTTACTTTTTTTTTTTTTTAACTTGTTACTAAATCTCTTTTGTAATTTACTACTATTGGTTGGAATCTATTAAGAGATTTCTCAAATTTCTAAAAGATTGTAGTATGGTAGATCAAAATCCACATGGTGATTCTGCAGCTAATGAGCACTATAAGGTTATGCATGTGGATGTGCATGCTAAGTCACTTCAGTTACCTCCAACTCTTTGCCACCCTATGGACTGTAGCAGGACAGGCTCCTCTGTCCTTGGGATTTTCTAGGCAAGAATACTGCAGTGAGTTGCCATGCCCTCTCCCAGGGGATCTTCCCAATCCAGGTATGGAACTCATGTCTCTTATGTAACCTGTATGGGTAGGTGGGTTCTTTATTACTAGTGCCACTTGGGAAGCCCATATAAAGCTGAGTCCCTTGTTTTTCATGATAATTTTATTCTCACTATGCTACATTTTTTTAAGTGCTTATTTTACTTTACAATGCTGTGTTAATTTCAGGTATACATCAAATTGATTCTATTATACATATACATATGTCTGTTCTTTTGAAAATTATTTTCCCATTTAGGTTATCACAGGATATTAAGTAGAGTTTCCGGTGCTATACAATGGGTCCTTGTTCAGTTCAGTTCAGTCACTCAGTCGTGTCCGACTCTTTGCAACCCCATGAATCACAGCACGCCAGGCTTCTCTGTCCGTCACCAACTCCCAGAGTTCACTCAGACTCGTGACCATTGAGTAAGTGATGCCATCCAGCCATCTCGGTTGTCCCCTTCTCCTCCTGTCCCCAATCCCTCCCAGCATCAAAATCTTTTCCTCATATACATATGTCTGTTCTTTTGAAAATTATTTTCCCATTTAGGTTATCACAGGATATTAAGTAGAGTTTCCGGTGCTATACAATGGGTCCTTGTTCAGTTCAGTTCAGTCACTCAGTCGTGTCCGACTCTTTGCAACCCCATGAATCACAGCACGCCAGGCTTCTCTGTCCGTCACCAACTCCCAGAGTTCACTCAGACTCGTGACCATTGAGTAAGTGATGCCATCCAGCCATCTCGGTTGTCCCCTTCTCCTCCTGTCCCCAATCCCTCCCAGCATCAAAATCTTTTCCAATGAGTCAACTCTTCACATGAGGTGGCCAAAGTACTGGAGTTTCAGCTTTAGCATCAGTCCTTCCAAAGAAATCCCAGGGCTGATCTCCTTCAGAATGGACTGGTTGGATCTCCTTGCAGTCCAAGGGACTCTCAAGAGTTTTCTCCAACACCACAGTTCAAAAGCATCAATTCTTTGTTACTCAGTCTTCTTCACAGTCCAACTCTCACATCCATACATGACTACTGGAAAAACCATAGCCTTGACTAGATGGACCTTAGTCGGCAAAGTAATGTCTCTGCTTCCTTGTTAGTTATCTATTTTATATATAAGAGTGTGTGTGTATGTTAATACCAAACTAATTTTCCCTCTTCCCTACCTTTCCTTTTTGGTAAGAGTAAGTTTGTTTTATAAGTCTGAGTCTGTTTCTGTTTTGTAAGTAAATTCAGTATATAATATTACACAAATAAGGGATATAAAATAATGCTCACTTTTTGTCTGATTATGGTACACTTTTAAATGACTATATGTATATTTTCTGACATCACCAATACAATGGACATGAGTTTGAGCAAATTCTGGGTGATAGTGAAGGACAGGGAAGCCTGGTGTGCTGTAGTTCATAGAGCTGCAAAGATTCAAACACAACTTAGTCAGTGAACAACAAAAATGCCTTATAATTGAAATATATTCTCTCATCTAAAATTTTTAGATCTCGTGAATTTTAGCTATTACCTATTATTTTTGTTATTATTCTTACTTATAACCTTAATGTAACAGCTTACTCCTTTTACTATCAGCACCATGATTTCTTTAGAACAACATGTTTATAACAGAGATGCATCTATTGAATCTCTTTATCTAGTGCATGTTTAGAAAAAGAAGGGGTCTCTTTTGTTGTTTTTATTGTTGTTGTTGTTACTGTGTTTTTGCTATTTTTTTTGAATAATGTTCATAGCACCTAGAGATTTACCCTGTAAACACCACCGCTGAAAAAGGTAAGGTTTGTTACAAATATCAATATATTGTTATTAGAAACTGCTCTTGACAAATTATTCCGGACAAGGCTTTATATTCATATTAATTGACAATAGTAGGCCTCCACCATTCCATAAGATACTACTATGCACAGTCAGGTCCACTTAGGACTCCTTCCATAATCTTTAAAATAAATAAATAAATAAATAAATAAATTCTAAACACATGGACAAACTTGATCTCTATACTCACCATAGCCCCACAACAAACACTATGATCTCTTCATCTTCAAGGTCTGGGATTTCATTTTGGTTTGTTAGATGAAACTAATTATCCCTTATAATAGTGAAAATCCTACCAGAATTAAAATCCTTGTCAAAGACACTGGCCTTATTTAAACTAACACAGGCTTAAAGCTGACATAGATTGACAACCTTCCATATTTTAAATTCTATGCAAAGCTCCATTTTCTCATAGGGCATTTATACAATATTTTTAAACTTACGTTAATGCAGTAATTCTGAATTTTATTTAAATGGTGAAATTACATTATCTCTGGTGAGAAAAGTCATGTAAAAAAGATTTGTTAGTATGGGGTAACTTATTGCACAGAAACCCTTGCAAATGTATTATATGAAAGCAAAAATTTATAATGCATTTTGAATCCGGGAGAGAAAAGGTTTAAGCCCTTCATGGAAGTACACTAGTATACTGCATTCAGTTCAGTTATGTTCAATTCAGTCACTCAGTCGTGTCCAACTCTTTGGAACCCCATGAATTGCAGCATGCCAGGCCTCCTTGTCCATCACCAACTCCCAGAGTTCACATAAACTCATGTCCATCGAGTCAGTGATGTCATCCAGCCATCTTATCCTCTGTTGTCCCTTCTCCTCCTGCCCCCAATCCCTCTCAGAATCAGAGTCTTTTCCAATGAATCAAATCTTCGCATGAGGTGGCCAAAGTATTGGAGTTTCAGCTTTAGCATCATTTCTTTCAAAGAACACCCAGGACTGATCTCCTTCAGAATGGACTGGTTGGATCTCCTTGCAGTCCAAGGGACTCTCAAGAGTCTTCTCCAATGCCGCAGTTCAAAAGCATCAATTCCTCGGCACTCAACTTTCACATTCATACATGACTACAGATATTTCTTGGCAAAGTAATGTCTCTGCTTTTGAATATGCTATCCAGATTGGTCATAACTTTCCTTCCAAGGAGTAAGTGTCTTAATTTCTGTATTATGTCCTTCATTTATCAAAATATTTCTTGAGTTATTCAGTTAATCAAAGATCTGTGGGATAGTTGCTAGTTAAAAAATTGAACTATTTAACAACATTCTGTGGTTTCTGGGTGACATGTAATACATATCTGACAGGATATATTTCTTTCTTCATTTATATCCCCAAATAAAAATAAGATAGAGTTCTCTTTAGCTCATGCATTCTACTATTACTTGCCCTTAAGATATGATGATGTGCTAAGTGTGTGTAAACTTGTTTAAAATGAAATTGAAAGTCATTTTTATATCTTATGTATAAAGTAATGAAATGCCTGTCTCCCAGTTTCTCATTGTGCTCATTATGTTTTTGAGTGGCTGACAAATGATGTAGCTACTATTTTGTTAACTGTAATTTTCTTAATGTATTTCTTAAAGTAAAAGCCTTTTAGCATAAACAGTAATGTGTAACATTTATTCTACTCAACCCTTAAGAAAGCATTATCAAAAGTATAAGTTTCTTTACCATATTTTCTGGGAGGATTTCTATGAATGTATCTTTATTAATATATGATATCATATAATATGAATCATCTGCTCTAATATGTTTCTAAAGTCACTGAAATAGACAAATTCTACTAAAATTGTGTTTATGGATTCTTTTGAATTCTTATTCAGCATAATTTTCATTATGTACTATGAGTCTATATGTTTCTTAACACAAGATAGGATCTAAACACTGATATGAGGATGGTAAACATGAAGCTTACTTGTGATAAAACAACTTTATTATATGATTCTACTAACCTTTTATATGATATGTTCACTATAATAAATTGATAAAGGCAGCATAACATTATTCACTAATTTTATCACACCTTATCTTCACGTTATTGTTCTGTAAATACGAACATTCAAGGATACTGATTCCACTACAGCCTTTACTACCCACTGGTTGTATGACACTAAGCAACTTTTCAAATTCTTTTCACATCAATATCAATTGAAAAATATGGACTGATAATACTTTCTATATTGTAATAATAGTGCATCAAGTAAGATTACATATGTATGTATGAAAATTACATATTATATGTAAATTTACTTAATAAAGACTGGTTGAAAGTTTAAGTATCAGTCACTCAGTTGTTCCAGTTCTTTGGGATCCCATGGACTATAGCCTGCCAGGCTCCACTATCTAAGGAATTTTCCAGGAAAGAATATTGGAGCTGGTTGCCATTCCCTTCTCCAGGAATCTTCCCAACCCAGTGATTGAATCTGAGTTTCCTGCATTTCAGTCAGATTCTTCACCATCTGAGCTTACAGGTAAGACTAGTTGGTATGTGAATACAACATAAGTTTGTTCTTTGGTCTGTCAGTTTACTATGCATTCCTGCATGTAACACTTAGGTGTTGGCTTCTTACTATGCATAGCTGGTCTGCTAGGCAGCAGGGATTCAAGAGTCCACAAGTCAGACATAGCCCAGCCCATTGAAAAAGGTAAAAATGAAAGCATCAGATGTGGAATATATAAGAATAGGGATCCGAGTTGATTTCATGGTTTAAGATGTTAAAAGCACTCAATGTATGTATCTCGTGACAAATAATTAAATATATAAAAATATATTCTACCTGGGATTTCAAAGTAATCCAAAGAAAATCTGCTGAAAACATGAAACAACAGGGATGTAGCCCTACTCTCCCCATTACAGCTACTTTACTCCATAATTTTAAATTTCATTGCTTATTAGATACTTGAATTAGAAATATGAGTATTTGTAAATGAATTGAGGTAAATCTTTATGGTTGCTAGAATATATTGATTTAAAACCACACTTAAGCATTAAATAGGAGTTGTAGACGTTAGATTTTAGCAGATGGAAAAAGCATATTAACTCTATATGGCTTTGGGGAAGCAGTTTAATTTACTACAATCCATATGCATTAAATTGTCTTGAAAAAATAAGGTTCCAGCAAACGTGTTAGTAATTAATACTTAAACATATAACATTTTATTTTAATAAATATCATTCAAACTGGTGAACTTTGATCAAGTTATCTATTCTCCGATTGCTTCACTTTTCTTAATATTTCCTCACTGCTGAAAGGGCCAACATAATTTTTAAAAATGCTTTATAAAATCTAACTTCTAGAAACAAAATAGTCATTATAATTATTTGATGAATTTTGAAGCTTTTATCAGGTAAGCTATAATATAGCATATTATTATGATATATTGAAAATCTAATATGGTATATGGAATATTTGAGTTAAATCAATATCCAGAATTTCATGTCTTTCCCCCTGTGTTTTGATTCTATAACATTTAAACCAAAATTATCTTATTTAACATATTGTTTATATTTTTTGTTAATGTGAAGATAAGGTGTGATAAAATTAGTGAATAATGTTATGCTGCCTTTATCAATTTATTATAGTGAACATATCATATAAAAGGTTAGTAGAATCATATAATAAAGTTGTTTTATCACAAGTAAGCTTCATGTTTACCATCCTCATATCAGTGTTTAGATCCTATCTTGTGTTAAGAAACATATAGACTCATAGTACATAATGAAAATTATGCTGAATAAGAATTCAAAAGAATCCATAAATACAATTTTAGTAGAATTTGTCTATTTCAGTGACTTTAGAAACATATTAGAGCAGATGATTCATATTATATGATATCATATATTAATAAAGATACATTCATAGAAATCCTCCCAGAAAATATGGTAAAGAAACTTATACTTTTGATAATGCTTTCTTAAGGGTTGAGTAGAATAAATGTTACACATTACTGTTTATGCTAAAAGGCTTTTACTTTAAGAAATACATTAAGAAAATTACAGTTAACAAAATAGTAGCTACATCATTTGTCAGCCACTCAAAAACATAATGAGCACAATGAGAAACTGGGAGACAGGCATTTCATTACTTTATACATAAGATATAAAAATGACTTTCAATTTCATTTTAAACAAGTTTACACACACTTAGCACATCATCATATCTTAAGGGCAAGTAATAGTAGAATGCATGAGCTAAAGAGAACTCTATCTTATTTTTATTTGGGGATATAAATGAAGAAAGAAATATATCCTGTCAGATATGTATTACATGTCACCCAGAAACCACAGAATGTTGTTAAATAGTTCAATTTTTTAACTAGCAACTATCCCACAGATCTTTGATTAACTGAATAACTCAAGAAATATTTTGATAAATGAAAGACATAATACAGGAATTGAAAAAGACACTTGCTCCTTGGAAGGAAAGTTATGACCAATCTGGATAGCATATTCAAAAGCAGAGACATTACTTTGCCAAGAAATATCCGTAGTCATGTATGAATGTGAAAGTTGGACTGTGAAGAAAGCTGAATCACTCTGATGACATCTTTTTTCCTGTACTTATCTAAATCAATATTATATTTCTTACTGTGATCTGTGCTAATGCTTAGTTTCTTCCTAAAAGTATTGTTTAAATTCTTATTTTTCACCCGAACTATGTTTCTGAGCAATATTGTCTCAGACTTATTAAGATCTAATTTTATGATTCTGCTTTTATTCAGTGAATAAAATATCACGGGCATTCGTTTGTTTTTCCCAGCCATTATGAAACAAAGAAGACTACTAGAAAATATCCAGTATTGTGTCTTTTGGCTATACTCGACAAGAATTGCTTATCTTTTGTGTTAGTTTTGATATCTGTTCATGTCTCTTGCCTTCATTATGCCTTTGTTTGTGAAAGCAAGTCCAAAAGCATTACAACAAATTTTTTTTTTCTTTCCATTTTTTCTGGAGGACAAACAAGACATTTCAAGGAAATAAAATGTTACCCACTTGCTCTAAAGTCTTCACATATGCTAAATAATTATTAGACTCCTTACCATGGCTTTTTGATGCAAGCTTTCACCTAGTCCCTTTGTCCTTCTATGTCTCTGCACATATGTCTGACCCAAGCCAAACTGGTGGATTTGGATACCTCACACTCAGTTTATATTTACCCACTGCTATATGTTTTAAAATGTTCCCTTCTCACTTAGGATTTTCTTTCCAACCTATGTCTAGTCATCCTTTGTTCAGTTTCCCCACTCATTGAACATCCTAAGGTGACTAGATTGGCAGTTAGCATACTTAATTTATGATCACTAACACTTTTAACATTCTGGAAATGCAATTTTGTATTAAGTGAACAAAGGGAGAAGTGTTTCTGCTTGGCAGTAATGAATAAACATTTGTTAACACATGGGTTTCCGAGGTGTTACTGTGGTGAAGAATCTGCCCCCCAATGCAGGAGATGCACCTTTGATCCCCGGATCAAGAAGATCCCCTGAAGGAGGAAATGACAACCCATCCCAGTATTCTTGCCTAGGAAATCTTGTGGATAGAGGAGCCTGGTGGGTTACAGTCCATGGGGTTGCAAATCTGAACATAACTGAGCAACTAATCACCGAGTACACACCATATGAAACATTTTGATGAATAGTGCATTGGGCTACAATTTGGGAAGCATGCAATAAAAATTTCAAAACAAAACAGAAAATAATATTTAACTAAAAAAAAATTACCAGTTGGCTTACAGGAGTGAAAGTGAAAGTGAAGTTGCTCAGTCATGTCCGACTCTTTGCGACCCCATGGACTGTAGCCTACCAGGTTCCTTCGTCCACGGGATTTTCCAGGCAAGAATACTGGAGTGGGTTCCATTTCCTTCCCCAGGGGATCTTCCTGACCCAGGGATTGAATCCGGGTCTCCCGCATTGCAGGCAAACACTTTTACCCTCTGAGCCACCAGGGAAGCCCCAATATATCTAAATAGCGAATACCAAAAACTGAATTAAATTTTATCTTCCCAAATGTTTTTTCCCAGTATGAGAAAGATGGTTTATCTTTTCATTTTAGATAATGCAAATATAAATGCTGTCAGATTAAAACAAAGCTTTAAAAAAAAAAAAGAGTACAGAGGGACATCAGCAATCTGGTAGTATAAGACATCTCTCATCTTTTCCCCAGTTTGACAACTAAAATTTGACATCCATCCAGGAACAAAAGTGTCTCTGTGAGTGTCATGGGATCCAGAACCATAAGCTAAGAAATTTGGGATTAACTATATCCAGCTGTGCATAAAGTAATAGGAAAACAGAGCATGGTATAGGCTATGAAACTGCCAGCAATTTACCACTATTATTCAGGTTTCCTACCCTGGCACTGACTGATGAGAGGTGTCTGCCAGTAAGTCTCTTTTCCTATGGGCACAACACCTGTATTCACCTGTCTATCTCTCCTTGCTTTGTCTCCTCCCATCTTCAGTGGATCCAAGAAGACTTACAAACTGTTTATATACAAGTCCAGAAGACTCTGTGGATGTTAATTAGATGTAAATATATGCAACAAATTGCTTTTTTCTCATTAAAAAAATCAAATCACTTCTTTTTATATTCATGTATAAACTTTAAGCAGGCTATGTGAGCATGTGCAGCGACTTCCAATTCTAATTTAAAAGGAAGCTTAAGGTAAGCTCTTCTTTTATTTAATGATTAATATAATGTCATGAGATAGATAATCCTAGTTTGAATAGTAAAATTACTTTAACTAATGTTATAGGTTAAACAAAAATACATTATTTCAACTTTCCAGACTTCAGATAAAACCAGGGCCTATGGAAAGAAAAAGCAATGGATAGACAGATAGGTAGACAGAGGACAGAGTAGGTAAACAGGTGGAAATTAAAAGGGTATCAATTACAAAAGAAAACAACATTACATAGTCTCAGGAAAAAATAACTAGAATAGAATTCCCTTGTATTTTTTTTTCTTTTATCTTCCTATAATATTATGTAAGCCAATATATTTTATTTTTCCAGTGTTTTAACATTTGAATAAAACTATATGTTCTGCATAAAAATGTCTTCAGTAATATATTTTGACATGATTAATTTCTCAGTTGCTCATACACATATTTTTAAAATATAAATGTATTTATTTTAATTGGAGGTTAATTACTTTACAATATTGTATTGGTTTTGCCATACATCAACATGAATCCATCACAGTTATACACATGTCCCCCATCCTGAACCCCCTTCCTCCTCCCTCCCCATACCATCCCTCTGGGTCATCTCAGTGCACCAGCCCAGAGCATCCAGTATCATGCAATCAACCTGGACTGGCCATTCGTTTCACATATGATATTATACATTTTTCAGTGCCATTCTCCCAAATCATCCCACCCTCTCCCTCTCCCACAGAGTCTACTGATGCACGGGGATAATCCAGAGAGAGGGTGTGGGGCGGGAGGGTGGAGGAGGGGGTCGGGATTGGGAGTTCATGTACACTCATGGCTAATTCATGTCAATGTGTAACAAAACGAATACAGTATTGTAAAGCAAAACAAACTAAAAAATAAAAATTAATTAAAAAAAAAGAAAAAAGACTGTTCTATACATCTGTGTCTCTTTTGCTATCTCTCATACAGGGTCATCATTACCATCTTTCTAAATTCCAAATATATGTGTAAGTATACTGTATTGGTGCTTTTCTTTCTGGCTTACTTCATTCTGTATAATAGGCTCCAGTTTCATCCACCTCATTAGAACTGATTCAAATGTATTCTTTTAATGGCTGAGTAATACTCCATTGTGTATATGTACCAAAGCTTTCTTATCCATTCATCTGCTGATGAACATCTAGGTTGCTTCCATGTCCTGGCTATTATAAACAGTGCTGCAATGAACATTGGGGTACATGTGTCTCTTTCAATTCTGGTTTCCTCAGTGTGTATGCCCAGCAGTGGGATTGCTGGGTCATAAGGCAGCTCTATTTCCAGTTTTTTAAGGAATCTCCACACTGTTCTCCATAGTGGCTGTACTAGTTTGCATTTCCACCAACAGTGTAAGAGGGTTCCCTTTTCCTCACACCCTCTCCAGCATTTATTGCTTGTAGACTTTTGGATCACAGCTATTCTGACTGGTGTGAAATGGTACCTCATTGTGGTTTGATTTGCATTTCTCTGATAATGAGTGATGTTGAACATCTTTTCATGTGTTTGTTAGTCATCTGTATGTCTTCTTTGGAGAAATGTCTATTTAGTTCTTTGGCCCATTTTTTGATTGGGTCGTTGATTTTTCTGGAATTGAACTGCAGGAGTTACTTGTATATTTTGCGATTAGATTTTTGCCATTTGCTTCACTTGCTATTATTTTCTCCCATTCTGAAGGCTGTCTTTTCACCTTGTTTATAGTTTCCTTTGTTGTGCAGAAGGTTTTAAGTTTAATTAGGTCCCATTTGTTTATTTTTGCTTTTATTTCCAGTATTCTTGGAGGTGGGTCATAGAGGATCCTGCTGTGATTTATGTCAGAGAGTGCTTTGCCTATGTTCTCCTCTAGGAGTTTTATAGTTCCTGGTCTTATGTTTAGATCTTTAAACCATTTTGAGTTTATTTTTGTTTATGGTGTTAGAAAGTGTTCTAGTTTCATTCTTTATACTATATTTTTAAGAAAATATTTTGTCAAAGTAATCAGTTTATTTTACCTAAACTCCAAAACACTGTGGGCTACAGAAACAACAAAAATAATATTATGCATAATTTCAATATAAATGAATAAATGTTTCTTTGTCATTTATTATTTAGGACAAGCAATTAAAAATTAAATAAGGGCTTCAGGGGCTAAAGAGGCTATTAATCAGAAAACAGCCATAATTTCTGACATCTTGAGAGGTTTCCTTATCACAAATACATTCTAAAATTTCACACATTATGATGATAGAAAACATAAAAGGATCAGTTCAGTTCAGTTCAGTCACTCAGTCGTGTCTGACTCTTTGCGACCCCATGAATCGCAGTACGCCAGGCCTCCTGTCCATCACCAACTCCCGGAGTTCACTCCGACTTACATCCATTGAGTCCGTGATGCCATCCAGCCATCTCATCCTTGGTCGTCCCCTTCTCCTCCTGCCCCCAATCCCTCCCACCATCAGGTCTTTTCCAATGAGTCAACTCTTCGCATAAGGTGGCCAAAGTACTGGAGCTTCAGTTTTAGCATCATTCCTTCCAAAGAAATCCCAGGGTTGATCTCCTTCAGAATGGACTGGTTGGATCTCCTTGCACTCCAAGGGACTCTCAAGAGTCTTCTCCAACACCACAGTTCAAAAGCATCAACTCTTTGGCGCTCAGCCTTATTCACAGTCCAACTCTCACATCCATACATGACCACAGGAAAAACCATAGCCTTGACTACATGGACCTTAGTCGGCAAAGTAATGTCTCTGCTTTTGAATATACTATTTAGGTTGGTCATAACTTTTCTTCCAAGGAGTAGGCGCCTTTTAATTTCATGGCTGCAGTCACCATCTGCAGTGATTTTGGAGCCCATAAAAACAAAGTCTAACACTGTTTCTACTATTTCCCCATCTATTGACCATGAAGTGTTAGGGCCAGATGCCATGATCTTCGTTTTCTGAATGTTGAGCTTTAAGCCAACTTTTTCACTCTCTTCTTTCTTTCAACAAGAAGCTTGTGAGCTCCTCTTCACTTTCTGCTATAAGGGTGGTGTCATCTGCATATCTGAGGTTATTGATATTTCTCCCAGCAATCTTGATTCCAGCTTGTGTTTCTTCCAGTCCAGCGTTTCTCATGATGTACTCTGCATATAAGTTAAATAAGCAGAGTGACCTACTCCTTTTGCTACTTGGAACCAGTCTGTTGTTCCATGTCCAGTTTTAACTGTTGCTTCCTGACCTGCATACAGATTTCTCAAGAGGCAGGTCAGGTGGTCTGGTATTCCCATCTCTTTCAGAATTTTCCACAGTTTACTGTGATCCACACAGTCAAAGGCTTTGGCATAGTCAATAAAGCAGAAATAGATGTTTTTCTGGAACTCTCTTGCTTTTTCCATGATCCAGCGGATGTTGGCAATTTGATCTCTGGTTCCTCTGCCTTTTCTAAAACCAGCTTGAACATCAGGGAGTTCACGGTTCACATATTGCTGAAGTCTGGCTTGGAGAATTTTGAGCATTACTTTACTAGCATGTGAGATGAGTGCAATTGTGCGGTAGTTGGAGCATTCTTTGGCATTGCCTTTCTTTGGAATTGGGATGAAAACTGACCTTTTCCAGTCCTGTGGCCACTGTTGATTTTTCCAAATTTGCTGGCATATTGAGTGCAGCACTTTCACAGCATCATGTTTCAAGATTTTAAACAGCTCAATTGCAATTCCATCACCTCCACTAGCTTTGTTCGTTGTGATGCTTTCTAAGGCCCACTTGACTTGACATTCCAAGATGTCTGGCTCTAGATTAGTGATCACATCATCATGATTATCTGGGTCATGAAAATCTTTTTTGTACAGTTCTTCTGTGTATTCTTGCTACCTCTTCTTAATATCTTCTGCTTCTGTTAGGTCCAGACCATTTCTGTCCTTTATCGAGCCCATCTTTGCATGAAATGTTCCCTTGGTGTCTCTAATTTTCTTGAAGTGATCTCTAGTCTTTCCCCTTCTGTTCTTTTCCTCTATTTCTTTGCATTGATCGCTGAAGATCATAAAAGGATAGATACAAATCATAAGTATGCATACCACTTCCCATTTTAGACAAAAATGCGGGGATTATATTTTTTGAATTATTTTCTTATCTTAAAATTTCTTGATGGTTGTTATTGAGAATTCAGCCTTGATTTGCATTAACATCAACAAGTGATTTATCTTTTTTATAACTTTATTGAATTTGTTACAAAATTGCTTATGTTTTGAATTTTTGAGGCATGTAGGATGTGAATTCCCCGAACAGAAATGGATCTCTCATAACCTGCATTGGAGATTGAAGTCTTAACCCCTGGACAGCCAGGGAAATTCCCCTTACTTCATGTTATTCATCCATAATTTGTTAAAAAAAAAAAACAAACAAACTACTGAAAGAAGGTGTAAATAATGTGAATACAAGACCACCTTATTTGTCTCCTGAAAAATCTTTTCACAGGCCAAGAAGCAACAGTTGGAACCAGGCATGGAACAATGGACTAGTTCAAAATTTGGAAAAGGTTACAACTGGCTATATATTGTCATCCTGCTTACTTAATTTATATGCACAGTACATCATACAATATATCAGGCTGGATAACTTAAAAGCTAGAATCAAGATTTATGGGAGAAATACCAACAACCTCAGATATGCAGAGGATACTACCCTAATGACAGAAGGCGAAGAGGAAGTAAAAGGCCTTTTGATAACAGTGAAAGATGAGAATACAAAAGCTGACTTAAAACTCAACATTCAAAAAACTAAAATGATGACATCTTGCCCCCATCACTTCATGGCAAGTAAAAGGGAAGAAGTAGAAACCATGACTTCTTAACTTTCAAAATGCCTGGGGATGGGGATTGCAGCCATGAAATTAAAAGATACTTGATCCTTGGAAGGGATGCTATGACAAACTTAGTGTGTTAAAAAGCAGAGATATCAGATTGCCAACGAAGATATCTATAGCCAAAACTGGTGTTTCCTCAGTAGTATGTATGGATGTGATGAGTGTTGGACCATAAAGAATGTTGAGCACTGGGTAATTTATGCTTTTGAAATGTGTTGTTAGAGAGTATGCTTGAGAATGCCTTGGAAAAAAATAAGATCAAATCAGTCAACCCTAAAGGAAATAAACCTTGAATATTCACTGGAGAGATTGATGTTGAAGCTGAAGCTCCAATGCTTTTGCCACAAGATCCTAAAAGCCGACTCATTGGAAAATATCTGATGCTAGGAAAGATTGAGGGCAGAGAGGAAGGAGTTGACAAAGGATGAGATGGTTAGATAACATCACCAACTCAATGGATATGAATTTGAGTTAAATCTGGGAGATAGTGAAGGACAGGGAAGCCCGGTGGGCTGCAGTCAATGGCGATGCAGAGAGTCAGACACAACTTAATGGTTAAACAATAATAAACATAATGTGACCAATAAGGATTTAATTTCCAAAATGTATAAACAGTTAATGTAATTCAATAACAACAACAAAAACAACTCAATTGAAAAATATGTAGAAGAGCTAGAGATGTTTCTCCTATTAGTCACTCAGTTGTGTCCAAGTCTTTGCAACCTCATGAGCTGTAGCTTGCCAGGCTCTTCTGTCCATGGGAGTTCTCAGGCAAGAATACTCGAGTGGGTTGCCATTTCCTTCTCTCTCTGTCTCTGTCTCTGTCTCTGTCTCTCTCTCTCTCTCTCTCTCTC
>SJXQ01004416.1:169748-206299 GCA_006408695.1 Aepyceros melampus | reverse complement strand
GCTTTGGCATAGTCAATAAAGCAGAAATAGATGTTTTAAACTTTAATTTATAGTGAAAACTAAATAGTAAAAAATTATGGATTGTCTATTACACCAATGTTCTTTAGATTGGAAAATTTATAAATACATACATTCAAAAATGTACTGTTTCTCATAGTACAGTCTTTCAATGTGGCACAGGAAATGTTTACCATTAATAATATACCTGAATATCTTTAGTTACTCTGTAATAGTCAAAAGTAGATAAACTTATGCTTAGTAATAAATGTTTTATTTTATTATTTATTTTATTTGTAAATTATCTGATGTTCAGTGAATTTCCATCATTTGAATTAACTTAGCAAAGCTCCAAAGTTTCAAGTTACTAAAAAGATTTTGGATGTTATTTTTAATTAAAAATACCATCAAGCATTCTTAAGAGTCCCTTGGACTGCAAGGAGATCCAACAAGTCCATCCTAAAGGAAATCAGTCCTGAATATTAATTGGAAAGACTGATGCTGAAGCTGAAACTCCAATACTTTGGCCACCTGATGCAAAGAATTGACTCATTTGAAAAGACGCTGATGCTGGGAAAGATTGAAGGCAGGAGAAGAGGGGGACAACAGAGGATAAGATGGTTGGATGCCATCACCGACTCAATGGACATGAGTTTGAGTAAACTCTGGGAGTTGGTGATGGACAGGGAGGCCTGGCGTGCTACAGCCCCTGGGGTCGCAGAGTTGGACATGACTGAGCAAGTGAACTGAGGTGACCATAAAGCATAATTATTGTGGCTTAAAAATCTTATCCCATTTGCATGCGTGCTAGAGTCCCTTGGACTGCAAGGAGATCCAACCAGTCCATCCTAAAGGAGATCAGTCCTGGGTGTTCATTGGGAGGACTGATGTTGAACTGAACTGAAGTTGCATTTGACTCTGTATGATCCTATGGACTGCAGCCTGCCAGGCTCCTCTGTCCATGGGATTCTCTAGGCAAGAATCCTGGAGTGGGTTGCCATGCCATCCTCCAGGAGATCTTCCCAACCCAGGGATTGAACCTGTCTCTTACATCTACCTGCATTGGCGGGTGAGTTATCTAAATCATTTTCTCCCCCAAATTATGTTTAGACTACTCACGAAAATTCAAGAAACATTAGACAAAGTCAGCCATCACCCCATGCTATTTTTCTTGCTGGCAAATTTTGTGAAATATAAAAGATGAACATATTTGATTAATAAATCCATGCAGAATAAAAGTTGTATGTCTGCATTATATTCAGTATCGATAACTCTAAAGTGAAAGTGAAAGTTGCTCAGTCGTGTCCCACTCTTTGTGACCCCATGGACATAGAGTCCATGGAATTCTCCAGGCCAGAATAGTGGAGTGGGTAGACTTTCCCTTTTCTAGGGGATCTTCCAAACCAAGGGATCGAACCCAGGTTTCTCTAGTTGTGGGCAGATTCTTTACCGGCTGAGCCACCAGGGAAGCCCAAAGACATTCCTATATGGGTTAAACCAACAAACTCAAACTAGATATTTACCAAAATCACTGTAGATCATGTGAACTTGAAAAACATTAGGGTTACATTCTATACTTCTGAGAGTTTTAGAATATCCAGTCCAAGCACTTGCTGTCAGTCCAACGAAATAGAACTCTTTATAAGAATAGATTACTATTAGCCGTGCTGTTTGGAGGTAGAAAAATTTTACACATCTATAAAATGCATGTGTGGACACATTGACACACAGACACAAGGACATTATAGTTCCTAATATTTTTTGAAAAGTTGTATATTTGTTCATTCCCTAATCAGTTCAGTTCAGTTGCTCAGTAGTGCCCTATGTTTGCGACACCATGGACTGCAGCACACCAGGCTTCCCTGTCCGTTACCAACTCATGAAGCCTACTCAAATTCATGTCTATTGAGTAGGTAGTGCCATCCAACCATCTCATCCTCTGTCATCACCTTCTCCTCTCATCTTCGATCTCTCCTAGCATCAGGGTCTTTTCCAATGAGTCGGTTCTTCAAATCAGGTGGTCAAAGTATTGGAGTTTCAGCTTCAGCATCAGTTCAGTTTAGTTCAGTCGTTCGGTCATGTCCGACTCTTTGCAACCCCATGGACTGCAGCATGCCAGGCCTCCCTGTTCATCATCAACACTCGGAGTCCACCCAAGCCCATGTCCATTGAGCCAGTGATGCCATCCAACCATCTCATCCTCTGTCGTCATCTTGTCCACCTGCCCTCAATCTTTCCCAGCATCAGTGTCTTTTCAAATGAGTCAGTTCTTCACATCAAGTGCCCAAAGTATTGGAGTTTCAGCTTCAACATCAGTCCTTCCAATGAACACCCAGGACTGATCTCCTTTANCTAAAGCCCACTTGACTTCACATTCGAGGATGTCAGGCTCTAGATGAGTGATCACACCATTGTGATTATCTGGGTCATGAAGATCTTTTTTGTACAGTTCTTCTGTGTTCTTGCCACTCTTCTTAATATCTTCTGCTTCTTTTAGGTTCATATCATTTCTGTCATTTATGAATCAACCATTGATATACATACATCCCCTCCCTTTTGAACCTCTCTCCCATTTACCTCCCCATCTGAACCCTCTAGGTTAATATATAGCCCTAGTTTAAGTTTTTTAAGCTATAGAGCAAATTCCCATTGGCTATTTACTTTACATATGGTAATGTAAATTTCCGTGATACTCTTTCCATATGTCTCACCCTCTCCTCCCCTCTCTCCATGTCCATAAGTCTATTCTCTATGTCTGTTTCTCCATTGCTGCCCTGCTCTTCTTCTGTGACCACTATAATTCGAATGTTGGTGCCTTTGATATTGTCCCAGAAGTCTCTGAGACTATCTTCAGTTCTTTTCATTCTTTTTACTTTATTCTGCTCTTCAGAAGTTATTTCCACTATTTTATCTTCCAGTTTACAGATTTGTTCTTCTGCTTCAGCTATTCTGCTATTGATTCCTTCTAGAGTATTTTTAATTTCAGTAATTGTGTTGTTTCTCTCTGTTTACTATGTCTGTTTCTCCATTGCTGCCCTGCTCTTCTTCTGTGACCACTATAATTCGAATGTTGGTGCCTTTGATATTGTCCCAGAAGTCTCTGAGACTATCTTCAGTTCTTTTCATTCTTTTTACTTTATTCTGCTCTTCAGAAGTTATTTCCACTATTTTATCTTCCAGTTTACAGATTTGTTCTTCTGCTTCAGCTATTCTGCTATTGATTCCTTCTAGAGTATTTTTAATTTCAGTAATTGTGTTGTTTCTCTCTGTTTATTCTTTAATTCTTCTAGGTCTTTGCTAATTGATTGTTGCACTTTTTCCATTCTTTTTTCAAGGTTTTTGATCATCTTGACTATCATTATTCTGAATTCTTTTTCAGGTAGTTTGCCTATTTCCTCTTCATTTATTTGGACTTCTGTATTTCTAGTTTGTTCCTTCATTTGTGTAGTATTTCTCTGCCTTTTCATTATATTATTTTTAACTAATTGTGTTTGAGATCTACTTTTCCCAGGCTTCAAAGTTCAATTCTTTCTTCCTTTTAGTTTCTGCCCTCCTAAGCTCAGTCCAGTGGTTTGTGTAACCTTCATGCACAGTGAGATTTGCACTGAGTTTTGTTGGTGCTGCTGTTGTTATTGTTGCTGCTGCTGCTGCTGCTTGTTTTTCCTCTGATGGGCAAGGCTGAGTAATCCTGTCTGTTAATGACTGGGTTTGTATTTTTTGTTTGTTTGTTGTTTAGATGAGGCGTCCTGCACAGGATGCTACTGGTGGTTCAGTGATGCCAGATCTTCTTTCAAGAGGTTTTCTTTGTGTGAGTTCTCACTATTTGATACTCCCTAGGGTTAGTTCTCTGATAGTCTAGGGTCTTGGACTAGACTGCTCCCATTCCATTGGCTCAGGGCTTGATGTCAAGTTTTGCGTGGTTTTATATATTACTTTGCCAACAAGGTCTGTCTAGTCAAGGGTATGGTTTTTCCAGTGGTCATGTATGGATGTGAGAGTTGGACTGTGAAGAAAGCTGAGCACCAAAGAATTGATGCTTTTGAACTGTGGTGTTGGAGAAGACTCTTGAGAGTCCCTTGGACTGCAAGGAGATCCAACCAGTCCATTCTGAAGGAGATCAGCCCTGAGATTTCTTTGGAAGGAATGATGCTAAAGCTGAAACTCCAGTACTTTGGCCACCTCATGTGAAGAGTTGGCTCATTGGAAAAGACTCTGATGCTGGGAAGGATTGGGGTCAGGAGGAGAAGGAGATGACAGAGGATGAGATGGCTGGATGGCATCACTGACTCGATGTACGTCAGTCTGAGTGAACTCCGGGAGTTGGTCATGGACAGGGAGGCCTGGCATGCTGCAATTCATGGGGCTGCAAAGAGTTGGACGTGACTGAGCGACTGAACTGAATGAACCGATATATTCTTTTCTGCTGATCAGGTATTCCTGTCCACTTTCTGTGTCTGAAGGTGTATTCCTCATGCATCTGTGGAGAGATGTACTCCATGTCAACCTACTTCTCCACCATCTTGTTCACTATAGCGGATTTTTTATACAGTTCTCTCTCTCTTGAGGTGTACTTTCTGTTCTCTCTTTGCCTTCAAGAAACTCTCCTGGAGGATGGGCAAGTCAGAATGGCATCAGGCTTCTGGGCCTTAGAAGCCAGTGGACCCAGATTGGGGCTCCACAGTAGCACCTCGCAGGTTGGTGTTGCTACCCTGGGAGCTCCTGAGCATTGGTTCTGATAGGGGTGAGTATTGAAGCCTGTACCGCCATTCATTCTTAATAGCCCGCAGTCAACTGATGGATGGATAAAAACATTGTGGTACTTCGAGGTAATGGAATACTATTCAGCAATCAACAAGAACTAGCTGCTGGCTCAGTAACATGTGTAGATACAAAAATCATTATACTAAGTGAAAGCAGCCGGTCTTAGAGACTACACATTGCATGATTTCTTTCAAAAGAATTTCTGGAGACGACAACAACTAAGGACAAAAAGCAGATTACTGGATGCCAACAATGGGAGTTGTGGGAGAAAAGTGAGAAGGAAGAGGCATTAGAGAGATTTCTCTGTGTATCTGTTAGTTGCTTAGTCATGTCCAACTCTTTGACACCCCATGGACTGTGGCCTGCTAGGCTCCTCTGTCCATGGAATTCTTCAGGTTAAGAATATTGGAGTGGGTTGCCATTTCCTTCTCTAGGTGATCTTCTCGACCCAGGGATTGAACTCGGGTCTCCTGAATTGAAAGGAGATTCATTATAGTCTGAGCCACCAGGGAAGCCCCTGGTGGGGACCTTTCTCAGAGAAATTTCTGTGGTTAATGGAAATGTCCTATGTCATGATTATGATTGTGCTTCCATGACTTTCTTTTCAAAAAACTCATAGAATTATACACTTAAAAATGCTAATGTTAAAAAGATGCTGATGTCTTTATATGTTAATTATAACTCAATAAGCTAATTTAAAATAATCCATATGTATATATAAGTGATATAAAATATAGAGAAACATACTAATGACTAAAACATTAGTTTTTCAATTTAGAGCATTATTTAAATTCCTAAATGAAGATAACATTTTCTACTTTATTTCTATTCATATACAGTAAGATTTATATTGTGTGATTAAACAACTATATCACTACATTTAGTTTCTTGAAATAAAAAAAAACAATTATCATTTATCTTTTGAAAAATACAGAAATGAACTATTTAAGATGGATTTGTTGGAATAGTCTTATAAATAGTTTTAATAAGATCAATTAGTAGTATCCATTGAGCAGCTGACATTCAGGATTGTGTTAACAGATATAGATAAGATATAAAGATGCAAGGACCATCTACATTAAGTAGCAAAGTTAAAATATCAGAAATGACTCTTATGCAGTGGAATATGTAATAAGAATTAGACAAGAGAAGGAAACTTGTTTATAGGGACTTAGGAAATCTGACAAGGGAGTGGGAACAGGGAAGGATGAATCCTTTCTTACTTAGTTGGCCAGAAGAAGATAAAGTGAGGGGTGTATATGATCCACAAAGGTAAAATATTTACTTGCTGTTGTTTTTCAGTCAGTAAGTCATGTCTGACTCTGTGACCCCATGGACTGCAGCATGCCAGGCTCTGCTATTCTTCAAAAATATTTACTATGTGGCTACTAATTGAAAAATTTTGCTGACCTTTGATCAGGAAGAATTAAAGTTTGATGATATAATGCTTAGTTAAGTAAGCTAAATACAATGTAAGTAGGAAAATTTCTCAGAGTAGGAAGTAAAAAAACTGGACTATGGAATTATTGAGTCTATTACTTTCTGTGATAATCAATTTTCATTTTAAAGTGAGCAACTGATATTCACTTTCCTTGGCTTTTCTTTCGTGAGTTAATGTGGTTGTTATCTGTTTCTCTCAAAGATCTATCATACTATTTAATTACTTAAGAAGTTTAGAAAAACGATACCAATATCTCATAAAATTTTATATTAGATCAGAGCTCTTTTTATTCCCATTTTTCAAGGGTTGAAACTGAGGCCCTAGGATAAGTTTTATTCATTTATTTATTTACTTTTGTAAATTAATCTATTTATTTTAGTTGGAGGTTAATTACTTTACAATATTGTAGTGGTTTTTGCCATACATTAACATGAATCAGCCATGGTGTACATGTGTCCCCCATCCTGAACCCCCCGCCCACCTCCCTCCCCACCCCATCCCTCAGGGTTGTCCCAGTGCACCAGCCCTGAATGCCCTGTCTCATGCATCGAACCTGGATAAGTTTTATTCCTCTAAAAACAACATTTTAGTAACGGTATATATAGTCAAGATCCACACTCAACTACATGACTTCAGGTTGTGCGTGTTTCTTTTTATCATTTTCATTGCTGAATGAGATTCAATGGGGAAATATTGTTTCTTTGGTATGTCAAAGCATATGAGAGGAAAGAAGTATTAAGAATTTTGGAAAATATGATGGCTTTTAATTTAGAAGCTCAGCAATTCAATCTAACTTGGCTGCATTTTACCACATTGTTTTGACATGTTCAACTGCCTTGCCCAAATCAGATGGAAGTGGTGATTTATATCAGCACAACTTGAAAACACTAGTTATTTCAAGCAACATAATAATCAAAAAGATGAGCATCTGACTCACTGTTTCCTGCCCTATTCTGTGTGGAATATCTCATAAAAGGGGGGAAATTGGACATTTTTAAAGGCGCTGGAAGTATTTGGTGAAATATAAACAATCAAAAAAATGAATTAAACTTAAGTCATTATATATAAAAATTTCAAATAAATATGAGAAAAAGCAGGTCACTGCAATGTCCTAAATCTTTTCCTACTCTGTCTAAATATTTTCAAACAAGCTTCATGTTGAGGTGCTTGCTTTGTGATATTTAGCTTCTATGTAGATATTTATTCAGATAGAGTTAAAAAAATACTCCAAAACACATTGAATTTTCCTTTCCAGTGACATCTAGGAACACACTACAACAGAGTGAACGATAAAAAGATGTATTTTTAAAAACTGAGTTGTAAAGATTTTAAAGGAATGTCAAAATGTATTTTTTGATAAGTGCCAAGTTCAGAAAATATCAAGCAGCCAGTTAAATCTGTTATTACAAATGTTTCTCTGCTAAGTGGCAGTCTGGATGGAAAGGAGTTTGGGGGAAAATGGATACATGCACAGATATGGCTGAATCTCTTCACTGCTCACCTGAAACTAGCACAACAGTGTTCATCAACTATACTCCAGTACAAAATAAAAGGTTTAATTAAAAAATGTTTCTCTGACTAGCAGAGTTTGAGGCTAAATAGTCTTTTTCTGTATAAGTTAAGGGTATATAAATTATATTTTATTATTTATTTTACATAGGAAAGCATACATAATAAAAAGAAATACATGCATCCTTTATTTCTCTATTTCATTCAATATGCTTCCATTATCACTTATCTTATCTGGATTCTAAATAATTGTTGAGATACAAACTTGACCATTCAATTATTCTGTTTGGTAAAAATATGAAATTTTCTACATTTGTGCTATTTGCTTTCATATATTGTTTCTAAGTAAGTTGCCCAGTCTTGTCCGACTCTTTGCAACCCCATGGACTGTAGCCTACCAGGCTCCTCCATCCATGGGACCAGGCGAGAATACTGATTTTAACAGTGTTGAGTATTCACCTCAGTT
The DNA here is from genome assembly GCA_006408695.1 of Aepyceros melampus. NCBI lineage: Eukaryota > Metazoa > Chordata > Mammalia > Artiodactyla > Bovidae > Aepyceros > Aepyceros melampus. Next base: position 198,125 of record SJXQ01004416.1, on the reverse strand, counting down.
AACAATTTGGTCAAGTTGAGAAAAAATCATTGATAAAACTACTGGTTCATTTACATTGGTGTAACAAACAGGTTGATCAGTGGCCAATGTATGCACAAAATAGAATTTTTCAATAAAATTGAGAATAAAGCTGTGGAAAGCACATACGATGTAATCAGAAGGAAACTGGGCTTGGGATGACACAGGACTGAATCTCTGTCAAGTTGTTTATTAGATATGAACTTTAGGGAAATTTCTCTGTGTGTTTCAACATTTCCATTTATAAAATGAAGATTTCAATAATAAACATAGAAAGATAAAGAAGGAATAATAATTGTATAGAAATATAAAATATTGGTTTCTTTCCTTCTCCTTATCCTAATGACATAACTGACCTTCATCAGAACTTGACAATGGAGTTCTCTATGTTCAAATAATGTAAGTCAGTTTCCCTTGATTACCAAAATTTTAGGAAAGAAAAATCACCTAACAATAATGACAAATTAATTCATCACTTTGAAAATTAGTCATAATTCAATACTCTTCCATTTTTAGCTCTAAAAATGTACCTTTCTCCATCTTGACAATCTCTTTTTTGCCAGTTATTTACAACAAATAAAAGATACAGCATTCATATACTGCAAAGTGAAACTGCAAATCTTGCAAGTTATAGATTTCATAAAGTTAACAAAGGCAAATTTGGAAAATGGCTTCAATCACTACAGCAGAGCTACTTATAAAAGAAGAAATGATGAGGTGCCCAGAAAATCTACAAGAATGTGGACATTACATGATTGAACATATAGTGATTTGAAACTGAATATTAATATAGGCCTTGGGAAGATTGCTGAATTCCTCAAATATTTTGCAATTACATTTTGTGATCTTGGTAGGTACAAATGTAAACAGCAGGGGGTATCATGCTATCCTACTATTTTGCAGGGGAAAAAAGATGCAAAAAATCTTTTTTGAGTAATTTCTTTTTTCTCATAGTTGCACTTACTACAAATTTTTTTAATTTATGAGATTCAGATTTTATAATCATTTTAAAGACTAAATATAAACCAAAATATTATGTTTTCAACTCTGCAAAATTTTGTTCCTATTTTATATAGAGTTGCTTTAAAGGAGTGATTTCTAATACCAACTATTCTAAGATGAAGAGCTCCCCAGAATAGGATTCAAAATAAATATATAAAATTCTGTTACTTTTCTGTACACTAGTAATGAACTAGGAGAAAAATAATTAATAAAACTATCCATTTAGAATTTCATTAAAATGAATAAAATATCTAGTAATAAGGTTGCTCAGATGGTAAAGAACCTGCCTGCAATACAGGAGACCTCACTTTGATCCAGGATCAGGAAGATTCCCTGGGAAAGGGAATGGATACTCACTCCATTATTCTTGCCTGGAAAATTCCATGGACAGAGGAACCTGGTTGTCTATAGTCCATGAGGTCACAAAGAGTTAGACATGACTCAGTGACTAACACACAAAAAATAAAACAAGATGAAAGATCTACACAATGAAAAACTATAAGGCACTGATGAAAAAAATTGAAGACACAAAGAAATGGAAAGATATTCTGTATTCATAATTGGAAAATTAATATTGTTTAAAAACTCCATACTATCCAAGGAAACCCATATATTCAAATAAATCCCTCTCAAAATGCGAATGACATTTTTCATAGAAATAGAACAAACAAACCTAAACTTTGTATGAAATCACAAACGACCCTTATGGCAGAAAGTAAAGAAGAACTAAAGAGCCTCTTGATGAGGGTGAAAGAGGAGAGTGAGAAATTTAGCTTACAACTCAACATCAAAAAAACTAAGATCATGGCATCCAGGTCCATCACTTCATGGCAAATAGATGGGGAAACAATGGAAACAGTGGCAGACTTTGCTTTCTTGAAATCACTGCAGATGATGACTGCAGCCATGAAATTAAAAGATACTTGCTCCTTGGAAGGAAAGCTATGACAAACTTAGACAGCATATTAAAAAGCAGACACATTACTTTGCCGACAGAGGTCTGTGTAGTCAATGCTATGGTTTTTCCAGTTGTCATATATGGATGTGCCAGTTGGACCATAAAGAAAGCTGAGAGCCCAAGAATTGATGCTTTTGAACTGTGGTGTTGGAGTAGACTCTTGAGAGTCCCTTGGACTGCAAGGAGATCAAAGAACTCAGTCCCAAAGGAAATAAACCCTGAATATTCATCAGAAGGACCGATGATGAACCTCCAATACTTCGATCACCTGATGTGAAGGGCTGGCTCATTAGAAAAGACCCTGATGCTGGGAAAGATTGAAGGTAGGAGGAGAAGGGAATGACAGAGGAAGAGATGGTTGGATGGCATCACTGACTCATGGACTAGATTTGTTCAAACTCTGGGAGATGGTGAAAGACAGGGAAGCCTGTTGCACTGAAGTCCATGGGGTAGCAAAGAGACATGACTGAGGGCCTGAACAACAACAAGGTTTAATTTAACAAGACAGTAGCAAGTGTCAGAGTCAGGCTGGGAGTCCTGGGTGTCTGAGTCCAAACTGTAGGTGAAAGACTCTGATACAGTTTAGCTCTTGGAAAGAGGAGACTACCTAGTATTCCTTTATCGCCCTGTTTAGATGGTCACCTACTTGTATTCTCCTGATTTGTTTACTCATATACTATCTGGTTCCATAGTGACTTTGAGGCTGGTGTATGTTCATTTTCAATTAGCTCAGGTCAAACTATCTTTGTTGTTGTTATTCATTCACCAGGTCATGTCTGACTCTTTGTGACCCCATGGACAGCAGCATGCCAGGCCTCCCTGTCCACCACAATCTTCTGGAGTTTGCCCAAATTCACATCCATTGAATTGGTGATGCCATCCAACCATCTCATCTTGTCATAATTCTTTTATTTCCTTAGTACTAAATGTCTTTGCTGAAGTTTTATAGCTCGGACACAAGTTCTAAAGGCCTCTTTTGCTCGATCCTAATTAAAACTTCACGGAAGAGAAATCGCAGTGCTAGAGGAAATTCAGGGAATAGCATCTGGAATAAAACCGTGTCCTTTAGTCATGCAGCATCCTTTGCTGTTTGAGTACTTTTCTGAAATGGATAAAGTATGTATTAGAGAGTTAAAGGGACAATGAACTGCGTTTTGCTCCTGTGTCTCTTGTATGCCAGGTCTTAAGCATTGCTATAACTTACTAATTTATAAATTCAGACTATATTCTATGATGGTTCAAAACATATATGCAGAAATAAAATGTTAGTCTGTAAACCAGTCATCCAGTTTTCTTGGATATAAAATAACCAAGTATTATATTTTATTCTCTTTTACTTTAAGACTCAGGTTACACTCAGTACTGTGTTACCCATGAGTGCCATGGAGTCCCCAGAATTCGTGATTAGAGGAGGAAAAATAGGGGATGGATTGGTTTGGAGAGCATGTTTGGGGGAACTGGACCTGTTTCTATGGTTTTGAATTTTTAGGGAGACAGATATATCAGACTGGGCATTTATTTTGCCTGGGACACAGTCACACATAATTTTACAAGATCACCAAATCAAACAATACTAGTAAAGTTAGGATAAGCTAAGGGTCTAGGCAATAGAATAAAGAAAATGATAACATTTGTTGGAAATAAATATTAATTATTGTTTTTTATCTGGATGCAGGTGGCTTTATGTACTTTGATGTTTCTTTTACTTTAAATCAACTTTGTTGGGACTCAGCTTGACTCTTCTAAGGTCTTTTCACACCTGTCTCAGGATCTACCGGGTTTCCCAGAAGGTGCTAGTGGTGAAGAACCTGCCTGCCAATGCAGGAGACATAAGAGATGTGGGTTCGATCTCTGGGTTGGGAAGATCCCTGGAGGAGGACACAGCAACCCAATCCAGTATTCTTGCCTGGAGAATCCCAGGGATAGAGAAGACTGGTAGGCTGCAGTTCATAGGGTCACAAAGAGTCTGACAGGACTGAAGCAACTTAGTACGCACATACTATATCTCTTGAGGATATAAGCTCCTCTCTTTTACAGGCATTGAGCTTCTGCTGTTCCAGGGCATATAGAAGGTGCATTAAACTTTGATTATTCTAGCTTTTGCATGTTTAAAACTACAACAATGCAATTTTTAAATAGTCAATAAATCTTTTTCATCCAAACAGTTAGTTAATTCTTACAAACATTTGGAGTTAAAAAATGTGAATTGGGGGGAGCCAGGACATGGGAGCAACCTAGATGTCCATCAGCAGATGAATGGATAAGAAAGCAGTGGTACATATACACACTGGAGTATTACTCAGCCATTAAAAAGAATACATTTGAATCAGTTCTAATGAGGTGGATGAAACTGGAGCCTATTATACAGAGTGAAGTAAGCCAGAAAGAAAAACACCAATATAGTATACTAACACATATATATGAATTTAGAAAGATGGTAATGATAACCCTGTATGTGAGACAGCAAAAGAGACACAGATGTATAGAACAGTCTTTTGGACTCTATGGGAGAGGGAGAAGGTGGGATGATTTGGGAGAATGGCATTGAAATATGCATAATATCATATAAGTAATGAATCACCAGTCTAGGTTCAATGCAGGATACCGGATGCTTGAGGCTGGTGTACTGGGATGACCCAGAGAGATGGTATGGGGACGGAGGTGGGAAGGGGGTTCAAGATTGGGAACACGTGTACACCCGTGGCAGATTTATGTTGATGTATGGCAAAACCAATACAGTATTGTAAAGTAAAATAAAGTGGAAAAAAAAAGTGAATTGTAGGTATTTTTAATTTCAATGTGATCAGTTGCAATTTGTGACACATAAATGCACAAATTCTGTCAGTAATTCAAAGTTATTTAAACCGGTTGGTATCATAGAAACAGAACAGCTGTTTTTTGCTTGTTATATTGGGTTTTTTTCTCCCCCATGATGTTTACTATACAAAGAGAAATCATGCTGTTCACACTGTAAACACTCTTGCTGAGAGCTCCCAATCAATCTCATAATCAATCCTGAGACAACTATGCTGATTATGCTTGAAATTATAGTCTCCTGCCCAGACCCCTTTCTTAGACTTCAGACTTACATAGGCAGTTTTCTGTACTATCTACAGGTACATAATTCTTCACATATACATGACTCAACTAAACTTATTATGTTCTAAACCAATTTTATATCTTAGCCATAAAACTAAGTTTGTTTTCTTCCTCAAATTCTGTTTGATTAGTGAATGAATGACTGAATCAATTAATCCCCAGAAGCAATCATATAAAATCAAAATGATTTTAAATAGGTATATTAAGATTTTACATATTATTTCTAAAATAATAGAAATAAAATACATAATTTTAAATTGAGTAGAAGGAAACATTCATTTAAAAACCTTCCATTAATTAAAAAAGTCTGAAAAAGTGAAACAAGGGTAAATAAATCATAGAAAAGGATAGTAATTAGTAAAAAATGAGGTGGTATAAATAAATAGGCTAAGTTCATTAATTAAAAGAATGTATACTCAATATGCATTTGTTGAATGAAACAGTAAGTACAATATTTAATATTACAAAATAAGAATTTTGAGAAGTTAATGAGTCCTTTTTTTTTTTTTTAAGAAGTCTTATTTGTGTTCATGGTATAAAGAATATATATATATATATTATATATACATAAAGCTATTTTTTATAGCTTTACCAAAATATATATTATATGGCATAAAATATAACAAAGACTGAAATCCTGGTTCCATCATTTACTAAGGATGAGAGCTTAAGTGCTTCACTTAATCCTTCTAAAGTTTCTATAGTTTCCTCATCTCTACAATAGGGATGACAAATAATCGCTAACTCGCAGATATTTTGCAAGGATTATGCTGGCTGTGCTGTGCTTACTCACTCAGGCATGCCCAACTCTTTGCGGCCCCATGGACTGTAGTCTGCCAGTCTTCTCTGTTCATGGGATTCTCCAGGCAAGAATAGTGGACTGGGTAGCTTATCCCTTCTCCAAGGGATCTTCCCAATCCAGGAATCAAACCAGGCTCTTCTGCATTGCAGGCGGATTCTTTACCAGCTGAGCTACCAGGGAAACCCTTGTAAGGATTTTATAGTTCAACAAATGTGAAAATATGATTGTTTATTGTAAAATGTTGCATTATTGATATATTTTTAACTGTAGTCTGGTAGATGTACAAGAATTTTAATTTCCACTTTGATATATGTGTAAGCTTCTGATATAATACTTCTGCACAAAATAGGACCAAAACATATTTAAAGTTAAATAGTAACTACTGATTTGCTATTTAAAAGTCTGTGGTGATAACCTCTAAAACTTTAAGTAATTCTATGCTTGGTCATAGATTTTATGAGGCTTATTTTTACATTTTGAGAGAGCTTTTTTAAAATAGTAAAACCCTGAATTTCAAAATTTCTAAATGACAGAACTGGCTTTTTGGCAACCAAAATCACTTTCACAGATGTGCTTAAGAATCTAAAAAGATATATCTATTTACAGGTAGGTAAATAGCTACTTCAGCATCCAGCCAAGATGTTTTTATTCACATATATTACTGACAGGAATTAATATTGCTCGCTTGCAAAGTAAATGGGGAAATTCAGCAAATAAATCAACCCTAGCTTTTGCTTTTAATCACAGGAAAAAAAATGTGCATTGAACATCCATTTGAGGTAATAAGAAAACGGGTTTGATGGCTATTTCTGAATATTATTTAATCTTCTTTGATGCATAAAATGTTTACAATTTCATAAAGTTATCATGAATTTTAGTACTTGCTAAACTTTGAAATAATAATCATCATATTTGAATAATATTTTTTGAAATAATAATATTTGAATGTGACATTAGGTGACCCAAATATCTATCATAAATAAGAGTTGGTAATGATAAACTGATAGCAGGAGCCTGATAAAAACTTTAAAGCCCTATGAAACTCTCATTAGAATAAGCACATTTATTCAGTTATTAAACATGCATTTAATGAATACTTACTCTTCTACTTTTTCATATATTTACAAGTGTCAGGTACTGCACTAAGTATTAGAGATACAAATATGAGGTAGAAGGTTTTGCACCATTAAGGAACATATGATCTACTAGGGGAAATTAAAATCTTATGAAATTTTACTTCCAACACTTTACTTCATCTAAATTTTTGATAAAATAATAATTATGATTTAAAAGATGGTAGTAAGGAAATGGCAACCCACTCCAGTATTCTTGCCTGGAGAATCCCAGGGACAGGAGCCTGGTGGGCTGCTGTCTGTGGGGTTGCACAGAGTCGGACACGACTGAAGTGACTTAGCAGCAGCAGCAGCAGCAGTAAAATAAGAGTGGGGAACAAAAGAGAATCAAGCAGCTGTTCACTAGGTATGCTGTGATGATCTATTAGATTGGTAACCCATTCCATAACATTTTATGGAAAAACCTGAATGAACCCAACCCAAACATAACTATTTCGACTTGACAGAAATTTGGGTTGAGATTCTAGTATGGATCAGGTTATTTCTTCATTTCACAGTGCACAATCTCACCCCACCAAAACAAAGGCAGTTGTTGAGGCCTTTGCTATCAGGTGCCAGACCAGGAAAGCAATCACAAGGTCTTTCTCCTTGAGTAGCCCTGGCTTATTGTTTCTTCACTTTCCCTTCCTCTACAGCAAGAATTTTTTGACTTGACTTCCCCAAGACAATTTCAAAGGTGTCTTTCTAATTGATAAAGCAAAACATTAGGATTAATCCACTATTTCACATTATGATTGTGACTTAAATGAAAAAATCCAATCACGTTACCATTTTTATTTTAATTTTATATTTATTTTATTCTTCCATATTGATGATATGAATCATGTCCATTTATCTCTTCTTCAATTCACATCATTAGAAGAGAAAGTTGAGTGGTAAGAAATTTTTCTTACTACACAGCTGATCTATTTTTCTTTGTTCTTTAGGATTTTTTTTCTCAGTTTCTGATAGTAATGTAGGGACTAAAAACCTTGGCCAATTTTATTTATTTTTGAATATTATGCCTGTACTCACTCAACAAATGTTTTTGCGCCCCTACTCTATGCCAGTCATTGTGCTAGACATGAGGCTCAGCACTGAACAAAAACTACCAAAATTCTGCCCCCGTGGGATTTATATTCTATTTCAAGAGGACAGATGATAAGCAAGTAAGTAAATTTCTACAGTGTATGGAAAGCGATGATCATTGTGGAGAAAAAGAAAACAGAGAAAGAGGAAAGGAATTGTAGGGGTTTATATCAAAAAGGAAAGTTAGAAAAATTTTCACCAAGCCTGTAAGTTTTGAAGGAAGATTTGAATGTGAAGTGGTGAGCCATTCAAATGGCAAGCATAAGAGGAATCAGGCATTGAAAATAGCAACTGGAATGACTTTGAGGCAAGACTATACCTATCAGAGAAACTAATATAACTATATATGAGAAAGCAAGAAATAGAATAGTAGATGAGGTCAGAGAGATTATATGGAGTCAAATGGTGGAATTCTCCAAGTTATTTTCGGTCAGTCAGTTCAGTCACTCAGTTGTGTCTGACTCTTTGTGACCCCGTGGATTGTAGCAAGACAGGCCTCCTTGTCCATCACCAACTCATGGAGTTTACTCAAACTCATGTCCATTGAGTTGATGATGACATTCAACCATATCATCCTCTGTTGTCACCTTCTCCTCCCACCTTCAATCTTTCCCAGCATCAGGGTCTTTACAAATGAGTAGGTTATTCACATCAAGTGGCCAAAGTATTGGAGTTTCAGCTTCAGCATCAGTCCTTCTAATGAATATTCAGGATTTATTTCCTTTAGGATGGACTGGTGGGATCTCTTTGCAGTCCAAGGGGTTCTCAAGAGTCTTCTCCACCACAGCTGAAAAGCATCAATTCTTCAGTGCTCAGCTTTCTTTATAGTCCAACTCTCACATCCATACATGACTACTGGAAAAACCATACCTTTCACTAGATGGACCTTTGTTGGAAAATAATCTCTGCTTTCTAATATCCTATCTAGGTTGCTCATAGCTTTTCTCCCAAGGAGCAAATGTCTTAATTTCATGGCTGCAGTCACCATCTGCAGTGATTTTGCAGCCCAAAACAATGGTGGAATGGTGGCTGCATGGTGCTGGAGAGACTGTGAGGAAATACCCCATGTCCAAAGGCAGAGAAGCCCCAGAAATACAGTAGGCACTGGAGCAGCAGCTGTGCAGTGCTGGAGTGACTTTGGGCATGAGGTATCTCTATAGGGCAAAAGGAGAAGCCCCAGAAAGATGGTAGGATGGATGACATTGCATTTAGAATCAAATCTCCATACCAGCCAGAGATGCTCAGAGGGCTCAAATAAACCTTGTGTGTACCAGGACCCAGAGACCCCACAGAGACTGAGACAGAATTGTGTTTGAGTGTCTCTTGTGGAGGTATGGGTCAGCAGTGGACTGCTGCAGAGGCAGGGGCTCTGGGTGCAGCAGACTTGGGTATTGCGTAAGCCATACTCCTCTTGGCGGAGGTCGTCCTTATCCCACCACAGAGCCACCAGAACTTACACAGGACAGGGAAACAGACTCTTGGAGGGCACAGACAGAAATTTGTGTGCACCAGGACCCAGGAGAAAGGAGCAGTGACCCCACAAAAGACTGACCCAGACATGCCCATGAGTGTCCAGGAGTCTCCCACGGAGGCGTGGGATGATGGTGGCCTGCTGCAGCGTTGGAGGCACTGAGTGTAGCAGTTACTGCATGGGACCTTCTGAAGGAGGTCACCATTATCTTCATTACCTCCACCATAGTTTTGGCCCCAGGTCAAATAACAAGGAGAGAACATAGCCCTGCTCATAAAGAGAAGTGAAGTGAAGTGAAGTCATTCAGTCATGTCTGACTCTTTGTGACCCTATGGACTGTAGCCCGCCAGGCTCCTCCATCCATGGGATTTTCCAGGCAAGAGTACTGGAGTGGGTTGTCATTTCCTTCTGCAAAAAGTGAAGTTGCTCAGTCGTGTCCGACTCTTGTGGCCCCATGGACTGTAGCCCGCCAGGCTCCTCCATCCATGGGATTTTCCAAGCAAGAATACTGGAGTGGGTCACCATTTCCTTCTCCAGAGGATCTTCCCAACCCAGGAATTGAACCTGGGTCTCCTGCATCACAGGCAGATGCTTTACCCTCTAAGCCACCTAAGTCTGTCCATCAAGAGAAAATTGGATAAAAGATTTACTGAGCATGGCCCTGCCCATCAGTTCAGTTCAGTTCAGTCTCTCAGTCATGTCCGACTCGTTGCGACTCCATGAATCGCAGCACTCCAGGCCTCCGTGTCCATCACCAACTCCTGGAGTTCACTCAGAGTCACGTCCATCAAGTCCGTGATGCCATGCAGCCATCTCATCCTCGGTCACCCCCTTCTCCTCCTGCCCCCAATCCCTCCCAGCATCAGAGTCTTTCCCAATGACTCAACTCTTCACATGAGGTGGCCAAAGTACTGGAGCTTCAGCTTTAGCATCATTCCTTCCAAAGAAATCCCAGGGTTGATCTCCTTCAGAATGGACTGGTTGGATCTCCTTGCAGTCCAAGGGACTCTCAAGAGTCTTCTCCAACACCACAGTTCAAAAGCATCAATTCTTNCATTTTATATATATTGAAAAATAACCATAAAAATGACTACAGGCTTATCATGAAAAATACAAGACAAAGTCAATAAACTGACACATTTAAAGCAGTAAAAGAAAGAAAAATCAACAAATAATTCTATATTAAGTGAATATTTGTTTCAAATTGAAGGTTAAATAAACACTTTTTCAGACAAGCAAAGCCTGGAGAATTCATACCCAGCAGAGTAACACAAGAAGAAATGTTAAAAATATTAAATGTCAAATGTTAAAAAAAAAATTCTTCAAGCTGAAGGTATACCAGATGTATACTTGGATAAAATACCTGCAATAATAGATAAATATAAAAGATCTTTTTGCTTTTAGATTTTCTTTCAAAGACAGTTGACTATTTAAATTTATAACAATAAAGAGTAGGGCTTAAACGCAGGAGGATAAATATGACAAAAATAGCACCAAAGATGAAGGGTAAATAGCACTCTACTGCTGTAAGTTCCTTAGATTTTGTGTGATGTGGTGTAAAGAGCAAAGATAAAGCAAACTATGATTCATAGGCCAAATCTGATTTGTGTCCTGCTTTTCTGAGGCCCACAAGCTAAACATTTATTTTTTTGCATTTTGAAATGGTAACAAACAGAATATACAACAGAGATCTTATGTGGCCCATGAAGCTAAAATATTGCTACTTGGCCCTTAATTGAAAAATATCTGTCAACTACTGAGATAGATTGTGATAGGTTAAAAATATATACTGAAAACTCTAGAAAATCTAATAAGAATATAGAGCACAGAGATATAGCTAATAAGTCAAAATAATAAAAATAAAATGAAATACTAAAAAAAACTTTTAAAAAATTAAATAGATTTAAAAAAAAAAAGAAGGAAAAAAACATCTACTGCCATCTCTTCTGACCTCAGAAGATAAGCAGGACCAGGCTTCATTAGTACTCAGATGGGAGAAGGAAAAAGGGTCAAAGGGAACAAGAAAATGACAGATAAATAGTAAAAGGACAGATTTGAACTCAAGAGCACCATAATTGCATTAAATATGAGTAATTATATTACTCCAATTAAAGCACAGAGATATAGCTAATAAGTCAAAATAATAAAAATAAAATGAAATACTAAAAAAAACTTTTAAAAAATTAAATAGATTTAAAAAAAAAAAGAAGGAAAAAAACATCTACTGCCATCTCTTCTGACCTCAGAAGATAAGCAGGACCAGGCTTCATTAGTACTCAGATGGGAGAAGGAAAAAGGGTCAAAGGGAACAAGAAAATGACAGATAAATAGTAAAAGGACAGATTTGAACTCAAGAGCACCATAATTGCATTAAATATGAGTAATTATATTACTCCAATTAAAAGGCATAATTGTCCTTTTGGATAATATAATAAGACTGGATTATTTCTGTCTATTAAAATGCTACTTGAAATACAGAGATATACATATGTTAAAAGCATTTTTTAAAAGCATTGACAAAGATATACTATCCAAATAGAAGAAAACTGGAATGTCTTTCCTAACATCTGTGAATATTTTAAAAATCTCTGGAAAATTCTGAAAGACATAGGAATACCAGACCACCTGACATGCCTCTTGAGACACCTGTATGCAGGTCAGGAAGCAACAGTTAGAACTGGACATGAAACAACAGACTGGTTCCAAAGGGGAAAGGAGTACATCAAGGCTGTATATTGTCACCCTGTTTATTTAACTTACATCAGAGTACATCATTAGAAATGCTGGGCTGGAAGAAGCAAAAGCCGGAATCAAGATTGCTGGAAGAAATATCAATAACCTCAGAAATGCGGATGACACCACCCTTATGGCAGAAAGTGAAGAAGAATTAAAGAGCCTCTTGATGAAAGTGAAAGAGGAGAGTGAAAAAGTTTGCTTAAAACTCAACATTCAGAAAACTGAGATCATGACAATGGCCCCACTGCTTCATGGCAAATAGATGGAGAAACAGTGGCAGACTTTATTTTGCAGGGCTCCAAAATCACTGCAGATGGTGATTGCAGCCATGAAATTAAAAGACACTTACTCCTTGGAAGAAAAGTTATGACCAACCTAGACAGCATATTGAAAAGCAGAGACATTACTTTGCCAACAAAGGTCCATCTAGTCAAAACTGTGATTTTTGCAGTGGTCATGTATGGATGTGAGAGTTGGACTGTAAAGAAAGCTGAGTGCCAAAGAATTGATGCTTTTGAACAATGGTGTTGGAGAAGACTCTTGAGAGTCCCTTGGACTACAAGGAGATCCAACCAGTCCATCCTAAAGGAGATCAGTCCTGGGTGTTCATTGGAAGTACTGATGTTGAAGCTGAAACTCCAATATTTTGGCCACCTGATGCAAAGAGCTGACCCATTTGAAAGGACCCTAATACTGGGAAAGACTGAGGGCAGGAGGAGAAGGGGATGACAGGGATGAGATGGTTGGAGGGCATCACTGACTCAATGGACACGAGTTTGGGTAAACTGCAGGAGTTGGTGATGGACAAGGAGGCCTGGCATGCTGTGGTTCATGGAGTCACAAAGAGTCAGACATGACTGAGGGACTGAACTGACTGATACTGACTGAAATTTAAATTTCCTTTCATGATTTCTATAAAATAAACTTGAAAGAGACTATTCCCAGTGAAAAAAAAACAGATTTCAGAATGATGAAAGAGTCTACATAAAGAATTTGGGATTTAATATTGCAAATCCACATCCATTTAAAATGAGAACTTCAAAAGACATAAAGAAAAGCTTTAAAAAAAGGATAAACTGCAAGAAGAAATAAAGCCCAATTATTGTTAATGATTTCAATACTCCTCTCTCAGTGATTCATAGAATTAGCAGACAGAAAATTGGTAGATATATAGATCTGAACTACACTATCAGTTTGACCTCAATGACATTTACATAACACTCCACCTAACTATTAAAGACTACACATTACTTTCAAGTATTCATTGAACTTAACTATAAAAAACATATGTTGGGCTACAAACAAAGTTTCAGTAAATTTGTAACTACTGAAATCATACACAGTATGTTCTTGACCAAAACTGAACTACACCAGAAAGGAATACAATAGGATACTGGAAAATTCTTGAATATTTGAAAGTTAAACAACACAGTTTTAAACAACCTTTTGGCAAATATTAAGAGATATTAGATAATACTTTGAACTGAATAATAATGAAAAGACAACAACATTTATGTCTAGGATAGTGCTTAAGGCAATATCTATAGTTTCACATATTTTGTTAAAAGTTTTAAAATAATTATCTAAGCTTCTTCCTTAAGCTAGAAAAAGAAAAATAAAACAAAGCAAGTAGAGGGAAGGTGCTGGAAAATGACTATGACTATTTTCAAATATATGTATGCTCAGGACTTTCTGAGCAAATAGAGCTAACATCAGGTTTAAAAGATAACTGAATAGCAACTCTAAGAGAAAGATTCCTAAAAGGTTTATTTTTTTTAAATTTTAATTGGAGGCTAATTACTTTACAATATTGTGGTGGTTTTTGCCATACATTCACGTGAATCAGCCATGGGTGTACATGTGTTCCCCATCCTTACCCTCCATCCCACCTCCCTCCCCATCCCATCCCTCAGCGTCATTCCAGTGCACCAGCCCTGAGGACCCTGTCTCATGCATCGAACCTGGACTGGCAATCTATTTCACATATGATAATATACATGTTTCAATTCTATTCTCTCAAATCACCCCACCCTCGCCCTGTCCTACAGAGTCCAACAGTCTGTTCTTTACATCTGTGTCTCTTTTGCTGTCTCACATATAGGGTCATTGTTACCATCTTTCTAAATTCCATGCTGCTTGCTGCTGCTGCTAAGTCACTTCAGTTGTGTCTGACTCTGTGTGACCCCATAGATGGCAGTCCACCAGGCTCCCCCAACCCTGGGATTCTCCAGGCAAGAACACTGGAGTGGGTTGCCATTTCCTTCTTCAATGCATGAAAGTGAAAAGTGAAAAGGAAGTCACTCAGTCATGTCCAACTCTCAGCGACCCCATGGACTGCAGCCTACCGGGTTCCTCCATCCATGGGATTTGCCAGGCAAGAGTACTGGAGTTGGGTGCTATTGCCTTCTCCGTCTAAATTCCATATATATGCATTAATATTACTGTATTGGTGGTTTTTTTTTTTCCTGTCTTACTTCACTCTGTATAATAGGCCCCAGTTTCATCCACCTTATTAGAACTGATTCAAATGCAAACCAAGCGTTGCCAATACATGAACCGTGAACTTCCAAATGTTCAAGCTGGTTTTGGAAAAGGTAGAGGAACCAGAGATCAAATTGCCAACATCCACTGGATCATGGAAAAAGCAAGAGAGTTCCAGAAAAAATATCTATTTCTGCTTTATTGACTATGCCAAAGCCTTTGACTGTGTGAATCACAATAAACTATGGAAAACTCTAAAAGAGATGGGAATACCAGACCACCTGACCTGCCTCTTAGAAACCTATATGCAGGTCAGGAAGCAACAGTTAGAACTGGACATGGAACAACAGACTGGCTCCAAATAGGAAAAGGAGTACATCAAGGCTGTATATTGTCACCCTGCTTATTTAACTTATATGTAGAGTACATCATGAGAAATGTGGGGCTGGAAGAAGCACAAGCTGGAATCAAGACTGCCAGGAGAAATATCAATAACCTCAGATATGCAGATGATACCACCCTTATGGCAGAAAGTGAAGAGGAAATAAAAAGCCTCTTGATGAAAGTGAAAGAGGAGAGTGAAAAAGTTGGCTTAAAGCTCAACATTCAGAAAACGAAGCTCATGGCAATGGTTCCATCACTTCATGGCAAACAGATGGGGAAACAGTGTCAGAATTTATTTTTTTAGGCTCCAAGATCACTGTAGGTGACTGCAGCCATGAAATTAAAAGATGCTTATTCCTTGGAAGAAAAGTTATCACCAACTTAGATACCATATTGAAAAGTAGAGATATTACTTTGCCAACCAAGGTCCGTCTAGTAAAGGCTATGGTTTTTCCAGTGGTTGTGTATGGATGTGAGAGTTGGACTGTGAAGAAAGCTGAGCGCCGAAGAATTGATGCTTTTGAACTGTGGTGTTGGAGAAGACTCTTGAGAGTCCCTTGGACTACAAGGAGATCCAACCAGTCCATTCTGAAGGAGGTCAGCCCTGGGTGTTCTTTGGAAGGAATGATGCTAAAGCTGAAACTCCAGTACTTTGGCCACCTCATGAGAAGAGTTGACTTATTGGAAAAGACTCTGATGCTGGGAGGGATTGGGGGCAGGAGGAGAAGGGGACGACAGAGTATGAGATGGCTGGATGGCATCACCGACTTGATGGATGTGAATTTGAGTGAACTCCGGAAGATGGTGATGGACAGGGAGGCCTGGTGTGCTGCAATTCATGGTGTCGCAAAAAGTTGGACATGACTGAGGGACTGAAATGAACTGAAATGAACTGAACTGAATATTCCATTGTGTATATGTACCACAGCTTTCTATCCATTCATCTGCTGATGTACATCTAGGTTGCTTCCATGTCCTGGCTATTATAAACAGTGCTGCAATGAACATTAGGGTACACATGTCTCTTTCATTTCTGGTTTCCTTGGTGTGTATGCCCAGCAGTGGCATTGCTAGATTGTATGGCAGTTCTATTTTCAGTTTTTTAAGGAAGCTCCACCTTGTTCTCCATAGTGGCTGTACTAGTTTGCATTCCCATCAACAGCGAAAGAGGGTTTCCTTTTCCCCACACCCTCTCCATCATTTATTGCTTGTAGACATTCTAATAGCAGCCATTCTGACTGGTGTGATATGGTACCTCACTGTGGTTTTGATTTGCATTTTAATGATAATGCGTGATTTTGAGCATCTTCTCCTGTGTTTGTTAGCCATTTGTATGTCTTCTTTGGAGAAATGTCTGTTTAGTTCTTTGGCCCAGTTTTTTGATTGGGTCGCTTATTTTTCTGGAATTGAGCTGTAGGAGTTGCTTGTATATTTTTGAGATTAATTCTTTGTCAGTTGCTTCATTTGCTATTATTTTCTTCCATTCTGAAGGCTGTCTTTTCACCTTGCTTATAGTTTCCTTTGTTGTGCAAAAACTTTTAAGTTTAATTAGGTCCCATTTGTATATTTTTGCTTTTATTTCCATTACTCTGGGGGAGGTGGGTCATAGAGAATCCTGCTATGATTTATGTCAGAGAGTGTTTTGCCTATGTTTTCCTCTAGGAGTTTTATAGTTTCTGGTCTTACATTTAGATCTTTAATCCATTTTGACTTTATTTTTGTGTATGATGTTAGAAAGTGTTCTAGTTTCATTCTTTCACAAGTGGTTGACCAGTTTTCCCAGCACCACTTGTTAAAGAGATTGTCTTTAATCCACTGTATATTCTTGCCTCCTTTGTCAAAGATAAGGCGTCCATAGGTGCATGGATTTATCTCTGGGCTTTCTATTTTGTTCCATTGATCTATGTTTGTGTCTTTGTGCCAGTACCATACTGTCTTGATGACTGCAGCTTTGTGTGTAGCCTGAAGTCAGGCAGATTGATTCCTCCAGTTCCATTCTTCTTTCTCAAGATTGCTTCGGCTATTCAAAGCAATAGCCAAAGCTGTTTTTTGTAATTCCATACAAATTTTGAAATTATTTGTTCTAATTCTCTGAAAAAATACTGTTGGTAGCTTGATAGGGATTACATTATATCTATAGATTGCTTTGGGTAGTATACTCATTTTCACTATATTGATTCTTCTGATCCACGAACAAGGTATATTTCTCCATCTATTTGTATCCTCTTTGATTTCTTTCATCAGTGTTTTATAGTTTTCTATATGTAGGTCTTTTGTTTCTTTAAGTAGATATATCCTGAAGTATTTTATTCTTTTAATTGCAGTGGTGAATGGAACTGTTTCCTTAATTTCTCTGTTTTCTCATTGTTAGTGTATAGGGATGCAAGGGATTTCTGTGTGTTAATTTTATATCCTACAACTTTACTGTATTTATTGATTAGCTCTAGTAAATTTTCTGGTGGAGTCCTTAGGGTTTTCTATGTAGAGGATCATGTCATCTACAAACAGTGAGAGTTTTACTTCTTTTTCCAATATGGATTCCTTTTATTTCTTTTTCTGAGATATCTCCCCTACAGACATTTGTTTACATTCCAAAGAACAATAAAATCTTAGAGTCTTTCCCCCACCCTCAGAGAAAATTTCTTTGCTTTACAGAGTTAAAGTCTCTCTCTCTGCATCCCTCTTTCATTCCCTGTCTCTCTCTCTCTCTCTCTCCTTCCCTCCCTATTTTTCTCATTCTCTCTTCTGGGAAGGAGGAGGAACAGATATGTCATCTGCCTCATATAACCTCCAAAAGCCAAAATTTCAGAGTTCCTCTCCTGTGCATTGTATGCAAAAGCAACATCTGCTTTCATTGTTTTGCCCCACAGAAACAGATATGGAGGATCAATACAAGATGTTTTGTCAATAATTAAAAGTCTATCTTCAGATTCTGACCCAGAGCTAAACTAAACTAAAAGCTGGTCTTTTAAAAGGTAATAAAATTGATAATCCACTATATAGACTGATCAAGAATACAGAAAACACAAAATATATCAGGAATGAAAGAGATGCATTATTACAGATATAGAGTGATAAATTGAAGTATGTACATAAAATTACTGAGAAAAATTAAAGAAGACCTAAATAAATGAAGAAATATATAATATTCATAAATTGGACATGTCAATTATTAAAGTAAAAATTATCCCCCAGATTATTGTAAAGATTAATGGAATTCAAATCAAATACCCAAAAGCTGTATATCTAGGAACTACCAACTTTCTTCTAATAATTATATAGACAGGTAAAACTTTACACTAGTCAAAATATTTAGGAAAAGAAAAGCAAAATTAGGAGCTACAGTACTAAACTTTATGACAATATAAAACTATAGTAATAAGACAATGTGTTAATGGTGATATGTATGCTGCACTAAGTCACTTCAGTCAGGTCCAACTCTTTTACAGCCCTACGGACTGTAGCCCACTAGGCTCCTTAGTCCATGAGATTCTTCAGGCAAGGATACTGGAGTGGGTTGCCATGCCCTCCTCCAGAGGATTTTCCCAACCCAGGGACTGAACCCATGTCTTCTGTGACTCCTGTACTGCAGGCGGATTTTTACCACTGAGCCACCAGGGAAGCCCAATGGTGGTATAGAGCTATATGGTGGTATGGAGACAGTCAGTGATGCTATCTAACCATCTCACCCTCTGTCGCTTCCTTCTCCCCTTGCCCTCAATCTTTCCCAGTGTCAGGGTCTTTTCCAATTAGCCAGCTCTTCACATCAGTGGCCAAATTATTGGGAGGTTCCGCTTCAACATCAGTCCTTCCAATGCATATTCAGGGTTGATTTCCTTTAGGGTTGACTGATTTGATCTTCTTGCACTCCAAGGGACTCTCAAGAGTCTTCCCCAGCATCACAGCACAAAAGCATCAATTCTTCAGCACTCAGCCTTCTTTATGGTCCAACTCTCACATCCATATATTACTTGTCTAAGTTTTTACAGCTTTCCTTCCAGGAGAAAGTGTCTTTTAATTTCACAGCTGCAGTCACCATTTGCAGTGATTTTGGAGCCTGAGAAAATAAAATCTGTCACTGTTTCCACTTTTTCCCCATCTATTTGCCATGAAGTGATGCCATGAAGGGAGCAGATGCCATGATTTTAGTTTTTTGAATGTTGAGTTTAAGCCAGCTTTTTCACTCTCCTCTTTCACCCTCATCAAGAGGCTCTTTAGTTCCTCTTCTGTTTCTGCCATTAGAATGGTATCATCTGCATATCTGAGGTTGTTGATATTTCTTTTTGAAATCTCAAGTCCAGCTTTTGATTCATTCAGCTTGGCATTTTGCATGATGCACTCTGCATGGATGTTAGTTCACAATTATCAGATGGCTCAGTGGTAAAGAATCCACTTGCCAAGCAAGAGACATGGGTTCAACCCCTGGAGGAGGAAATGGCAATCCATTTCACTACTCTTGCCTGGAGAATCCCATTGACAGAGGAGCCTGGCAGGCTACAGTCCATGGGGCTGCAAAAGTGTTGGATATGACTTAGCCACTGAACAAACACACATTCATAATACATTATTTGGCAGTTCCTTGTAGTCTAGTCTCTCTGTAAAGTCCCAGAGGCATCCAAGTTTTAAATTCTTATATTTGTTTATCCCACCCCCTTATTTCTATGTTCTTTTTATATATATATATAGAATTACCTTATTATTTCATACTTTGAGCTTCCAAGGCTTAAAATACTTTAAATACTCGATTTGGAGATGTTTCTTATATTAATTAAAACAAAGATGTCAGTAGAAGTTTAGTTAATTCTTTGAATTGCTTTTTACTGTGTTGCTCAGTAAAATGTTAAAATGTAAATCCATGCAAACTCTAGTGTCCCTGGGAAAGACTAAATGTTCCACAGCTATGGAGAAAATATGAGGATGTCTCTAAACTTACAATTGTAAAAGGAATCCTGCCAATTCTAGAGTCTAGCACATCTCAGGTACTCTGTGAGAACTTCAAGAAGGCATTTGACTCAGCATCATATCTGGATTCTCTTCTGTGCAGCATGAAACACTTATACCTCTTATGAGTGTAGCAAAAGAGCATAAATAAGCACCCATCTCTTCTATGAATCTCTAGGAGGCTGCAACACTGGAGAAACACACATCTACATTTACTTTGTAAGGCTAGAATTGCCCTTACAGTTTTATTCTGGAAATAAGCTTTCTACATCGATTCCTTGGAAAGTGGGTCATGAAGGAAAAAGCACTGGTCTGGTTTCATTCTGAATGAGATTTAGATCTTGGTCTCCCCTCTTATTGGGGCTTCCCTAGTGGCTCAGTAGTAAAGAACCTGCCTGCAATGCAGGAAACCGAGGTTCAATCCCTGGCTTGGGAAGATCCCGTGGAGGGGGGCATAACAACCCACTCCAGTATTCTAGCCTAGAGAGTTCCATGCACAGAGGAGCCTGGCAGGCTTCAGTCCATATAGCTGCACAGAGTTGGACATGACTGAAGCAACTAAGCAGCAGCAGCAGCCCCCACTTTCAGTCAAATGACTTCAACAAAGGATTTAATCTTTCTGAGCCATGATTTTTTTCTCACATGTATGCATAATAACTCCAATCTTAAATGTTAAGATTAAATTAAATAACACACACAAGGAGCCTGGCACAAGGTACTGCTGCTGCTAAGTCACTTCAGTCATATCCAACTCTGTGCGACCCCATAGACAGCAGCCCATCAGGCTCCCACATCCCTGGGATTCTCCAGGCAAGAACACTGGAGTGGGTTGCCATTTCCTTCTCCAATGCATGAAAGTGAAAAGTGAAGTCACTCAGTCGTGTCCGACTCAGTGACCCCATGGACTGCAGCCTACCAGGCTCCTCCTTCCATGGGATTTTCCGGGCAAGAATACTGTAATAGGGTGCCATTGCCTTCTCCGGGCACAAGGTAAACATTCATTAAATAATGTTTATGGTTTCATCTTTAAATTGATTGCTGAAGAAGGCTTTCTTATCTCTTCTTGCTATTCTTTGGAACTCTGCATTCAGATGCTTATATCNTTCTTTTCCAATTTGGATTTCTTTTATTTCTTTTTCTGCTCTGATTGCTGTGGCCAAAACTTCCAGAACTATGTTGAATAACTGTACACTCTACACAACATAAGCTTTAGGGATGATTTTTATTAAAAAATTAAGCTAAATTACATTTTTCATCCATGGCTGATATTCCTTTCTGTAGGATCTTATGAAAGTAGTTCACATACATGATTAATTGGCACACTGAGTGATCTAGCATCCCAACTTCTACATGTGAGAAATATCCCCTACAAATAGGAAATCAGTCAAACGTGTTATTGGGTAGATGTAGTCGACACCATTCTATCATCTTTTCTACCTCGCTGAATCCCACCTGGTCTTTAGGACTGAGTGATGTGCTGTGTAGCAGAGAACTAGGAAAGGTCACATCAGGGCCTCAGAGTCTACTCTAGAACTCTTCTGGAAAAAAATGTTGAAATCGTGGCACACTGACAACATCTCTTCTCTGATAGCCACCCAAACGAACAAAACAAGCAAACCTTTACAGAGGCCAGGAAAATTTACATGCTCTATATTACAAACTTTAGGTAATAGTGGTCAGGTAAAATACAGTGTAGACTGAGAGGAAGGAGGAGACCCCCTTCCAGACTTTCTAGCTCCTGAATGCCAACAATACTATCACACAGTAAGTAAGTGAAAATTTCTGCTGATAGCTCTCAGTTTGGAAAAATGGGGGCTGGAGGCAAGAACAGATCATAAAAGATACTGAGCACACCCTGTTTACATTGTGCTCCTTGATTGCAGCTCTCTACAGGAGAGGTAGAGATGAAAGAGCAACCATATGACTAAACACATCATCTTTTTTCCTGACCCAGCTTCTGAACAGTAGTGAAGTCTTGTAACAAACATCTCTAGAACTACAAGTCAGAGGCTATTATGTAGAGAAAAATATGTGCTAATCCATAAAACAATTAAGTGAGACACATATACACACTTGTCTTCAAAAATCTGGCAATGTAGTTTATAAATAGTTACAATTACATTACTTACATAAAACAGGTAACTATTAAGAACTTACTGTATTGCACAGGGAATGATGCTCAATACTTTGTAATGCCTTTATGGGAAGATAACCTAAAAAAGAATAAATGACTATATGTCTGTCTAAGTGATTCACACACATGAAATTAACACAGCATTGCAAATAAAACTATATGTCAATAAAAATTAATTTAAAATAATTACAATTAAATATAATGGGTAAAAATCCCTCAAATTGCAGGGTTTTTTTAAAAAGTAGGAAAGATTGATGATAAGCAAGTGTGAATATATATGTATGGGCAGCTATTATTTTCTCATTTCTTATGGTTATAATAGAGCAGCTGCTACTCTTAAGTGTGTTTTGCATCCTTTCACCTTCCATCTTCAAAGGGAATTAATTTTTAAAATATCCTCTCTTTTAATCTCCAGTTTCATTATTTATATGTCACATCTACATTTAAATATAACATCATTTCCATCTTAACCTTTGCCCTCCTCCAAATCCCACCAGCTACTATCCTATATCTGTCCTCTGCCTTAGCTGCCAATCACTCCACAGCCAATTTTCCACTGTAATTAGGATTCTGTTCCTACCAGTCATCTGAAATTGCTCTCATAAGCTCATCAATAATCTTTTTATATTTCTCAGTCTTCTGATCTTCTAATCTATGTTCACTTCTCAGTGTGCTCTGAGCAAATTCATCCACTCCAATGGATTCAATTACCATCAATTAAATCAGTTCTCAATAAAATCCCCTGGGGAATTATCAGGATATCCAGAAATGCATGGTTGGGAAGAATGTATAGTTTGAAAACACGTATTACAAATGGTAATAATTGTTTAATACAGACTATTAAGTATAACCTCTAAAATATTAAATATTAGGGAAATAGAAAAGATAGTCAGAAAGCATTTTATTCATGAAACATATCTAGACATATCAGAGGGAAAATTCATGACATCAAAGACAATGAAAACAAAGAAAAAACACAACCGTCTACAACTTGACTGTAGACTACTTAATAGTAGCAAATTGACAACACACTACTTAATAGCAAGATTGAAGCCAGAATATAGTAAAATAAAAATTGCCAAATTTTGGGGCTCTAACCTTAAAATTATATACCTAAGTAAATGATCACTCAAAAGAGAAGGCAAAATAAGAGTGTTCAGACAGTAAAGATCTGGGATCCATTACAACTAACAGATCATCACTAAAAGAGATATTAAAAGACGCAATTCAGAAAGAGGGAACATTAACTGAGATAGAAAGAATGAGAGACAAGAAGGAATTGCGAGCAAAACAATTCAAGTATACATGAGGAATACACAACAAGAAAGGTTTTAAACAATATATATATTAAGAATAATTATTTGGAGGAATAAAGAAGTCTCAAAAATTATTCTTTTTAAAGTAGAAGAAAAACAGAAAATCTGAATAGAGCAAAATTCATGACAGAAATTGAGTCAATAGTTTAAAGAAGTGTCTCCTACCTCAAAAGCATCTAGAAATTTAAAGGCATGCATTTCCAAATATTCAAGTACTGGATAATTTTTCTTTCCACTCCTTTACAAACTGGTCTAATTTTCCAAATTTGTATTAAGTTATTGGTAAGATAAAAGTTCAGGAAAATAAAACTTTAGGTCAATATCACTTATCATTATAGACAGAAAAACACTAAATATATTTTAAGCCAGTCAAATTCAGTAATATATGCTGCTGCTACTGCTAAGTCACTTCCTTTGTGTCCAACTCTTGGTGGCCCTATGAACAGAAGCCCACCAGGCTCCTCTGTCCATGGGATTCTCCAGGTTATAATACTGGAGTAGGTTAAACTGATCAAATTCAGTAATATATATGTGCACACAAAAATATATGTGCACCGATTTTATGTACATTTGTGTGTATGTGGGTGCATGTGTTAGAGCAAGAAACTTTTCTCTCAGGAATGTATCCATGATTTAAATTGCATAAATTATTTAGCATAACTCATCATTTGAAGATACTGATATTAAAGAACAATCACAGAAACATCTCATTAAGGAGAGAATAGCATTTTATAAATTTCAACACAAATTCTTGATTTTCAAAAATGCCAAGTAAACTAGGAATATAAGGCAACCTTCCTAACATGATAAAATATAACCTGCAAAAACCTTTAGCAAACATCATACTTAATGATGAAATGTTTAAAGTCAAGAATAAGAAAAGGGCAGCTGCTGTCACTTTTATATTTAACATTGCACAGGAGGCCATAGGCAGAACTGTAAGATGAGAAAAATAACTAGAATATGTTAGGACTGTAAAGATATAAATAGAAAAAGAGAAAGAGAGTTTAATATTCCCAAACAATTATGATTGTTTATATGGAAAACCAAGAAAATCTCCATGCTATGAAATTATTAGAACTAATAAGGAAGTTCTAATGAAAGAGACACAAGAACAACATAAGGAAAAATAAATTGCATTGCATTTTTACACAACTCTAACAACTAGACAATGCATTTTTATAAAATATATTATTTGCACATCACTTAAAAATAAGTTACCTAAGGAAAAGAATAATAGAAAATACACAAGTTTTTTGTTGTGAAATTGATATAATATTGTATGAAGTAATACAGTAAATTTAAGGAAAGGGTAATATATACCATGCATTTAGATGGACATATTCCCTGGTGGCTTAGATGGTAAAGAATCTGCCTGCAATGTGGGAGACATGGGTTTGATCCCTGATTTGGGAAGATCCCCTGGAGGAGGGCATAGCAACTCACTCCAGTATTCTTGCTTGGAGAATCTCATGGACAGAGGAGTCTGGTGGGCTACAGTCCATGGGATCTCAAAGAGCCAGACATGACTGAGTGACTAACACACACACACACACATACACACACACACACACACATTTGTATAATAAATATATCAGTTTTCCATTAATATATAAATTCAGTGAAATTCTAATCAAAATTATGATAAGAAATTTTTCATGGATTTTGAGAAGTTGATTCTAAAAATGAAATGGAACTGCAAAGAGCCCAGAATAAATAAGAGAATTTTCAAAAGTACTGTAGAGTTTTTCATTTTTAGGGACCAAGATTTATTAAAAATTAGAGCTATAACTAT
The DNA here is from genome assembly GCA_006408695.1 of Aepyceros melampus. Classification (NCBI taxonomy): domain Eukaryota; kingdom Metazoa; phylum Chordata; class Mammalia; order Artiodactyla; family Bovidae; genus Aepyceros; species Aepyceros melampus. The sequence goes on along the minus strand of SJXQ01004416.1, from coordinate 172,787 downwards.
ATATATATATATATAGCTCTAAGGGAGGCGAAGGGGATGACAGAGGATGAGATAGATGGTTGGATGGCATCACCAACTTGATGGACATGGGTTTGGATGAACTCCAGGAATTGGTGATGGACAGGGAGGCCTGGCATGCTGCGTTTCATGGGGTTGCAAAGAGTCAGACACGACTGAGCAACTAAACTGAACTGAACTGAGAGCTATAGCATCCAAACAGTAAGATACTTGAAAGAAAAGACAAATAGAGCACATGATCATAGTATGGAGACTACAAACAAACTCACAAAATATGGAACCTTGTTATGTAATATCAGTAATGATATAAATCTGAGGCGAAATGGCAGAGTATTATAATAAATGGTGCTAATTGGCTGTCCATATGGGAAAATAGTTCCCTACATCCAATCAAACATAGATATCAATTCCTAGCAGATTAAAGACCTACATGTAAAAGTCAAAGTATATAATATAATGAAGTAAACAAAAGACACTAGTATTATGGCTTCAGGTTAGGGAAGGATTTCCTTTTAAAGGTATACAAAGTTGAAATCATGCTACAACATGGATGGACCTTGAAAATATTATGCAAATTGAAAAAACTAGTCACATAAGAAGAAACATCTGGAACAGGGAAATCTAGAGAAACAGAAAGTAGATTAGAAATTGCTTACGGCTGGAGGAATGGGGATTGGGGGAATTTACTAAAAGGTATAGGGTTGTTTTCTAAGGTGATAAAAGTGTTTTGAAACTGACTGCAGTGGCAGTTATATACAATTGTGAATATACTGAAAAGTACTGAATTTTATGCATTAAATATGTTAATTGTATGATGTGCAAATTATATCTTAAAGCTATGAAGAACAAGGTCAAGTGATAAATGAATAAATTGAGATAGTGTTTGACAACATTGAAATTTAAAAACTCATATAGAACAAAATGAAAAACAAACAGACTCAGAGAAGATATTCCAGTGGATGTAACTTATAAGAGCACCACTAAATTTCAGTTAACAAAATCCAAGGGGAAAAAAACAAAAGACAAAGTAAATGTGCTGGTAATCCACTTCAGTATCCTTGCCTGGGAAATCCCATGGACAGAGGAGCCTAGTGGGCTATAGTCCATGGGGTTGCAAGAGTCAGACACAACTTAGAGACTAAATGACAACATGTATTGGCAAATGTCATTTATGCATGGAAAATAAGCATACAAAATGATGCTCAGTTACACCAGTAATCGTGTGTGCTCAGTCTCTCAGTTTTGTGCAATTCTTTGAGACCCTGTGGACTGTAGCTCACCAGGCTCCTCTTTCCATGTGATTCTCCAGGCAAGAATACTGGAGCAGATTGCCATTTCCTTCTCCAGGGGATCTTTCTGACCCAGGGATCAAACCCACTTCTCTTTCATCTCTTGCACTGGCAGGCAGAAGCTTTACCACCAAGCTACCTAGGAAGCTCACACTAATAATCAGGAAAGTGCAAATTAATACTATAAATAATACTGATAAGATGAGAATTTCTGACAATATTAAGTCTTGGTAGGATGTAGAAACAGGAATTCTTATGTAATGCTGGCCGAAGTGCAAATTTCTATAATCATAGAGGAGAGGATTTTGACAAGACCCAATAATTTAAGATGCATGCTCTCCATAAGCTAATAATTTCACTCATGTAACATGTTCATAATGTGAAGTGTCCAATAATGTAGGATCATCATTAACAGTGTAAAATTGGAAACAACACACATTTCCAGTAATAGAAGAAAGGGTAAATTCATTGTGGTTCACTCAGCAGAAAAATAAGCAGTCCTTAAAATGAAAAAATTAATCTTAAAAACATAATATCAGATGAGAAAAGTGAGTTGTGGGAAAGCATAAGAGGCTTGATAACATTTATGTAGAGAGGAAAACATATTATCTGTTGTTTATGGATGCATTGGTCAAGATAGTTTGGATTGAGTTGTAAAAACAACAAAGGCAATAAAATAATCTCGAAATTTCAAGCACCAAAGGTTTATTTCTCACTCATGCTACAAGTCAGTTGAGGGTTTTTTGAGGAGTCCAGCCCCACATCATCTTTATTCTGGGGCTCAGGCAATTCAACACCTGGAAAATTGGAAGCTGCCATGCAGGATGGACATAGAGCATTTGAGAACCTCAGATGAACAGTTAAATGATCTGGCCTCAACATGGCACATGTTATCTCTATTCATAATTTATTGGCTAGAGGTAGCCATAACGTCCCATCCCACCTCAAGGAGACTGAGAAGTGCCATCCTGCTATATGTTCAGAAATTCTAAGAATTGAAAATAGTTCTTGAATAGAGTTAAACACCAAATTTGGTATGTGTAGACACAAAATTCAAGATATTGCTAGGCAACATGGAACAAGAAGTGGATAAAGGAGGGATACACAAGGAGATTTATTCTATCTTCAATATTTTATTCTTTGAAACTGTAAAGGGAAGCATGCATGACATATGGGAGAATACTGAGATTCAGCACAGCTGAAAGTTAGGTACACAAGCATTAATTTTATCATTATATATAGTTTTCCATTTGATAGAATTACATAATAAGATTTAAAATATGAGAAAAATAAAAAATTAAGAGCTACTTATAGTAATAAGAAAAGAGACAAAATATTAAGAATGACAAACTAACCTCAAGTGCAGAGATCATTTAAGAATGTGAGTTGGTGACAGACAGGGAGGCCTGGCGTGCTGCAATTCATGGGGTTGCAAAGAGTTGGACACGACTGAGTGACTGAACTGAACTGAACTGTACAGTCACAATGTTTTTTTAATATTTTAACATGACTGGAATGGTTACTTTCTAGAAAAATATACATCTCCAAAATGACTCAAAAAGACAAAAAGCAGAAATGGGCTAAAAATCATGATAGAAATTGATAAAGATATTGAAGAATTGTATTTTCTTCTTAACCAAATTGTTAGGAAAAAATGGTTTCACAGGTGAAATTTTCCATGTTTTGAGAAATGGACAATATAACATTCATTTATTTAACACCTTTGAAAGCA
>SJXQ01004416.1:70030-169555 GCA_006408695.1 Aepyceros melampus | reverse complement strand
GCATATGCTAAGACATTGATGCTGGGAAAGAAGGGGAGGAGAAGGGGATAACAGAGGATGAGATGATTGGATGGAATTACCGATTGGATGGGCATGAGTTTGAGGAAGCTCCGTGAGTTGGTGATGGACAAGCAAACCTGACAGGCTACAGTCCATTGGGTCACAAAGAGTCGGACATGACTGAATGACTGAACTGAACTAAGGCATATTCTGGCTTCTCAGGTGGTGCTAGTGGTAAAGAACATGCCTGCCAATGCAGGAGACAGAAGAGATGAGGGTTCCACTCCTGAGTTAGGAAGATCCCTTGGAGGAGGAAATGGCAACCCACTTCAGGATTTTTGCCCGGAGAACCCCATGGACAGAGAGGTTTGGGGGGCTACAGTCAATAACGTCTCAAAGAGTCAGACATGACTGAAGCGACTTAGCATGCACACAGCACGCACAAGGCATACATGCTAAGTGTTTTATATTTATTATCTTTTTTTAAAGAATAAAAGTGGTGTAATTTTATTTATTTTTCTTCCAGTTTTATTAAGATACAATTGGCATACAGCACTATATAAGATGTATAGCATATTGATTTGAGTTACAAATGTCATGAAATGATGACCACAATAAGTTTAGTGAACATCTATCATCTTATATAGATGCAGAATAAAAGAAAAATGTATTTTTTTCTTGTGATGAGAACTCAAGATTTACTCTATTAACAACATTCTCATGTATACAGTAGTGTTAATTATAGTAATCATGCTGTATATTGCATTTGTATCAATTATTTATTTTGCAACTGGAAGTTTGTACCTTTTGACCACTGTCATCTCATCCTTCCCATTCCTTTCCCTGCCTCTAGTCACCACAAATCTGATCTCTTTCTGTGTCTATGTTTGTTTTTGAAGTATAATTAACCTAGAACATTATGCTAATTCCTGTTACACAATATGAAAGTGAAGTGAAGTGAAGTCGCTCAGTCGTGTTCGACTCTTTGCGACCCCGTGGACTGTAGCCCACCAGGCTCCTCCTCCATGGGATTCTCCAGGCAAGAATACTGGAGTGGGTTTCCATTTCCTTCTCCAGTTACACAATATAGTGATGTGATATTTCTATGCATTTCAAAATGGTCACCATGATAAGTTTAGTTACCATCTGTCACAAAGATATTACATAGTTATTGACTAAATGTCCCATACTGTACATTTCATCCCTGTGATTCATTTATGGTGGATGAGTGAAAAAGAGGAAAATTAAGAGGTGCAAGCATCCAGTTGCATTTATTACCTTTTGATGTCTCCTAAAGAGACTCATTTGATGAATTTTATTATGCTCATTTATAAATGTTGAAACAAAAAGTAGTAGGGCCAGATTTTAAATTCATTCCTCTGTCTATACAGATTGCTCTTTTAGAAGTTATAATCCTATAACATCTATGCATTTGAAACTGTTTTAGAGCATGGAATGACAAGGGAAATTTTCTAATTATTTTTTAAGGCAGCATAATGCTAATACCCAACCTGAACCTGATGAGGGCAACAAATGTGAAGAAAACTACTAAAAAATGTATGTTGCGAGTATTGATGCAAAAATCTGAGATGAAACTATTACAAATGTAATCCAACACCGTATCAACAGAATAAATGAATACTAATGAAGCAGGAGGCACTTTAAGAATGCAAAGAGTTCAAAAGTGGGAATCCCTTAGGGACTGCATAAATGTAATTTACCATATTAATAAGTCAAAAAAGATAAAAATATGATCATCCTGGTAAATACCAATAAAGGCTTTATAAAATTCAACCTTCATTAAAATATGAATGCTTCCCTAAAATGTGTGATATATAACACAAGTTAAAAACCGTATATTTTATTGCAAAAAAAATTGAAAAAACTGAATGTAAATTCAGGAATAAATGATGCTGCTTTCACCACTATTATTTAAAATTATTTTAAAAATGCTAGATAACACACTTTTACATATTTGATATGAAGATAATGCAAAATTCATATAAAGTGATTAATATCTTCCATTTATACTAACAAAAACAAATTTAAACATAATCGAAATTTTTTAAAAAATAAGCAGTCAAAAATAAAGTGAAAATAAAATACCAAGAAATAAATTTAACAAGCAGTGAATAAGTACTAAATGAAGAAAACCTCCATATAAAACTTTACTGAGAGAAATTGAAAGAAAAAGATTCAAATAAAAGCAGCAAAATATGAAAAAGACAATAATTTAAAGATGTCAATTCTCCTTGTGTCTATAAAATAAAGATTAAAAGTTATTTTTTGACCTTCAGATTGATAACAAAGAAAAATATTAGCAAAGAAGAAAGTACATGAAGAAACCTGCTGGTAGGAAAGGCGTGGGATGTGAGCATATTCTGAATAACATTAAAAATGCAAGTTGCTCCAATTTTTTTGGAAAAAGCAATTAGCATTGTTCTTTCTTAGCAAATTAAATACATGACTCAAACTCAAAACCACGTTTAATAGTAAGAAATTAAAAATATCAAAATTAATTCCAAGAACAAGAAAATAATGTTTACTATTATAAAGTTATTTTGAAAGTACTAGGACCTACATTTTGGAAATGCACAGATAGAAGAACACAATAATAGAGAGTTTAAACATATATCTAATCATATACTTTAATTAGAAATACAACACAAGTAGCCTTTTCTATCTTTGGGTAAAAATGTGGTCTAATCAATAAATCATCTAGGGGAAAATATTATATATTGAGAATAGAAATAGAAATAAGATAGCCCAACTAATAGTGATTATATTCTTACACGTTCCTGTTTTGTTCTAAGTTCTTGGAATGGATTCTTTCATTTACATCACAAGCCTATGAGTTAGGGAGTATTATTACCCTCTTTTTACAGATGAAGAAACAGACTTCAAGAGGTTAAGTGATTTTCTCAAGGTCACTTGGCTATTAAGTAGTAAAGCCCAATCCAAGTTTTTCTTATCACAGAAGGAAAATATTATATATTGAGAATAGAAATAGAAATAAGATAGCCCAACTAATAGTGATTATATTCTTACACGTTCCTGTTTTGTTCTAAGTTCTTGGAATGGATTCTTTCATTTACATCACAAGCCTATGAGTTAGGGAGTATTATTACCCTCTTTTTACAGATGAAGAAACAGACTTCAAGAGGTTAAGTGATTTTCTCAAGGTCACTTGGCTATTAAGTAGTAAAGCCCAATCCAAGTTTTCTTATCACAGAGCTTAGCATTAGCTGTCAAACTTGATTATTACCTCTCTCCAAAGCACTCAAATATATTACAGATAGATCAAATAACTAAATGTTAAAAACTAAATCTTTGTAGAAGAAGATATGTATGAATGCTCTTTGTTATCTTGAAAAGGGAGTTGTCTTTCTAAGCCTCACTGGTAAGCCTAGAAGTCACAAAATTCTGATAAATATGATGACATAAAAATGTAAAGCCTCTTTCAAGCTAAAAATACCATAATAAAAGTTGAGACAATCTGGAAGGAAGTATTTGTAATACATTTGACAGACTGATTTTCTATAAATCAAAACTAAAAAGATGAAAGAAAGAACGAAGAAAGAAAGTAAAGTCACTCAGTCATGTCTGACTCTTTGCGACCCCATGGACTGAAACCTACCAGGCTCCTCCATCCACGGAATTTTCCAGGCAAGAGTACTGGAGTGGGTTGTCATTTCCTTCTCCAAGGGGTCTTCCCAACGCAGGGATCGAACCCAGGTCTCCCGCATTGTAGGCAGATGCTTTATCATCTGAGCCACCAGGGAAGTTATTTAAAAATGGGCAAAGAATTTGAAAAGCCAATTGAAAAAATGAGTTGAAAATGATTATTAAAAATGAAAAGTTGCTCACCTTCATTAGCTACCAAAAATGTTAATGGAAAAGAGACTTTTTCATCCTTCATATTAATTATGAGGAAAAATATTAACAAAGATGAAAGAACATAAGAAAACCCACTGTCTGGAAAGGCATAGGATGAGGGTATTTTAGTGCATTGATTGTGGGAATGCAATTTGTTCCAGCCTTTTTGGAAGCGCGATTAGTGTTGTGCATCAAAAATCTTCAATTAAATATTATTTGACTCAGCATATTTTCTGGAATATTTTCTAAGATGATACCACAAAGATGCATAAATGTGTATACACAAACATGATCACCTCTATGTTGTTTTTTTATAGGGAGCATTTGGTAACAAATGACTTAAATGTTGATCAATTGAAGAGTGGCTAATAAGTTGCTATAAAGCCAGGAAAGAGAATGCTCGACAGCCATGAAAGCATTGATGTGAATGGACATGAAAAGAAGTCCACAATGCTTTGATGAGTGAAAAAAACAACATACCAAATGGCATGCTGTGCTCAGTCGCTCAGTTGTGTCTGATTCTTTGTGACTATGGACGGTAGCCCACCAGGCTCCTCTGTCCATGGGATTATCCAGGCAAGAATACTAGAGTGGGTTGCCAGGCCCTCCTCCAGGGGATCATCCCAACCCAGGGATCAAACCCAAGTCTCCTGCATTGCAGGCAGATTCTTTACTGTTTGAGCCAGCAGGAAGCCCAAAAGTAGCAGGCACAATATAACCATATTTGTGTTAAGGTGTAGGTAGGTGTGTGTACTTATGTATGCACATTTATGAAAGTATGACAAAAAATATTGACCCCTTGTACTTTCATTATTTCCAAAGAGTGTCTCATTCAAAGAAATAACAGTGGATCATCTCAAATGCTCAAAAAACAACTTTACCCTTTACTTCCTAGTATTGAAGAGTGCCTTAGTGGAGAATGCATTCCTAAGGCACAACAAAACTTCTTAAGCACTTTCTCCTCTGTCTCCCTCTAGGTTTTCAGTGCTTCTTCAATTCATGCAATTGGAAGTACAGCTTTAAAAATCTCTCTGGTTTATCAGCCAGAGACAGAGAGAGGATTCTCATTTCCAGTGTCTTTCCTAAAATTTTCAGGGGGACAAGGCTCACACTGAATTAAAATGCAAGATAAATTGGAAGATTGGGATTGGCATATGTATATACTACCATGTGTAAAATAGCTGGTGGGAACCTGTTGTATAGCACAGGGAGCTTATCTCAGTGCTCTGTGATGACCTAGATGAGTGGGATGAGGAGGTCGAAGAGGGAGGGGATATTTATATGCTTATAGCTGATTCTCTTTGTTGTATAACAGAAGCTAACACAGCATTGTAAAGCAATTATATTCCAGTTAAAAATGGCAACCTCTTTATTACTCACATAAAGGAATTAAGGGATAGGGCAGGGTGGATGAGGGAAATTAAAAAATAGAAAAAATGGCCTGGGGTAGATACAACAATAAAGGTAACTGCAAAGATAAATATATATTCTTAATCAAGGCTTCTTGGTTATTTTTCCAATTAAAAATAGGCTGACTTTTTGCATTGCAAGGTTCCCTGCTTTACAATGCTCTTGATAAAAATAATTCATTCTATACCATTCAAAACAATTTCTAGCACTTCCTGTGAGTCTTTCATATGTGCACTCTAAAGGCTCATAGCATGTTAAAGATTTGTAACTTCAGATGTAATGTCTTGAATTGTACATTGAAATTTCTACATGTTTTTAGACCAGAATTCCTCAACCTCAGAGTTATTGACAATTTGGGCTGAATTAATCATTTTCCTTGATTGGTGGTGGGGAAATTGACCTGTATATTATAGAATTGTTAGTAGCATCTTTGGCTTCTAGCCATTAAATGTCCTATTTGCCCCCTCCCCATGTTGTGACTATCAGATATATGTTCAAGCATTGCCAATTGTGCCATAGGGGTCAAAAATGTACCTCACTGAGAACCATAGGAATTGACACAGACATTTTTGGGAGGAATAAGATTGTTTATAGTTATACGCACATATATCTGTGTGTACATCTGTACTATATATATAAAATCATTTTTGCATCATGATAAATTCTGTTTCAAATTTATAAAATAAGACAAGTTAATCATATCAAAAGTAAGCACCTCAAAGTACTAAAGCTCATACAATAAATACATATTTATTTCTAAAATTCATTAAAGGCTGATTAGACAAAAAATAATGAGAAAATGTTATTACAACAACAGAAATAGCAGTGATAAAAATGAACTAAAAATATATGAACTAAAAAATATAATGAACTAAAAAAAATGCACCTATCAGGGATGAGGAGTCAGCACATTTCAGCCAAAATCTAATTAGAAGTATTCTACAGGGAAAACAGAGGGCTACTCAAATTTATTTTTTAATCATTTTGTCATTTCTTTCTTCTTCAAGGCAGATTATGCTTTAGGTCATACTGGGATTGTTTCTATATAATTCTTGATTGATGGAATGAGCCAGAGAATTGCATAAACTCCCTGCTGAATTCACCATCTGCCTATGTCCTCTGAATATTTTCTATGACTGAACTCACTGAACGAAGTTCAAGGCTTTGCTGAGTAGAAAGAAAACAATGAGAATATATAATAAATAGAATACCCAAACATCAAAACTCTTGCTAATTTAGAAGCCCACACTTCAAACTCACTTTGGGGGAATTTGTCAATGTGCCAATAAGCTTCCCCTTGTTTTCAAAAGAACTTATTACTGTGATGAAAATCTTTGGTGACATATTAGCATCAGATCCATCTTTAGCACTAAGAGCTACTAGAATTAAACAACTGTGAAAAACAAAACAAAAAATAAATTGCAGAGTGATTTTTCCATAGGTACAGCTAGCCAGGCCATCCATAATGAAAGCTTGCAGTATACAGACCCAAAGGTAATCGTGGTTCAAATGCTGGCCTTGAAAATGATTTCCAGGGCACTTTCCAGTTTCCACTTTCTCCACTTTTCAGTTGCAGAACATAATCAAATACATCTTAACATACCATTTGTCCATTTACTATGAGTAGAAATTCATGAGAACCCTTTTTCTCTCCTTTCCATCCTTCATGAAATAGTCTCTTGTAGGCAATAGGTCTCATTGAAGATCACTGTGTATTTCAGAAAAGCAATGTTTTAGGTAACTTTTGATGATTCATGTAAGATACATTAAAATTGGGATAGATAAGAATAATTTTTAAAATCTATATAACTGTTATAGGACTTTTATTCATCAAGGTGTTTGCTGTTTCTGCTCTTTGTGTAACTAAGTGCTGCTCGTAACAAGCTGCTACCAAAACCCAGATCATTAATTTCTCCAAATTCTCAGTTTTATCCAGTTTTGTTTTAATTGAAGCACATAGATAAACTCTGCTTCAATAAACAGATATCTTTATGTTAGAGATGTATAAGATTCAGTTCTTATTGTTAGTTCAAAGAGGAAAGGGAAGAGTTGATACACATAAAATCTGTTATTTCTGTATAGATAAGTGTCAGCAAACTAGGTAACCTGGGCTAAAACTAAGCCATCATCTGTTTGTGAGTTGAGTTTTATTGGAGTTCAGCCAAGCCTGTTCATTTACATATTGTCTACAGCTGTTTTTGTGCTGTAAAGGCAGAGTTGAATAGTTGTGACAGAGACGTCATTGTGCCCTGCAACATATAAATACTTGCTATCTGGCCCTTTGTAGAACATGGTTACCAACTTCTGGCATAAACTATCAAAGAGAAGAGACTGTAGAAATAAGCCACTGCTCTCATTTTGAGGAGGGGAAAATAACAGAGGCTTCAAGAAAGTGTGTTGTTTGCCCAAAGTTGCAGAGTTTTTCAGTAGTAAAGTAGTTACTAGAAACCAGGCTTCCTGATGTCCTTTAGGGGAAATGGATACTTCCTCCAAGAGGTCTACAGGTTTCCAGAGTTCATGTTTCAGCCTATAAGATATCACACAGGTTTGGGGTTTTAGATAGATGAATGAAAAGACAGATCTGTGAACTAATGCTCCCTTGCTTTTTCCTGGAGATTAAATGAGGCAATGGACGTAATGTGTATACCCCAGCATCCAACTTTAGTTGATTTCCTTTCTAATCTCATTTTTCTAGATGAGCAAACTGAACCTTTGTGGGCTTGTGAGCCCATACTTGCAATTGAAGGTAGAATTCATCCTTGGAATTCAGGACTCCAATCCAGCCATCATTCTATCACACCAAATGAATAATTCAAATATAGAGCATCAGAACTTAGGAATAAGTTGGGATAAATATCTCTTTGCATCTGTTACTATACTATTTTAAAATAATGAGAGAATAATCATTGTTTCTTTATTGGCCTTCCCTGACTAGAGTAAAACCCTTCTAAAAGGTTATCAAGTGCAGTTCTCCTTTGAAAATAGGCACTATCAGCTCCTTGATTAACAGTTTTTAACTGGGAGAGTGAAAATTAATCATTTTGACTGCAAAATCTTGTGGTAGGAAATAATAAGAAATAGCAATGTACCCAAATGACTATCAGCTGTGCAGACCATCTACTTTCCTGTACTCTGCGTGGTTGTAGTTTCTAAGCAAAATATTTTGTGTGGAAACAATAAAGATAAGCAAATGGCTTAAATAAACAAAGCTAATCCTACACACAAACAAGGAAAAACTTATTTCTTCCTCCATCCTCAGGCTTTATCCAAGAGTCTTCCTTTTTAACATATTTCCCAGTGTAATTTTATGCATTTTAGAATGATGAATAACTTTGCCCAAATGTGGACTGTGGCTTATATGTGGAAGGCAAGATAGCTAACAAAGACAATACTGCAAATATCTAGTTGAGAGATAATGATCTGATGAATTAAACAAAAATGAAAATAAATGGCCTTGTCTGACTACATTAACCAAGTAAGAATCTTAAATTATTCCTAGAACAACATGGTGGTAGGGGCAGTGATGAATCAACAAACATTAAGGAGATAAAACCCACAAGACTTTCGGTTACGGATTGGGGTAGAGATGATTGAGAGGGAGAAAGAAAAATTAATTATGACTGTATCAGTTTTCTATTGCTGTTATAACAAATTATTGCCCTGATTTGAGTGGCTTAAAGTTACAGAAATTTATCATCTGAAAATTATGAAGGGCAAAATTCTTAAATGGTTGTCACTGAGATAAAATTAAGGTGTATAGGGCTATGTTCCTTTTGGAGATTCAAGGGAAGAATTTGTTTCCTTATCTCTCACTTTCTAAAGTTAGTCCATTTTCCTTATCTCATGGCTCCATTTCTCCATCTTCAAGACTAATAATGTTGGACCAAGGCTGATATCTCTTCACTTTTCTTACTCTGTTGCATTTTTTCACTTCTAAGCAAATTTCTAATTACATTGGGCTGCGGCTGCTGCTAAGTCACTTCAGTCGTGTCCAACTCTGTGCGACCCCATAGACGGCAGCCCACCAAGCTCTGCTGTCCCTGGGATTCTCCAGGCAAGAACACTGAGTGGGTTGCCATTTCCTTCTCTAATGCATGAAAGTGAAAAGTGAAGGTGAAGTCACTGAGTCATGTCCAACTCTCAGCAACCCCATGGACTGCAGCACACCAGGCTCCTCCGTCCATGGGATCCTCCAGGCAAGAGTACTGGAGTGGGGTGCCTTTACATTGGGCAGTCCCAGATAATTGCACCGTCTGCTGATTGAAAGTGAAAGTGAAAGTCACTCAGTGGTGTCTGACTCTTTGCGACACCATGGACTATACAGTTCATGGAATTCCCCAGGCCAGAATACTGGAGTGGGTAGCCTTTCCCTTCTCCAGGGGATCTTGCCAACCCAGGTATTTAACCCAGGTCTCCCGCATTGCAGGTGGATTCTTTATCAGCTAAGCCACAAGGGAAGTTGGCTGATTAGCCATCTTAATTCTATCTGTACCTTTAATTTCTCTTTGCCATGTAATACATTGTTGAAGTATAAGGATTAAGACATAGACATCTGCAAATGCTGTAATTCTGCCTACCACAGTGACTTTTTGAATTGGTCCTTGAATATCTGAAATATTGAGAAAGTGAAAGATTCTTTACTGTCTGAGCCACCAGGGAAACCCAACTGAAATATTACTATAGCTTAAAATACACATTTCATGATAAGTAAAATTCAGAGTCCTTACAATATCCTAATAAGGTTCTCTATGTACTTAAGAAATATGGCCCTAGAGATAAACTAAATTAGATTTGAATGATGGTTTTGACATTTAATAGTTTTGTAAACACATAAACGAGAAGGCAATGGCACCCCACTCCAGTACTCTTGCTTGGAAAATCCCAGGGATGGGATTTTGCTGTCCATGGGGTCACACAGAGTCGGACACAACTGAAGCGACTTAGCAGCAGCAGCAGCAAACACATAAAAATATATCTCATAGGCTCAGTTTCCTCATCTGTAAGATGTGGAAATAGTTATATCCAATAACTATTATGGTTATGGTGAAGATTGAATAAGATAATGATGATAAAGTGCTTAGCACCTGTNTTCTCCAAAGAAGACATACGAATGGCTAACAAACACATGAAAAGATGCTCAACATCACTCATTATCAGAGAAATGCAAATCAAAACCACAATGAGGTACCATTTCACACCAGTCAGAATGGCTGCGATGCAAAAGTCAACAAGCAATAAATGCTGGAGAGGGTGTGGAGAAAAGGGAACCCTCTTACACTGTTGGTGGGAATGCAAATTAGTACAGCCACTATGGAGAACAGTGTGGAGATTCCTTAAAAAATTGCAAATAGAACTGCCTTATGATCCAGCGATCCCACTGCTGGGCATACACACCAAGGAAACCAGAATCGAAAGAGACACGTGTACCCCAATGTTCATTGCAGCACTGTTTATAATAGCCAGGACATGGAAGCAACCTAGATGTCCATCAGCAGATGAATGGATAAGAAAGCTGTGGTACATATACACAATGGAGTATTACTCAGCTATTAAAAAGAATACATTTGAATCAGTTCTAATGAGGTGGATGACGCTGGAGCCAATTATACAGAGTGAAGTCATTTAATTTTAGACATATTGCTATGAATTGTTTGAAAAGCATCTGTTATGGACTGAATGTGACTCCTCCCCACAACACACATACATATGTGGAAGTCTTAACTTCCAATTTGATGGTGTTTATATTTGGAGGTGGAAACTTTGGAAATAATTAGGTTTAGATGAATTCAAGAGGGTAGGTAGGATCCTCATGATGGGATGAGCATAAGAAGAGAAGAGAGCTAGTTCTCTCTTTCTCTGGCTTGTGAGGATATAGCAAGAAGGCAGTCATCTGAAAGCCAGGAAGAGGGCTCTCGACAGAACCTAACTGTCTTGGGACACTGATCTCAGACTTTCCAGCCTCAAGGGCTCTGAGAAATAACAGGCTTAAGCCACCTAGTCTATGGTGTTTTGTTATAGCAGCCTGAGCACTCAGGCTTAGAATTTAGAATGCACCTTTGTAAATGTCTTTGCATTGATCACTGAGGAATCTCCTTGCTATTCTTTGGAACTCGACATTCAAATGAGTATATCTTTCCTTTTCTCCTTTGCCTTTCACTTCTCTTCTTTCTCAGCTATTTGTAAGGCCTCCTCAGACAACCATTTTGCCTTTTTGCATTTCTTTTTCTTGGGGATGGCCTTGATCACTGCCTTTTGTACAATGTCATGAACTTCCATCCATAGTTCTTCAGGCATTCTGTCTATCAGATATAATCCCTTGAATCTATCCATCACTTCCACTGTATAATCATAAGGGATTTTATTTAGGTCAAACTTGGATGGTCTAGTGGCTTTTCCTACTTTCATCAATTTAAGTCTGAATTAGCCAATAAGGAGTTCATGATCTGAGCCACAGTCAGCTCCTGGTCTTGTTTTTGCTGACTGTATAGAGTTTCTCCATCTTTGGCTGCAAAGGATATAAGCAATCTCATTTAAGTATTGACCATCTGGTGAGGTCCAGTGTAGAGTCTTCTCTTGTGTTGTTGGAAGAGGGTGTTTGCTATGACCAGTGCATTCTCTTGGGAAAACTTTGTTAGCCCTTGACCTGCTTCATTTTGTACTCCAAGGCCAAATTTGCCTATTAGTCCAGGTATCTCTTGACTTCCTACTTTTGCATTCTAGTCCCCTATAATGAAAAGGACACCTTTTTCCGGTGTTAGTTCTAGAAGGTCTTGTAGGTCTTCATAGAACCATTCAACTTCAGCTTCTTCATCATTACTGGTTGGGGCATAGACTTGGATTACTGTGATATTGAATGGGTTGCCTTGGAAATTAACAGACATCATTCTGTCATTTTTGATATTGCATGCAGTTCTGCATTTTGGACTCTTTTGTTTATTATAATGGCTACTCCATTTCTTCAAGAAGATGGGGTAGCCATCATAGTAAAGATGGGCACAATAAAGGACAGAAATGTTATGAATCTAACAGAAGCAGAAGATATTAATAAGAGATGGCAAGAATACACAGAAGAACTCTACAAAAAAAGATTTTCATGACCCAGATAGCCACAATGGTGTGATCACTCACCTAAAGCCAGACATCATGGAATGCCAAGCCAAGTGGACCTTAGGAAGCATCACTATGAACAAAGCTAGTGGAGGTGATGGAATTCCAGTAGAGCTATTTCAAATCCTGAAAGATGATACTGTGAAAGTGTTGCACTCAATATGCCAGGAAATTTGGAAAACTCAGCAGTGGCCACAGGACTGGAAAAGATCAGTTTTCATTCCAATCCCAAAGAAAGGCAATGACAAAGAATGTTCAAACTACTGGACAATTGCACTCATCTCACACTCTAGTAAAGTAATGCTCAAAATTCTCCAAGCCAGGGTTCAACGGTAGGTGAACTGTGAACCTCCAGATGTTCAAGCTGGTTTTAGAAAAGGCAGAGGAACCAGAGATCAAATTGCCAACATCTGCTGGATCATCAAAAAAGCAAGAGAGTCCCAGAAAAACATTTATTTCTGCTTTATTGACTAGCCAAAGCCTTTGCCTTTATGAATCACAACAAACTGGAAAATTCCTCAAGAGATGGGAATACCAGACCACCTGAGAAATCTGAATGCAGGTCAAGAAGCAACAGTTAGAACTGGACATGGAACAACAGACTGGTTCCAAATCGGGAAAGGAGTACGTCAAGGCTGTATATTGTCACCCTGCTTATTTAACTTACATGCAGAGTACATCATGCAAAATTCCAGGCTGGATGAAGGACAAGCTGGAACCACTTTTGTTCTGAGAAATATCAATAACCTAAGATAGGCAGATGACACCAGCCTTATGGCAGAAATCAAAGAAGAAATAAAAGGCCTCTTGATGGAAGTGAAAGAGGAGAGTGAAAAAGTTGGCTTGAAACTCAGCATTCAGAAAACTAAGATCATGGCATCTGATCCCATCACATCATGGCAAATAAATGGGGAAACAATGGAAGCAGTGACATACTTTATTTTCTTAGTCTCCAAAATCACTGCAGTTGGTGACTACAGCCATGAAATTAAAAGACACTTGCTCCTTGGAAGAAAAGCTGTGACCAACCTAGACAGCATATTATAAAGCAGAGACATTACTTTTCCAACAAAGGTCCATCTAGTCAGTTTTTCCAGTAGTCATGTATGGATGTGAGAGTTGGACTATAAAGAAAGCTGAGCACTGAAGTATTGATACTTTTGAACTGTGGTGTTGGAGAAGACTCTTGAGAGTCTCTTGGATTGCAAGATCTAACTGGTCAATCCTAAAGGAAATCAGTCCCAAATATTCATTGGAAGGACTTATATTGAAGCTGAAGGTCCAGTACTTTGGCCACCTTATGTGAAGTGCTGACTCATTGTAAAAGACCCTGTTACTGGAAAGATTGTAGGTGGGAGAAGAAAGGGATAACAGAGGATGAGATGGTGGGTGGCATCACCGACTCAATGGACATGAGTTTGAGTAAGCTCTGTGTGTTGGTGATGGACAAGGAAAACTGGCTTGCTGGGGTCCATGGAGTCGCAAAGAATCGGACTGATTGAGCCACTGAACTCACTTGTAAATTAGTTTCCCATCATTTTTGTCTCCTAGTCTATTAATTTTTACTTTCCCAGAGGCCCATTTCACACTGTCTCTTCTCTCCCCAAACTTTTAACACCTCTTTGCCCTTACTCACATTCTGCAAATCTAGAAGAAGTCAGGACTTCCCAAAGCTCCCACTTCTTCATTTTCACACCCATCTGTACCTGTGGTCATGTATTCTATCTTGTTGCTATGGGTGACTGTTCCTGCCAGCCTATGACTAAGCCTAAACTCTCCCCCAACTTGCACATTCTTTCTGGTATTGCCTACTCAAGCAATTTCCTCTCTGTCCTCTGCATCTTCAAACCCTCCCCCTTGCCCTCAGCATATAGCTATTTCCAATTCTCATTATAAACAAAAAAGCTCTCTTGACTCCATGTCTCCTTCGACTACTGTTCCATTTTATCCTTCCATTCATAGCAAAGTTTCTTGAAACAGCTCTCTATATTCCTTATCTGAAATTTATCTCTTGGTTTTTTCCTTGAACTATTCAAATAAAGTTTTACCTCACCAATCCATTTAAGCTACTCTAAAATTAAAAGATGCTTACTCCTTGGAAGAAAAGTTATGACCAACCTAGACAGCATATTCAAAAGCAGAGACATTACTTTGCCAACAAAGGTCCGTTTAGTCAAGGTTATGGTTTTTCCAGTGGTCATATATGGATGCAAGAGTTGGACTGTGAAGAAAGCCGAGCACCAAAGAATTGATGCTTTTGAACTGTGGTGTTGGAGAAGACTCTTGAGAGTCCCTTGGACTGCAAGGAGATACAACCAGTCCATTCTGAAGGAGATCAGCCCTGGGTATTCTTTGGAAGGAATGATGCTAAAGCTGAAACTCCAGTACTTTGGCCACCTCATGCAAAAAGTCAACTCATTGGAAAAGACTCTGATGCTGGGAGGGATTGGGGGCAGGAAGAAAAGGGAACAACAGAGGATGAGATGGCTGGATGGTATCACCGACTCAATGGACATGGTCTGAGTGAACTCCAGGAGATGGTGATGGACAGGGAGGCTTGGCGTGCTGTGATTTATGGGGTTGCAAAGAGTCAGACACGACTGAGTGACTGAACTGAACTGAGCTGAGCTGAATATAAGATTATCATATGACTTTCATGTTCTTAGATCTAGCAATCATTCCTAACTTCGTCGTATTTGACCCATCAGCAGGATTTAACACAGCTAATCACTTCTAATTCTGAAATACTCTTAATATGACTTCTAGGACAATACAGCCATTTTGTGTTCTCTACATTTTTGCCCAATTCTTGCAAATCTCTTTTGTCTGTTCTTCCTCATATTCTATCCTCCAAATATTGGAATACTTCAGGGTTCAGTTCTTGTATCATTTTGCTTTTCTGTCTACTTTCACTCACAAGGTGATTTTATCCAGTCATATGCTTTAGGCATCTATATGTTGATGACTCACAGATTTATCTAGAGTCTGAGCTGACTCCACACTCTTATTTTCAACAGCTTAATCTGCATCACCACTTGGGAATTAAACAAGCATCTTAAAGTATCCAAAGCAACTCCTGACAATCTGCCCAAATATTTTATTCCCATAGTCTTCCCTATCTCAGTGAGTGGCAACTCCACTTGTTCTGTTGCTCAAGGCAAAAGCCTTAGAGTTACTCTCAATTTTACCATTTCTTTCAAAATATATATTTAATCCACCAGCAAACCTGTGAATTCTAACTTCAATACATATCAAGAATCTGACAACTTTTCACTATCTCCACTCCTATCACCCTTGTCCTAACCACTTTCATCTATTTCTTGGATTATTGCCAGTAGCTTCCTAACTGGTCTCCTTGCCTCCATCTGACAGTCTGTTCTCAGTATGAAAGCCACTCTGATCCCATCAAATCCTGCTAAGTCCTAAGTTAAATCGTGTTTTTTTCTCTCTTGAAAATCCCCTCAATTCCTTCCCATCTCACTATAAATAAAATCCAGAATGCAGTGTCCCAAATCTTCTGTATCAGTGGTGTGCTGTCCGGGTTCATCAACTCGTTCTATAGAAAAATAGTATGTGTGTGTACACATACACATATTATAAACATAATAAAATTTGCTGACTTAAAGGATGGCTATCACACAATTTCTAAATATTTATAAAATACAAAATACTCTTTCTTTGGTAAATTCCATACAGTCAGTCGATTTTTATGAAATGCTTCCATTAAGTTTTGCCAGACTCTTGTATCCATAGCCAAACTATGGTTGGAGATGATGAATGTGTTTAGTTTTCAACATGAATGTTGTTATTTTCATTTACATCAAAAAATAGAATTCAAGTGAACTAACACAGATATACATTGAAAACTGATTACCAATGACAGGTTTATCAATGACAGGAATGACAATCTCACTGAATCTGATTATAGTTTTCTAGTACTAAAAGAATATCTGCTCAATATTTTTGTACTATTCATAATGTAATGCCTACAAAACAGCACCCTTTTAAATGTAATCTTCATTGGTGACATTTTCTATACCATATGCTTAAAATATAGAAAATCAACAACAACAACAAGTTAAGCCCTTATCTGCAGCATCTCCACCAGTGGTGATTTTAAGCTACTAACTTGATGTCACTGAATAAAGGGATTGTAATATACATTCCCCACACTTCATTGTTTAGCAGTTCCATCAGACAGATAAAATAGACTTATAATACTTGGAGTCGTGATCACAGGTTATAAGATACATGTTCAAGGGCATTATTCTTCTCAAGAGGTGGTAAGTGCCTCTGTAAAATGGTGGCAGGATTATAGTTAGAGGTCACATCTCCCATTGAAGGTGTCAGCTTCAAGCTAAGATGTACCCATGACTTTGATGGAGAGACTTGGGTCTTAGGAGTATCTATTAAATAGAACTCAATTTTATGTGTCTGGAATACAATGCCTTTCTGTTTTCTCTAAGCCTTTGGTAAAGTCTTGTTAAATTTTACAACCCACTCTCAGCTAACTCTGCAGGGAACTAAAGGGAAGGTCATTTTCTATGCTTCTGAGAAAATATAAAGGGAAGAATGACAGCTGAGAAATGGAAGCAAGTTAAGAGATTGGCTGTAAGTAGACAGCAGTCTGGAATCAGGTAGCTGGATGAGACAGAAAATGAGAAGTGAATTTGTGTAACATGGATAGATTCCTTTGGCATTTCTAGATATACAGGAGGAGGAGAACTTGGTAGAAGATAGGATTTTTTACTGTTGCATGGGACAACAGATTAGATTTGTGATTTGGAATTTTAAGAAAAGGTTCCAGTGAAGACTGGAAAAGCCATTGACATAATTGAAATTAAAAAAAAAAAAAGGATATCTTATTTTACAAAAATGTAAAAGAGAAATCTGTTATCTCCAGAGATGATGAAAAGGCATTTGATTTATTATTATTTTATATAAATATATACACATATACAAGAAAAAATCTAAATCTGGTTAAAATAAAAATTGATGCATACACTCAACATGAAAAATAGTATGGATCAAAAGAGGTGAAAATAACATTCAGGATGAGGAATAGAATGGGGAAACCACTTTCTCCTCCACAAATTCATCAAAAGATCATTTGAATGCTGAGCAAATACCTCAAAACAACTTATGAACACTTGTGGAGGACAGCAGGCACCTAGAAAGGCAGCGCATCATCTTTGAAATGAGGTAGGACAAAATATAAAAGATAAAAAGAGAGACAAAAGAGTTAGGGATGGAGACCCATCCTGGGGAGAGGGTCGTGAAAGAGGAGAAGTTTCCAAACACCAGGAAACCCTCTCACCAGCGCGTCTGTGGGGAGTTTTGGAATCTCAGAGCGCAACAAAACTGAGAGGAAAAAATAAATATATAAAACCGACAGATTACGTGCCTAACTGCAACTCCTAGCAGAGAAGTAGCCCAAACGTTCGAGAGTCCACCACCAGCAAGCTGGGGCCAAACAGGGAGGCGCAAACTGCATTGGTTAGGGTAAGGACGGGGCCTGAATGCCCTGAGGGCAATCTGAGGGAGCTAATGTGAGATAGCAACCCAAACCATGGGATAGCCAGAGAGGAAAAAAAAAAAAAAAAGAGGAAAAAAGAGGAAAGAGAGAGAGAGAACTTTCCCCTGAAAAGCTCCAACATAAGGCACTGCCATGCCCGCTCATAGAACAAAGGACTGAGCTAGCCCGCTGAGGACTGGCCCATCCCTTGCCAGAGGCAGAGAGGCAGGCAGGCAACACCCAAACCAGAGGCGGGGGGCAAACTCGGCGCCAGAGATGGCATGCCATACCAAACTGCAAGCAAGCTCCCAGTTGCTCACCAAGTCTTCCTGGGATCATAGCAACCCAAACCATGGGATAGCCAGAGAGGAAAAAAAAAAAAAAAAAGAGGAAAAAAGAGGAAAGAGAGAGAGAGAACTTTCCCCTGAAAAGCTCCAACATAAGGCACTGCCATGCCCGCTCATAGAACAAAGGACTGAGCTAGCCCGCTGAGGACTGGCCCATCCCTTGCCAGAGGCAGAGAGGCAGGCAGGCAACACCCAAACCAGAGGCGGGGGGCAAACTCGGCGCCAGAGATGGCATGCCATACCAAACTGCAAGCAAGCTCCCAGTTGCTCACCAAGTCTTCCTGGGATCCTGGACGGTTGACATCCACCAGGAAGGTCCCTGCCAGAGATCAGCTACCCAGAGGAGATACATGGCACCCCTGAGACAGCACTCCCACTGTGCACCTAGGAGACTGAGCAGCTGGGACCAGGGAGGTAATAAAATGCACTGCACTTGTGGAAAGAGCACTCACCAAGCACCTGGTCACTTGAGCTGCTTGGACCTGGGAAGGTCAAAAAACGCAGGCCCAACTGAGTCTGTGCCTTAGTGTAGTACGCAAGAACCTGAACTTGAGCAACGTAGACCTGGGAAGTGCATGCAACCCAGGACTCGCCTTAGACAGTTCCCTGGCAGAGCAACCTGGAGCCTGAGCAGTGTAGACTGGGAAAGCACACATACTGTGAGAGGGGGCAAACTCAGTGTGGCCCAGAAACTGTGAGCACTCCCCACACATGCCAGTGATATTGTTTGCAGTGTTCCTTCCCCCACTCCCCCAGCACAATTGAACAAGTGAGTCTAAATAAATGATCACATTCACCCCCTTATGTCAGGGTGGAAATTAGATACTGGAGAGACATGCAAACAGAGGAAGCCAAAATAATCAAAGAAAAGGGAACTGCTTTGGAAGTGACAGGTGCAACAGATTAAAACCCTGTAGTTAGCACTGGCTACATTGGAAGGGACCTATAGAACTTGAGAAGAAGTATAAGCTGGAATAAGTAACTATCTGAAACTGAACTGACTCCACACTGCACTTAACATCTCCAGAGTAATTCCTAGATATATTTTACTATTATCATTTTTTGATATTTTTATTTTTTTATTTTTAAGTTCTTTTTTACTCCTTTAATTTTCATTTTTGAAACCCTGAAAAAAAGATCCTATTTAAAAGCAAATTTCATATATATATATTTTTATAACTTTTGCAATTTTTTTTTTAATATTGTATTTTTGAGAGTCTAAACTTGACTCTAGATTTTTAGTCTTTGCTTTTTGATATTTGTTATCAATTCTGTAGCTTTAAGAATCCGATCTTTGGTACACATTTTTACTTGGGAGTGTGATCACTGGCTTGATTGCACTCTCCCCTTTTGATTCACCCTGTTCTCCTCCGGATCACCTCTATCTCCCTCTTCCCTCTTCTCTTCTTCATGTGACTCTGCAAACTTCTCTGGGTGTCCCCACTGTGGAGAATCTTTTCAGCATTAACCTAGATGTTATCTCATCAGTGCTGTATGGATGGAGAGGTCTGGAGGCTACTGTAAGAATAAGACTTAAAGCCAGAGGCAGGAGGCTTAAATCCAAAACTTGAAAACACCAGAAAACTCCTGACTCCAGGGAACATTAATCAACAAGAGCTCATCCAAAAGCCTCCATACCTACACTGAAAAGAAGCTCCACCCAAACACCAACAAGTTTCAGAGCAAGACATACCAAGCTAATTCTCCAACAAACCAGGAACATAAACCTGAGCACAAAAATACAGGTGCCAAAAGTCACACCAAACCCATAGACACCTCAAAACTCACTACTGAACACTTCATTGAACTCCAGAGAGAACCAGAACACCAATGCAAGTTTCCCTAACCAGTAAACCTTGACTAGCAATTCGTCCAACCCCACCCACAGGGAGGAACCTCCACAATAAAGAGGAACGACAGAATTCCAACATACAGAAAGGCCACCCAAACACAACAACCTAAACAGGATGACAAGGGAGAGAAATATATAGCAGGTAAAGTAACATGATAAATGCTCACTAAACCAAACCAAAGAGGATGAAATAGGGAATCTAACTGAAAACAATACAGAATAATGATAGTAAAAATGGTCCAAAATTTTGAAAGCATAATGGAGTTACAGATAAATAGTCTAGAGACAATGATTAAGAAGTTACAGGAAAAGTTTAACAAGGACCTACAAGAAATAAAAATAGAGTCAATTGATAATGCTTAATGCAATAACTGAGATAAAAAAACACTCTGGAGGGAACCAACAGTAGAATAACCAAGGCAGAAGATAGGATAAGTGAGGTGGAAGATGGAATGGTGGAAATAAATGAAGCAGAGAGGAAAAAAGAAAAACAAGTTAAAAGAAATGAGGACAAACTCAGAGACCTCTGGGACAATGTTAAATGCAGCAACATACGAATCATACGAGTCCCAGAAGAATAAGACAAAAAAAAAAAAAAAAAGGCCATGAGAAAATACCTGAGGAGATAATAGTTGAAATCTTCACTAAAGTGAGGAAGGAAATAGCCACCCAAGTCCAAAAAACCCAGAGAGTTCCAAACAGGATAAACCCAAGGCAAAACACCAAAGGAACATATTATTCAAATTAATAAAGATTAAACACAAAGAACAAATATTAAAAGCAGCAAGGGAAAAACAACAAATAACCGGCAAAGGGATCCCTATAAGTATAACAGCTGATCTTTCAATAGAAACTCTTCAGGCCAGAAGGGAATGGCAGGACATACTTAAAGTGATGAAAGAGAAAAACCTACAACCATATTACTGTACCCAACAAGGATCTCATTCAAATATGAAGGAGAAATCAAAAGTTTTACAGACAAACAAAAGCTGAGAAAATTCAGCACCACCAAACCAGCTCTTCAATAAATGATAAAGGATCTTCTCTATATAGGAAAAACACAGAAAATGTGTATAAACTCGAACCCCAAACAACAAAGTAAATGGCAACGGGATCATACTAATCAATAATTACCTTATATGTAAATGGGTTGAATGCCCCAACCAAAAGACAAAGACTGGCTGAATGGATACAAAAACAAGACCCCTATATATGATGTATAAAAGAGACCCACCTCAAACCTAGGGGCACATACATACTAAAAGTGAAGGGCTGGAAAAAGATATCTCACCCAAATGGAGACCAAAAGAAGCAGGAGTAGCAACACTCATATTAGATAAAACAGAAATAAAGGCCATAGATAAAACACAAATAAAGGCCATAAAAACATACAAAGAAGGATACTACATAATGATCAAAGGGTCAATCCAAGAAGAAGATATAACAATTATAAATATATATGCACCCAACATAGGAGCACCACAATATGTAAGGCAAATGCTAATAAATATTAAAGGAGAAATTAACAATAACAATAATTAACAATAATAATGGGAGACTTTAATACCCCACTCACACTTACGGATAGATCAACTACACAGAAAATTAGCAAGGAACCACAAATTTTTTTTTTAATTAATTTTAATTTTTTTAGTTTGTTTTGCTTTACAATACTGTATTCGTTTTGCGACACATCGACATGGATCAGCCACGAGTGTACATGAACTCCCAATCCTGACGCCCACCTCCCCCCTCCTGCCCCACACCCTCTCTCTGGATTATCCCCGTGCGTCAGTCTCAAGCATCCTGCATCCTGCATCAAACCTGGACTGGCGATTCGTTTCACTTATGATATCACAGGTTACACTGCCACTCTGCCAACCCATCCCTCCCTCTCCCTCTCCTACAGAGTCCAAAAGGCCGTTCTATACATCTGTGTNGTCCAGGGAGAGGGTGTGGGGCGGGAGGGTGGAGGTGGGGGTCGGGATTGGGAGTTCATGTACACTCATGGCTAATTCATGTCAATGTGTAACAAAACGAATACAGTATTGTAAAGCAAAACAAACTAGAAAATAAAAATTAATTTAAAAAAAAAAGTGCCCATGATATTTCTAAGTTCAATAAATTGTGAAATAATGAGCAAAATATAATACTTTGTTCACACAAAAACTGAAATCTAAAAGCCAGAATGATATATAATATTTTACCTTATCCATGCATATCATTTGATGGTTCTGATGTTAAAGAATCTTCCTGCAGTGCAGAAGACCCGGGTTCAATCCCTGGGTTGGGAAGATCCCCTCCCTAGAGAAGGGAATGGTAACCCACTCCAGTATTCTTGCTTGGAGGATTCCAAGGACAAAGGAGCCTGCTGGTTTATATGGTCCATGGGGTCTCAAAGAGTGAGACACAACTGACAGTCTGACACTTTCAGTTTCATTATTCCAGAAGTCAAAGTATTAGTCACTTTCACTTAATTAGTGTATGTGTGTGTATGTGTATATATATATATATATACTTCTGTATATTTATATTTACAGAAGTATATTTATATATATTTCTGTATATTTATATTTACAGAAGTATATTTATATATATTAAGTTTTTATTTGGGGTTATAAAAGCAATATTTAGAAGATGAATATACTGTTGAACCTTGAGGAGGACTCCTATTGGGTATAATAAATACTTTTAAATATTCTTATGTTATAGGACATTTGAATTCCTTAAGTGAGTTAACTTGTTCTCAGTGGAATTGGGAATTAATACTCTAAGACTTAAATTTCTATCCCATTTTTAATTTGTTTATTAATATTTTTTAATTAATTTTTATTTTTTGTTTGTTTTGCTTTACAATACTGTCTTCATTTTGCTACACATCGACATGGATCAGCCACGAGTGTACATGAACTCCCAATCCCGACCCCCACCTCCACCCTCCCGCCCCACACCCTCTCTCTGGATTATCCCCGTGCATCAGTCCCAAGCATCCTGCATCCTGCATCAAACCTGGACTGGCGATTCGTTTCACTTATGATATCACATGTTACACTGCCACTCTGCCAACCCATCCCACCCTCTCCCTCTCCTACAGAGTCCAAAAGGCCGTTCTATACATCTGTGTCTCTTTTGCTGTCTTGCGTACAGGTTTATCATTACCATCATTCTAAATTCCATATATATGTGTAAGTATACTGTATTGGTGTTTTTCTTTCTGGCTTACTTCACTCTGTATAATCGGCTCCAGCGTCATCCACCTCATTAGAACTGATTCAAATGTATTCTTTTTAATAGCTGAGTAATACTCCATTGTGTATATGTACCACAGCTTTCTTATCCATTCATCTGCTGATGGACATCTAGGTTGTGCTGTCTTGCGTACAGGTTTATCATTACCATCATTCTAAATTCCATATATATGTTTCATTTGTGTGAGCATATCATTTCCTCAGGTCAAATATCAACCCTATCCTAATTTCTTGATAGTTAGAAACCAATAATGATTTAATCAGAGAAGTCTGTGACTGAGCATGCATGCATGGGGCAAAGTGTGCATTTGATTCAGGTGGTGATATTTTAATATTTTAACAACTTTTATAAATGTGACAATAAAATTCAGTTTCAAAAGTTTTTTAAAAAGTATATTTATTTTTGAATTGGAAAAAAAATAAGAATTTTCAATCATCTCAAACATGTAAAGAAAAGTAAGTTTTCCTACTATATTCAACATGTCAGAAAGTATAAAATGTGATCTCTAAAGTTTGTACAATATGTTTCTCTTATGTTGTTTTAATGTCTTATGTTATTCCTCTTGCAAGTGCATTTGTTACTCAATGCCTAGTATATTGTTGCTAAAGAAATTCTATAGAGGTAGCCTTGCAGAGATTTTTTTTGTTCTAAAAATAGCTTGTACACTTTTATTCCATAGAAAATAGCATCAGGAACTTAGCCTTATTGAGAATTTATTTCTTGCAAGTACTGTCAAAATGCTGGGTGAATTTATTTCTATATAATTATATCATATTTTATGTTGGGGCTAAAATAGACATGTGTAATCCATCAGTATGAGTTCCTTTGCATGGATAAATGAATCAACAAAGTCACCTGAATAAATCATTTTCATTTTCAACTCAGTTTTGTGGAAGTCAGCTGCTCTCACACACCTTTATTCTCCATTCATCACTGACTGTATCTTTACTTCAGACACTATTTCTGTGTTAGTCTTCCTTGGTTGAATTATGTGGGGCTTTCCATGGGAGATGTTTTTCACATTATATTTGTTGTTCTAATCTGAGTCAAAACAAGAATTTCTGTAACTACTGTGTCTTAATTTTGAGTCTAAAGAATTTCATGAATTTTGAAACCTTCAGAGAACTGGATGATGATGTGACTGGGTGAATTCACAAGGTGATTTATTATATTGACTGTTTTTTAAAGTTTGCAGTTGCTATACATGGTCCCTCACAGGAGAAAATAGACATAATAAATTTAATTTTTTTTTATCTTTCTTGCTTTTCAGAAAATAAATACTTCTGGAACCAGTAATGCAGATGTCCCTTTGGCTGAGCCCGGAATGTACCAACTGGACATCACATTGAGAAGGGGTCAAAGTTTAGCTGCCCGAGATCGAGGAGGTAAGAACAGTGTCACCTGGAAGCTTATCCTCTGTATTTTTGACAAACTTTGTTTTCCTTGTGGTTTCTTAAGTTAAAAAGGATCAACTGTAATATGAATTTTAGAAATCTGGGTTCAATGATGTGGCTCAAAATGCCTGATGCCTGTGACCGTGGAGGAAGAGGTTATGATACAAGTTTGAAAACTCTGGACTCATCCCAACCCAGACAGTGAGGTCCCTGTCACATTGCCGACAAGTTAGACCCTGCATTATATATAATTAGTGACAGAATCAATTGAGTAGATGAGGCACACATTTGAAGCCATATTGGAATTCACCTTTCACAGACCAGAAATTCTTTTTGCTGCAGAGATTTGCTCCATTGAATCTCATAAAACTGCACAATCTAGGACCAACATCTCACCAAAACTTTGGAGATTCCCAACATGGGATTTTCTTAAATTTGGCTGGACCTGGCAACAATCCCATGATGGGTTAACAGAAATTTGTAGGCCATGATGAAAAGGAAGACAAGGCAAATACTCTTTAGTTCCTGGATTGCATATCCCAAGGCCATCTCCTGATGAACTAGCTTGGGGCACGTTAATTATTCCTTGAAGCTTGGTTAGGGATAAGACAAAAGGTAGACCCTAAACAGACTTTCTAGCATCTTTTGCATGTTTTAAGCTTCCAGATGTGGAGATCTGAAGACCCCGAGGGCCTAAAGGAAACTGAGTTTGAATTTAACTCCTTCCACTGAGAAGGAGGAGAGTCCCTTAGCCTCTAACTCCTTGTCAGATAACCCTGAGTGCTCCTGGCATCACAGGATCTCGTTTTTTTCTTCTCCTAACCTATTGACATCCACACTTAGGAAGTGAAAGGAAGCAAACAAGATAACAGCCAGTCTTGTCTGACTCCCTGCGACCCCATGGACTGTAGCCCACCAGCCTCCTCTGTCCATGGGGATTCTCCAGGCAAGAATACTGGAGTGGGTTGTCATGCCCTTCTCCAGGGGATCTTCCCAACCAAAGGATTGATCCCAGGTCTCCGGCATTTACAGGCAGGCTCTTTACCATCTGAGTTACCAAGGAAACCCCTCCTATCTCTACAAACATAAAATAGAGAAAATGATTAATGTAGCAGTGGGGTTTTTAAGAGGCTTCCCTGGTGGCTCAGAGGTTAAGCGTCAATAGATTTAAGTAAAAACTAGTAAATGTCAGAATATTATTAATGAATGAAGGTATGATTAGAAAAGTTAGAATTTAAACACGGGGGGATTTTCATAATTAACCATCTGGTTGGTGGGCTATGGTCCATTATGTTGCAAAGAGTTGGACATGCCTGAGCAACGAACACTTTTAGTTTTTTCTCTTTTAGTAGCGGAAGACAAATATTTATGGAATTGAAATGATGGTCTCAAAAGAAGTTACAGTTAGCTCGGAGGAAAAAAAAATAATGCGATTAACATAGTATTTCACTATGTGAGTCCCTTGCACTGCAAGGAGATCCAACCAGTCCATTCTGAAGGAGATCAACCCTGGGATTTCTTTGGAAGGAATGATGCTAAAACTGAAGCTCCAGTACTTTGGCCACCTCATGTGAAGAGTTGACTCACTGGAAAAGACTTTGATGCTGGGAGGGATTGGGGGCAAGAGAAGAAGGGGAAGACAGAGGATGAGATGGCTGGATGGCATCACGGACTCGATGGACGCGAGTCTGTGAACTCCGGGAGTTGGTGATGGACAGGGAGGCCTGGCGTGCTACAATTCATGGGGTCGCAAAGAGTCGGACGTGACTGAGCAACTGAACTGAACTGAACTGATGTATATATAAATCATTTTTTAGTCTTCAGAGCAATTTTAATTACATTACATCTTTGACTTAAAATGAAATCGATCCAGGCATCAGGTGCTCAAAATTTTAGACCTTGATATGTTCTCCCAATAATATTAAATACATAAGCACATAATTATTTATTGCAAATTTTTTGTAGTTACAAAATCCCCATGAATAGAAGAAATGGTTAAATAACCCTTAGTACATTTGCAGGATGAAATAATATGCAACCGTAAAATAAATAAGAAAAATCTCTAGAAACTGATATGGAGTTACTGGATTTATTCTTAAGTGAAAAGTCAAAGTGCTAATAGCAACAGTATGAAATTTAGCTAAGAATGGAGTATAAGGGATTATGCATTAGCTGTTTATTTCTTCCAAAAGAAATATCAGAAGTAAAATCCAGAAATGAATGAGACTGATAACATACACAATATCTGTAAGAATAGGTGTTTAGAATGTAGGATAGGAATGGGGTAAAAAGGGTAAGGAAGAAGTTTAATGACATTTTCTTCAGTGAACTTTCTTATATGATTCTAACTCTTTAATAACAGCAGTATTACACAAAGAAATGAATGAGTAGATGGGTGGATGGATGGATGGATTGATGATAGATTCCCACATCCTGGTTGATATTTAACCATAACTACACCTCAGGGGGATGAGAAATAAAACAACTAATCTAAGTGTTTAAGTAAAACCATGTTTGGATTATACACTGTAAAACTCAAGACAAAAAGAACTAGATATAACTAATGTACTTCAAAGCATGATTATCAATTCTGAAACTACTTACTGAATATACTAGGAATGAACAACTAAGTAAATATATTGTAGATCAAAGAGCCAGATTTCTTACTGTTGGAGAAAGAAGTTACATACATGGAATGGGAGAACGCTAGAATGTACCTTGCTATGTTAGAAAGGCAGCAGTAGGAACTTATGGCTTCTTATATATACAGGTAGGAATTAAGATGGATAAGGGTGTATATAATCTATTTGCTGAGAGGACCTAGAAGCCATCACAAAGGTGTAATGACAAAGTGGAAATCTGTACACTTTTGGCCCAGATCTTGGTTTCTAAATACAATTCCCCCATAAAAGTAAGCAGGGCTCCTGGTGAAATGGTTGATTGCAGATCTAGGGCAGGGAAAGTACAAGACAAGCCTAGGACATTTTGCAGTGCCAAAAAATAAAGGACTCAAAAATGGATCACAGAAAGTCAAAACGAAATAGGAGCCAACCTAAAGGCGATCCTGATGATCAACGCTGGTGCATTTCAGCAACAAAATAAACAGTGGCAATAATAAATTACAACACATAGAATAATACAGATGTCTATGAGCTCATAGGTAACTGTGTATCATAAATACATAATTGAAAAGATAAAGCTTTTCCTTATGGTGGAATTCTAATGAACAAATGTAGATGTGAAAATAGGAATAGGAGATCACCTTTTGACAAGTGTCACTGTAATAGTTATTATAGGCAATAATTATCCACTGATGCTAAAATTGTTATTTAGACTCTTAGTCGTGTCTGACTCTTATGACCCCATGGACTGTAGTCTGCCAGGTTCCTCTGTCCATGGGATTTCCCAGGCAGGAATACTGGAGTGGGTTGCCATTTCCTTCTCTAGGGGATATTCTGGACCCAGGAATCGCACCCATGTCTTCTGCATTGCAGGTGGATTCTTTACAACTGAACTACCAACTATATATGCAAGATTATGATGAGAAACTGGCCATTTGCATCATTTCAGAGTATTTCTCCCACAAGATATGCATGAATTACAAAGGGGAAAAGTTACTTTACAGTAGAAAAACTTGGAAGACATCCTTTTAACCAAGTGCAAAGTTAACATCAGCAGTAATGAGACCAACAGACATAATGGACCTCCTGATATGATGGGTTGAGAAAGATACATCCTGTCTGTGGCATTCTTGTCAGCAGTGCATAAAGTCAATGTCATCCTGAGAAAACATCAGGCAAACTCTGGAGACATATGATGCCAGTAATCTGAGCTACTTAGCAGCTGTCCTTTGGGCAAGGCATGCACCATCTTGTTCCACCATTCACATGTCACAGTTGTGAGTCTGGGTGGCATCACATGTGTACCACTGTCTTTCTTATAGTAGCAAATTACTCTCTATAGACAGCTCTGTCAAAAATAGGAACTCCTTAAAGATAAAATGAGATGACCATGCTCCTAAGAAATAACGGAGAGAAAATACTACTTTACAGAAGGGAAGACTATCCCAAAGTGTTTAAAATGCAAACTCTATCCCAGCTTCACTGTCTTACTCACTTGCCTGACATTTATGAAATTTTTATTTGGTAGATATGAGAGGAGATATATAAACAGAGGGAACAACCTGAGTTAAGTTTGGGATTGATTAAAACATCATAGATTCACCTGTAAATAACAGATGATGTTAAACATATGATTGGATAGATAGCATTGGGACATGTATATATGATAATTAGATGGAGATGGGTAGTTCACAGTGAGAAAACAAGCAGGGAAACACTATGGTCTTGTGGGAGTATAGTTTTGGGATTATGAATGTGGAACTGGAGAAGGAAAGGAAAATGGGAGAGCTGCTGGTTCAGTTCAGTTCAGTAGCTCAGTTGTGTCCGACTCTCTGCGACCCCATGAATTGCAGCACGCCAGGCCTCCCTGTCCATCACCAACTCCCAGAGTTCACTAAAACTCACGTCCATTGAGTCGGTGATACCATCCAGCCATCTCATCCTCGATTGTCCCCTTCTCCTCCTGCCCCCAATCCCTCCCAGCATCAGAGTCTTTTCCAATGAGTCAACTCTTCGCATGAGGTGGACAAAGTACTGGAGTTTCACCTTTAGCATCAGTCCTTCCAAAGAACACCCAGGGCTGATCTCCTTTAGAATGGACTGGTTGGATCTCCTTGGAGTCCAAGGGACTCTCAAGAGTCTTCTCCACAGGTATAATTAACCTCCAATTAAAATAAATAAATTTACATTTTTTAAAAAAATAAATAAAAAACGAACAACATGAAAAAAAAAGTCTTCTCCAACACTGCAGTTCAAAAGCATCAATTTTTCAGCACTCAGCTTTCTTTATAGCCAACTCTCACATCCATGCATGACCACCGGAAAAACCATAGCCTTGACTAGATGGACCTTTGTTGGCAAAGTAATGTCTCTGCTTTTCAATATGCTGTCTAGGTTCAGGGAATGTCAAATAGCATCTGAAATAAATTGGATGAGGAAGTTCAAAAAATTATTGCAATTTTAAGACTAAATGATGGCTGGGCACCTTGTGGATTTTGTGGAAATGTGACTATAGGCAAAAATATTTGTGTAACTGTTAGAATCAGCAAAAATTGCACTCTCTTGTTATTTGTTACATTGATGCCCTCACCTACTGCCCAGCAAAACCCAAATACCTGTGTCTTTCATGTCCCCTGTCACCCTTGCACTAAATAATGAAAGGGAAAATTAATTTCAACCATCCCCATGGTCACTAGAAGATTGTTTGAACTTTATATTAGAATTTTTATACATAGTGGGCACTGAGCAGTCGTAACTGGCCATCCTTCTTCCGCTTTTATAACCTGTTTTACAGAACAACCAGATAGCTCTCGGGAGTGCTACTACTTTTTCCTACGTTTTATTATACCAGCTTTAACAACCTCATGGACCAGAAAGCATGTGACCTTGAAGAGTCTGTCATACATAATTTCAAAGCCAATCTCCACATTTTATTAGCTTTGTGACTGAGTGAAATATGCAGTCTCTCTTTGCAACTGCAGGGTTCTAGATTTCGCAAACAAAAATACACGATGCCTTGGGGTTTGTTTTGTTGTTGTTTTTCTGGTTGGCTGTACAGTGTAGTATGTGAGACCTTAGTTCCCAGAACGTGAACATGGAAGTCGCTCAGTCGTGTCCGACTCTTTGTGACCCCATGGACTGTATAGTCCATGGAATTCTCCAGGCCAGTATACTGGAGTGGGTAACCTTTCCTTTCTCCAGGGGATCTTCCCAACCCAGGAATCGAACCCAGGTCTCCTGTATTGTAGGTGGATTCTTTACCAGCTGAGCCACAAGGATAGTCCCCAGACCAGGGATCAAACCCATGCCTCCTGATTGAGAGCATGGAGTCTTAGCCACTGGACCACAGGGAAGTCCCAGCATGATGCTTAAATTCGAATTTCAAATAATCCATTATCTTTTCATGTAAATAAATCTCATGAATCTAATCCACAGTATAATAAATATAGACAATAACATTGTACTATAATTATGTAATATGATAAATATCATAATGATAAACATATTATTATACAATATGTAAATATATCAAAGTAACATGCTGTACATCTTAAGCTTATACAATTTTGCATGTCAAATTTATTCAATGAAAAAGAAATAATACACTACTTGGAGTACTCTTATACTAAAAAATTATTTATTCTTTATTTGAAGTTCCAATTTAACAAAGTTCCTTGTTTTCTCTAGCAGCCCTTTGGCAATTGTCATGCCTAGTTATTTTTCAAAATGCCATTTATATTTTAATTAGGTTTGGCTTTTCAGGACTGTATTATCATCCATCACATTTTGAAAGTCTTGACAAGATGGTTTATGTTGTTAGAAAAGTAGGAGCAATCTGTGTAGACGTGCCTGGTGAGACCACATTCTCTGTAATTTAAGTCCTTGAAATTTGTGTTGTGGAGGCTGCATTCATGTCCCAGGGCTGCCTTAACATGTTACCCAAAACGTGGTGGCTTAAAACAACAGAAGTTTCTTCTCTCAGTTTTGGAATCTGAGAATCAAAGAAATCAAAGTTGTGGCAGGAAATAGTCCTTCCAAAGACTCTTGCAAAGAATTCTTCCTCGCCTCTTCCAGCTTCCGGTGGCCCCAGGCATTCCTTGACTTGGGGCAGCATCACTCCAATCTTTGCTTCCATCTCATCCTCTGTTTTCCTGCCTCAAACTTCCCTCCTCTTTCTCTCATAAGGATAGCAGTCAGTGGGTTTTAGAGCGCACCCTAAATCCAGGATGATCTCATCTCAAATTCCTTAAGTTAATTTTATCTGCAGAAATCTCATTTTTTTTTGGAAATAAATTATTTGGAGGTCAAAATCAGTATGGTAATACAAGAAAATGTAACAGTTTTTGCAAGAACAACTGTGAAAAGTTTAGCAACTTTGAACGTTCATAAATCATTTCAGTTCCTTGAGGCTTTGAGAAGTTTTGATTGTTCAAAGGTTAGAAAGATCTGGCTGAACTCTAAAGACAGTTGAAAAAGCCCATTTCTGAATAAAGTTCATAGGTACAAGGAGTTAGGATTTGGACACATTCTTTGGGAGGACCCCGGCCAATTCCCTGGAGGAAGGCATGGCAACCCACTCCATTATTCTTGCCTGGAGAATCCCACAGACAGAGAAGCCTGGTGGGCTACAGTCCGCGGGGTCACAAAGCGTCAGACACAACTGAGGTGACTGAGCGTGCACACACATACACACAGGTCAGCTCACTACAGAGGACAATTCTTCTCTTCAAATACCAGGAACAAATTTAAAAAATAAAAAAGTGATCCACATGAACTTGTTGATTGTGATTCTATTTATAACAGTTTTCAAAATCCTTGCGTTGAGTTAGAGAATTTCATTCACTCCACTCTGAAACCCCTGCAGTCTGCACTGTGCCTCTGAAGTGTCAGTGTGAAAGGAAAGTTTCCATGTGTTCTGAGAACAGTTTTCAGATTGGAGTAAGAACTTTAGAAACCTGACAGATGGGAAAGGATTGAAAGCTCATCCCCTGACAAGCTTCAGTTTTCTCACTATTTGGGAAAGCCTCACTAATTGAGAACTTAATACTGGTTTTAAGAAAGCCAGATCTGAGACAGTAAATTAGAAAGCTTTTTTTTTTTCTGTTTCTAAAATTGTCTTGATAAAAATGAAACGTATTCTAAGTGTAAAAATAGCCCTTTTCAGGTTGGAGAATCTGCCAGCAATTTTATTATTAGAGTGTGACTTATGAAAACTTTTAGAGATTTATTCACTGAATGGATAGGCATAGTAATGTTTCTAATATGTATTGTGTATCAGGAGTAATGTTTAATGTGTACATATATGTATAATCTGAATAGGACTGGCCGTTAGAGCAACTTCCACCCCACACATTCGTTACCGCTTGGTGTTTAGGGTCCTCTTTGGTTTGGACCCTTGCAAATTTCTTTTACAGTCAGACTGCAATATATCCGGCTTGCCTGGGGGCAGTTCTGTTTTTTCGTCTTTGACTTGCATAATTGCTAATATTATCTCATTTCACTGTCACAAGGGTCCTGATTTTAGAGACATAGTATGTACTCATGTGTCTTAGAAAAAAATCTTAATCCCATTAAAGTTGATCATAAATTTAAGCATCATGAGGGTTCCTGTTTTTTCCCAGAAGGAAATTGCAATTTATATCATCAGAGAAAGGTGTGTATCTGAGCAACTCTGAGATACTTTTCTTGGCAGCCCCTTCTTTAGGTTTACACAGTCTTTAAACAAGCTATTTTGATCAAGAAAAGGTCTGTCATGTTGCACTTCTCTGCTGAAGTTATGCATTGTATGTGTTGCTAGTCAATCGATTTTTGCATTTCTTACAAATGTTGGAATCAACTATAGGCTTGTTTTACTCAATATAGGCACTGCTGCTGCTGCTGCTAAGTCACTTCAGTCGTGTCCGACTCTGTGCGATCCCGTAGGCAGCAGCCCACTAGGCTCCTCTGTCCCTAGGATTCTCCAGGCAAGAATAGTGGGTTGCCATTTCCTTCTCCACAATATAGGCACAAGCATAAGCAAAGATGTTAATGTTATAGCTTCCACCAGCTTCCTACCATTGGAAATTATTTTTAATGATTGTGACTCAGTTTTATTGATAGCTTTTTCACTATGATCTTAAGCCTCTAATTTATATATATACACATAATATATATCCATTGTGTGCATATATACATTTATAGCATATGCTTCTGCAGAACACATATGTTCTATTGTGTTTGTCTTGTTTTCATAGGTGCAAAAAAAACACTCATTGACACACAAAGATTCCCTTGTTTCATGTTAATATAACTAGAGCTATATAATTACTAAAACTTCAGAATGAACTTCTACCTTGAGATTTTGTAAACGACTCCTAGACTATATCTTTTTGCTAGAAAGCTTTTATACTGGTCTTTTTTTAAATAAATGTCTTATTTGGGGCTGTTCTGGGTCTTCGTTGCTGCTCACAGGCTTTCTCTGTGCAGGCTCCTCTTGTTGCAGAACAAAGGCTCTAGGCCCTATGCTCAGTAGTTGTAGAGCATAAGCTTAGTTGCCCTGAGGCATGTGGAATCTTCCCGGACTGGGGACTAAAGCCATGTCCCCTGCCTTGGCAGATGAATTCTTAATTACTGGATCAACAGGGCAGTCCTATGTTAGTCTTGGGTTTCCCATGTGGCTCAGTGGTTTAAGCGTCTGCCTGCAATGCGGGAGACCCCGGTTCTATACCTGGGTCGGGAAGATCCCCTGGAGAAGGAAATGGCAACCCACTCCAGTATTCTTGGCTGGGAAATCCCATGGACCCAGGAGCCTGGCGGCCTACATTAGCACTTCGTTTATTCTGAGCCAGAGGCAAAGAACCTGATGGCTATTCCCTAGGCTCTCAGCAGCACTGCATGCGTGGAGGTATTCCTTTCTTCAAAATTCCCATGGTTTGCCAAAAGATGCCATCTTTTAGTGAATGTAAATCCAGAACTCCTTAAGCCATAGAGCAAACCCTATACCAAATTTCTGAAGAAACTCCAGAGATATTTCCACATATGAAATGCTGGTTGTATCACCCTTGGCAACGTCAGGTTCACTTTTAAAGGTGCAATCTCTCCTGCTATTATGATTACAAATTTGCTTTGCCTAATTATTTCTAGAATGGAAGAAGAACCCATTTTTTTTTTAACCTTGACAAAAAACCACATTGCCATGAAAAGTAAAAAGGCCCACGAAAGAAATTGTGTACAGTGCCTGACACTGTTCTCAGGAGTTGATAGACAAGGCTGATCTATACATATCATATTTTCTTCAGAGTCTGCATAGACTTTGCCACTGGTGGGTTTTTATTTGAAATATGATTTTATTGTTTATAGAGGAATTCAATTTATAATAAGTATAATTTAATTCAGCATCTGTAACAAAGGATGATTTTAAGCTAGCTCATTTTAAAAGTACATCTCTGAGTTCAAATATTAGAAACAGTGTCCTTAAATTCACTTGAGGTTAATTAACTTGTGTACATAGTGTTCCATATTTAGATTTCTTAAAGGATATTCTCCTCACTGTAAGGATAAAGGAGAATCTATGGGTTTGTGGGTTTCAGTGTATTGTGCCTATAGACAGAATATAAGTTCAGGAACTTAATTATGTGTTCTCTGAAATTAGATCATATGAAGTATGGAAAATTACCTTTTTCCTAAATTTTGAAAGGTGGTTGGCACCATTTAGCAAATAAGAATGGGTATACATTTTTGGCACAACTAGTTGATATAGTCAAACCTATATAAGG
Source organism: Aepyceros melampus (assembly GCA_006408695.1). Lineage (NCBI taxonomy): Eukaryota > Metazoa > Chordata > Mammalia > Artiodactyla > Bovidae > Aepyceros > Aepyceros melampus. Next base: position 134,430 of record SJXQ01004416.1, on the reverse strand, counting down.
TTATAGGCTCATTAATTAAGATTATTTTAAGAGCCAGCATTCATTCTAGTTAGCACTAAATTAGTCTTCTAAATTTGGAATTAGAGACACAGTGAAAAGTTCTACTGGGCTTTATTAGTGCTTATCATAAAATAAATCATTAAAAATAATGGCAACAATATTCTAAAGCAAATAACTACAATTGGATGTTTCTTTTTGCTTTTACAAGGTACTATTTCTTTTTCTGTTGATCTTGGGTTAGCAGTCTACTGTCACGAAGTTATCTGGTTTTAGATCAAAATAGTCTTGGAAATCTTAACTTTCAAAGTGCCCTGGATCAGTTAGTCAAGTATTTCTTTGTAGTCCAACTCTCACATCCATACATGACTACGGGAAAAACCATAGCTTTGACTAGACAGACCTTGTTGGCAAAGTAATGTCTCTGCTTTTTAATATGCTGCCTAAGTTGGTCATAGATTTTCTTCCAAGGAGAAAGTGTCTTTTAATTTCATGAAAAGAATAAAATTTAATTTAATTTTGCAGACACTGTAGTCACTATCTGCAGTGATTTTGGAGTCCAAAAATTAAAGTCTGTCACCGTTTCCACTGTTTCCCCATCTATTTGCCATGAAGTGATGGGACCAGATGCCATGATCTTCGTTTTCTGAATGTTGAGCTTTAAGCCAACTTTTCACTCTCCTCTTTCACTTTCATCAAGAGGCTCTTTAGTTCCTCTTCACTTTCTGCCATAAGGGTGGTGTCATCTGCATATCTGAGGTTATTGATATTTCTCTCGGCAATCTTTATTCCTGCTTGTGCTTTATCCAGCCCAGCATTTCTCATGATGTACTCTGCATATAAGTTAAATAAGCAGGGTGACAATATACAGCCTTGACATACTCCTTTCCCAATTTGGAACCAGTCTGTTGTTCTAAATTGTCCAGTTCTAACTGTTGCTTCTTGACCTGTGTACAGATTTCTCAGGAGGCAGGTAAGTTGGTCTGGTATTGCCATCTCTTTAAGAACTTTCCACAGTTTGTGGTGATCTACATAGTCAAAGACTTTGGTATAATGAATAAATCAGAAGTAGATGTTTTACTGATATTCTCTTGCTTTTTTGATGATGCATCAGATATTGCCAATTTGATCTCTGGTTCCTCTGCCTTTTCCTTTTCCTTTTTTTCTAATTTTTCCAAAACACATGCCTAATCTTTAGCTTAAGCAGAAATCTATAGGCAAGCAAGAGGGGGAAACAGAGCCCATGTGTTGATGGTAGACAGAATGCTTCTGGTTAATTTATTATAGAAACCAATCATTCCAGAATGAAAGAGAGTAAAATCTCCTATTGGAAATGATCACATAAGCTTTGGGCAACAGATAATCAGGTGATGATTACCCGAAGGGAAAATATATTATGGACAGTGGAGGCTTTGGTAAATATCCAGTACCGTGCAGTCAATACTATAGAGTATACACCAAAATCATGTCCAATTAATAAAAGCATTTTAAAACTGCAAATAAAATTCTTCCTCAAAGTCAATTTATTGACAGCCATTGTGTCATCCCAAGTGTCTGAGTGTGAACTCGTTTCCCCTCACCCCAACAGGGTCTATAATATCATGTCAAGCTAATACTTTATTGGTACAAAACTGACCTTGGGTAGGCCAAGCTTTTCTTTTTTTGTTTTGAAGAATTTTTCCTATCCCCCAAAAGATTATGTTGTGTGTAGTTTCTAAGTCGTGTCCAACTCTGCAACCCAATGGACTGTTGCCCACAAGGCTCTGTCCAAAAAGAATATTGTATGCCTATTTTGGGAGAAGGAAATGGCAACCCACTCCAGTACTCTTGCCTGGAAAATGCCATGGACAGAGGAACCTGGTGGGCTGCAGTCCCCGGGGTCACAAAGAGTCGTATACAACTGAGCGACTTCACTTTCACTTTTCACTTTCATGCACTGGAGAAGGAAATGGCAACCCACTCCAGTCTTTTTGCCTGGAGAACCCCAGGGATGGGGGAGCCTGGTGGGCTGCCGTCTATGGGGTTGCACAGAGTCAGACACGACTGAAGCGACTTGGTAGCAGCAGCAGCAGCATGCCCATTTTGACCCCCTACCTTCAGCTGAACATCAGACCCACAAGACCATCCAGGCCACACTTGACAGCACTTCAGGAGATTACAGGGCAAAAACCATGGCTCAGCAGCAGAACAGTCTCAGCTGTCCCTTCCCTTTGTATCTGCAGTAGCCCCTGCAGTCACCCAGGAGTTCTTTACCTTATCTCCTACGTACTACTATTCAGATGGAAAAAGATAAGATGACATTGAACAAATGTGGGAGCCTCTATGATATCAAAGCCTCTTTCTCATAGGAGCTAGAGTCGCTTATAACTGCTTCATAAGCATAGTTTCCAGGGACCTGCTCAGTTACAAGAATTATTACATTTGGAAATCCCAGAGATATGGCTTCCTAACAGATGCTTCTACTTCTCCCAGGCCAGATGAAATTTACCAACCAGAGCATCCTTTTTACCTTTTGTTCCTTAGCAACATAGTTGACATAATATCTACTGAGGGTTATAAGGACATAAAAAGTTAACCAAAGGTCATATTCTCAGGAAGAAGGGGAAAAAGCTTTCCCCACCCTGGGGCCAGCATTGAGAACATTAATAAAATACCGGGCATTCTTGTATCTAATTGTATCAGTTGGCTCCTCCTTACTCTAGTGCCACAAGAAGGGTTCAAGGTGAGGTGATTTCAAGCCTTTGGTGTTACCTAGCAGCTTTTAGGTAACACCAAAGGCTTGAAATCATCTCACCTTGAAACCCTTTGGCACCCCACTCCAGTGTTCTTGCCTGGAGAATTCCAGAGATGGCAGAGCCTGGTGGGCTGCCGTCTGGGTGGAGTCGCACAGAGTCAGACATGACTGAAGCAACTTAGCAGCAGCAGCTGTTAAAGCAGCATAAACATTGCTTTGGATATAAAATACCCTGTCAGATTTGTTAGTCCAAATTTAGGGCCTGACCTTGGAAGAAAAGCAAAACCAGAGCACACAAGGGCTCGTGGATGAGAAGTAGCTACAACCTTTTCTGTTTCCAGTCAAAGTAACAACACTCTATAGCAGCCATAACAGAGAAAAACCAATAAATAGTTTAGTGATTTTAGATTGTCTAGATATGACAGTATTCTTGCCTTGGAAATCCCATAGACAGAGGAGCCTGGCGGGAGTCCATGGGGTCAAGAAGAATTGGACACGACTGAGTAACTAAACAACAGCTATACGACAGATATGACAGACCCTTATTATTCTTTCTGTTTTCTTATTTTTAAAAATAAATGACCGTGGTCATAAAATACACAACATCACAGTAAAAGCAGACTCTTTTGAAAGTATGCATTCAGTTTGGATGAGGCAAAACCCTCCTTCTATGCACAAAGCATTAAATTTTTATTACCTTGTATGAGAACAGTCCTGGTACTTAATGACCATTTTTCTTTCTAAGCTACAAGTTCTCTATTATACCTAAACCCCTTAAAAAATGATTTTATGTAATTTTTTCACCCTAATTTTATTGAGGTATAATTAGAGTAAATTTCAGTTCAGTTCAGTCAGTCAGTTATGTCCAACTCTTCGTGAGCCCATGGACTGCAGCACGCCAGGCCTCCCTGTCCATCAACTCCCAGAGTTTACTCAAACTCATGCCCACTGAGTCAGTGATGCCATACAACCATCTCATTCTCTGTTGTCCCGTTCTCCTCCTGCTTCAATCTTTCCCAGCATCAGGGTCTTTTCAAATGAGTCAGCTCTTCACATCAGGTGGCCAAAGTATTGGAGCTTCAGCTTCAGCATCAGTCCTTCCAATGAACACCCAGGATTGATCTCCTTTAGGATGGACTGGTTGGATCTCCTTGCAGTCCAAGGGACTCTCAAGAGTCTTCTCCAATCCCACAGTTCAAAAGCATCAATTCTTTGGTGCTCAGCTTTCTTTATAGTCCAACTCTCACTTCCATACATAACTACTGGAAAAAACCATAGTCTTTACTAGACAGACCTTTGTTGCCAAAATAATGTCTCTGCTTTTTAATATGCTGTCTAGGTTGGTCATAACTTTCCTTCCAAGAAGTAAGCGTCTTTTAATTTCATGGCTGCAATCGCCATCTGCAGTGATTTTGGAGCCAAGAAAAATAAAGTCTGTCACTGTTTCCACGGTTTCCCCATCTATTTGCCATGAAGTGATGGGACCAGATGCCATGATCTTCGTTTTCTGAATGTTGAGCTTTAAGCCAACTTTTTCACTCTCCTCTTTCACCTTTATCAAGAGGCTCTTTAGTTCCTCTTCACTTTCTGCCATAAGGGTGGTTTCATCTGCATATCTGAGATTATTGATATTTCTCCCGGCAATCTTGATTCCAGCTTGTGCTTCATCCAGCCCAGCATTTCTCATGATGTACTCTGCATATAAGTTAAATAAACAGGGTGACAATATACAGCCTTGACATGATCCTTTTCCTCTTTGGAAACCAATCTGTTGTTCCATTTCCAGTTCTAACTGTTGCTTCCTGACAGATTTCTCAAGAGGCAGGACAAGTGGTCTGGTATTCCCATCTCTTGCAGAATTTTCTGCGGTGTTGTGATCCACACAGTCAAAGCCTTTGATTGTCCTTCCCTTAATCATAGAGCTCAGTCGTAACCACCTACCTGCTTACCCACAACATCCCCACTTTCCCCCAGCCCCAGCTAGTTATTGTGCTAATCTTCAGATCTGAAAGGCTCCACTATGATAGTTATCAAAGGGTCACTGAGGGGTGTGCACCTCTACTGGTTTCCCTGGTGACTGATAAACTGATGAGCTGATGTAACATCAAATCCCCCTTTAACTTGTAACCTCCCTCTCCCTCCCATCTCACTGTAAAAACTGTATGTGCTGGTGTGTTGCTCCAGGATCTTGCTTTCAGGCTTGCAACATGCCCTATCCATTAAACCACTAATGTGTCTTTTTAACAAAATGTTTGAGGATAATTGCTTTATAATGTTGTGTTAGTTTCTGTCATATGTCAACATGAATCAGCCATAGGTATACATATGTCCCCTCCTTCTTGAATTTCCTTCCTACCCCATCCCAACCCTGTAGCTTATCACAGAGCATCGCACAGCAAACTCCCACTGTCTTATCTGTTTTACACGTGGTAATGTCTATGTTTCAGTGCTACTCTCTCAATTCAACCCTCTCTCTCCTTCCCTGTAATGTCTCTTTCATGGACTCCTGGCTCCTTTTCAGTCTCAAGGCTGGGCGGATGTAAGGCACCTTTGGGGTGCAGCCTGACACCCATCAACCTTAGAATGAAAAGAGGGGTGCTTGACAGTCCAGTGACTAAGGCTTGACAATTCCAATGCTAGGACATAGGTTCAATCACTGGTCAGAGAAGTAAGGTCCTACAAGCCATGTGGCACAACCAGAAAAGGAAAGAAAGATAATGGTTCTGGGAAAAAGGAGACACTCATCTGTATAGCCTAGAGTTCATCATTTATTATGCCCTAGTTATTTGTTTTACCTTCTGTTAAGCATGGATGGATGCTGTCCACTGTGAATGTGTGAAGATGTTTTACAATTAGAGTCGAAAGTGAATTTTTCTTCCCTGTTAAAGAATGACCAATTTGTCATTCACAAACATCTTTCAGATGTGGGAAAATGGATTGTTTCAAATTTTGAAAGAGTACAGTTTTGTAACAAAAGGCACTGAGAGCCAATAACTGCAAAGTTGTATAACTGTGCTTTTCTAAATTTTCTCGAGTTTTGAGAATATATATCTCTTGTCAAAATTATTGAGGAACAGTTCCTCATTAAATTTAGAAAAGAATGAACAAAGCTTTGTTTTGTACTAAAGAAGACTCTGAGTATAAATTATAAGAATAACTGAAAGAAATTGCTTTTCCAAAAAAAGTACATTCAAATTTAAAAATTCTCAGACTTCAGTCAATTTACTTGCACATCTTAATAGCAGGCTGTAATAGAAGAAAGACCTTGTGCTTTAGGTTGGGGTCTCCGGAAGCATAGCCTGAGACAGGAATTTGTGCTTCTCTGTGAAATAATCTGAGAACACAACAGGAAGAGTGAGGATGAAACAGGGAAGGAAGGAGGCCAGTAGAAGCTGGATGAAGCAGCAGGTTACCTTTAGGGACCTCTGGAATGTGGTATGGATACCCCCAACAAGTTTCAGTGAGAAGCCAAGAAGACAGGCTATTTATTTGACAATCCTAATTTGCCATTTGCTAAGGCCTGCTCCCAAGGTTCTGGCACCTGTGGCCTGGCACATACACAGGCCAGACATGCTCCTAAAACCATAAATGCTTGAGGAAGAGATGGAGGTCGAATGTCTTTGGTGTTTAGGAAAACTGACTGCAGGCAGGAGATGGCCGGGCACCAACAGCATCTGCTCCCACACAGGTTTGGTGTTCTGCTGAGTTACGTAAGTTAGATGCAGCATGGAAGTATAAAATGATTTCACTCATCTGTGAAATCTAAAAAACCAAAACAAACAAAAGATGCAGAGAAAGGATTACTGATTACCAGAGGGGAACCAGGTGAGGAGAGGTGTGTGAGACAGGAGAAGGGGGACAATTATATGGTGATGGATGGTAGCTAGACCTGCGGTGATCACTTTGTAGTGTCTACAAATGTCAAATAATCCTGAGCCTTGTTACACTGTATGGGATTAATGTGTCAGACAGGAGCAAAGAGGAAGTGAGTTGTTTGGACTTTATGATTTCTGCATACTTCCATAATGAGAATATAATTAAAGGTGAAAGTCTAAAGCAAACAGAGTCAGCCATAAAATTCGAAAACTCTCTTAAGTGATCTGTGTAACACTGAAAGCTTTTGGCTTTTCTTGGAATCATGCATTTGACTTATCAAAAAATACTACACTACTTCCTAAATACAAGTGACCGAGGGTACTGCTGCTTTCTCTTTATACTTGTCATGTGTTCAGGTTATGCAGGTGCTGCTGGTGGTTATCTGGAGGAGCCCCAAGGTGTAGCCCGCATTATGCCATCATTAAAAGACCTCTACTGTGTTGTTTTGCCCCTGAAATATGATTCCTTGTGTCAACCTAAGACAGACTCTACTTTCAATTTGTATTCTCTTAAAAAAATAATAGGCTGTAAATATTGCCTTTTCCAGAGTTGGACTTTAACACAGGTCAGAGGAACTGCCTAGAAAACCAGGGATATGATAAAGAATGCATGAAAGCATGAAGTGTACAAATGTTAGAAAATCAAATCCCACAGTGCTAGGCTGAGCACCCAGTCTGTATAGTACCTGGCAGGTTGCCAGTTCAAGGAAGCACCCTTCACACCTGGAGTTCTGCAACACAGCTGCTGCTGCTGCTAAGTCACTTCAGTCATGTCCGACTCTGTGCGACCCCATAGACGGTAGCCCACCAGGCTCCCCCGTCCCTGGGATTCTCCAGGCAAGAACACTGGAGTGGGTTATCATTTCCTTCTCCAATGCATGAAAGTGAGAAGTAAAAGTGAAGTCGCTCAGTTGTGTCCAACTCTTAGCGACCCCATGGACTGCAGCCTAGCAGGCTCCTCCGTCCATGGGATTTTCCAGGCAAGAGTACTGGAGTGGGGTGCCATTGCACAGCAGCCCTGGAAATTCCTGAGTTGGGAGTAACACAAATGACAACAGTGTCAATAATAATCATAACTATCAATTAGAGAGTGCGTGTGTATGTGTTAGTTGCTCAGTCGTGTCCAACTCTTTGCAACCCCAAGAACTGCAGCCAGCCAGGTTTCTCTGTCCATGGAATTCTCCAGGCAAAAATACTGGAGTGAATTGTCATTCCCTTTCCAGAGGATCTTCCTGACCCAGGGATCAAACCCTGGTCTCCAGCATTGCAGGCAGATTCTTTTCCATTTGAGCTAGTAGTATAAAATAATGACACACTATAGTAAGAAATCATTTTGAAGTGTTGGTGGGTGGAAACATGTAAAGGGACCAGAATCATTCCTGGCACATAGTAAACAGGTAATAGATTAACTATATTAATAAAAGTAGCAACCACAAATGAATCTAAGCACTGTGCTAAGGTGTTTTGAACTTTTTTTAATATAAATTTATTTATTTTAATTGGAGGCTAATTAATTTACAATATTCTATTGGTTTTGCCATACATCAATATGAATCCGCCATGGGTGTACATGTGTTCCCAATCCTGAACCCCCCTCCCACCTCCCTCCCCAGCCCATCCCTCTGGGTCATCCCAGTGCACCATCCCTGAGCATCCTGTATCATGCATCAAACCTGGACTGGCGATTCGTTTCACATGTGATATTATACATGTTTCAATGCCATTCTTAAGACCTATATATAGAAAATTATAAAACACTGATGAAAGAAATCAAAGAGGACACTAATAGATGGAGAAACATAGCATGGTTTTTTGAGGGGATATTTTATAAAGTGACTATGAAGACTCTTAACTGTTGATGATAATACAATTCTATTACTATTCGTTTGAAATGAATAGATCCAGTAGAGAGTTAGGTGAGTGAAAATAAATCAAAAATATATACAGTTGAAATAAAATCTTGGAAACTAAAGTTTGAGAAAGAATATTTTGATTATAAATGAAAAGAGATATGCAGATGACAACACCATTATGGCAGAGAGTGAAGAGGAACTAAAGAGTCTCTTGATGAAAGTGAAAGAGGAAAGTGAAAAGGCTGACTTAAACCTCAACATTCAGAAAACAAAGATCATGGCATCTGGTCCCATCACTTCATGGGAAATAGGCGGGGAAACAATGGTAACAGTGACAGAATTTATTTTCTTGGTCTCCAAAATCACTACAGATGGTGACTGCAGCCATGAGATTAAAAGATGCTTACTCCTTAAAAGAAAATATATGACTAACCTTGACAGTGTTTTAAAATCAGAGACATTATTTTTGCTGACAAAGGTCCACCTAGTCAAAGCTATGGTTTTTCCAGTAGTCATGTATGGATGTGAGAGTTGGACCATGAAGAAAGTTGAACACTAAAGAACTGATACTTTTGAACTGTGGTGTTTAAGAAGACTTGCAAATCCCTTGGACTGCAAGGAAATCAAACCAATCAATCATAAAGGAAATCAGTCCTGAATATTTATTGGAAGGACTGATGTTGAAACGGAAGCTCCGATACTTGGCCACCTGATGCAAAGAACTGACTCATTAGAAAAGACCCTGATGCTGGGAAAGATTGAAGGTGGGAGGAGAAGGGGACGACAGAGGATGAGATGGTTGGATGGCATCACCCACTCGATGTAAATGAGTTTGAGCGAGCTCCAGGAGTTGGTAATGGACAGGAAAGCCTGGCATGCTGCAGTCCATGGGGTTGCAAGAGTTGGGCATGACTGAGCGACTGAACTGAACTGAATGGAAAACAATCTGATTATGTCATCTGTCTCCACATTATTCACCAATAGTTAATTCAATGCTTAAGAAAGATTCAGGAGAGAAATAGTGTGTTATTATTGCAGAAATATACATTAAAAATTCAGCTATCAAGAGTGTACCAGTACCTTCCTTATACAGATTACACAACTGACTCAGAGGCAAATTCTTATAGTTATTATGGTACTCCACCTTTCAGGACATCCTCTGAAAATTCTGATTTTGTTGAAAGTTTTATTTTCCCAAGTATTAGAAATATGTACAACTAGACATTGCAGTCAGGGACTTCTAAAGCTAATTATGGAGGTCCTTGGGTTACTTTCAGTATTTTTAAATGCTTAAAAGCAATTTGGTATTTAAGAATAACTCATAGCCTACTATGTTAGCCTGGAAATAAAGTACTGAAAATCATGCATTTCAATGGGGGGAAATAATAAGAAAGAGTCTTTTGTGAGAAAAAGAAGTTGCTGAATTATTCACTGGTTCATTTCTCATGACTTCCTACCAGTAAAAAGGAAGAATTAGCTGGTGAGGAAGAAATAATGGCAACCTAGGGAGAAAGCAATTTTGTCACCACAGAATTTTGATAACCATGAAACTGAAGACTGAGCATAATGATTAATGTAATCTAGACTCTGGGAAGACAGACTTAAAAGTTCATGTATAAGAAAGGTAGTAGTTCATGTCTCAGAGATAGAAAAATGATTCGAGCAGTCTGGTATGCTCTCAGAAAAAGCATTTCTGGCTATGCAATTAAATGCAAGGAAGAAAAAGTGGGTCTATATTAAAAATCATTTTAGTTTCACCTGAGGTTTTGGAAATTAAACATTGGGAGAATATATTAAGATGGAAATAAAAGCATTTAATAAGATGGAAATAAGGCCCAAACCCTGTGTGAAGAGAATTAGAGACTATTACAGAACTGTAAGAATAACGTGAGCTGAGGCTTTATAATAATTTTGAAGGTCAGAGCTTGTGTTTGGTAAATGCGTATGGAACACAGCTCACAGCGCGTGGCTGGCTCACCGCCTGGGCTGCTGTAGTGTTGATAAGTGTGCGCAAGGATGCTGCCACCTTGTTGTTGCCATGTTTTTCACAAAGGAAGAGAAGTTTTGAACTAAAACATCTGTGGCAAACATTTGCAAGGGGAAACTGAAAACTAAAACAAGACAAGCAACTGTCAGAGTGTACCTCATTGCTCTCTCTGAGCCACCTGCCTCAGAAGAAAATGCCATCCTGGGAGACTAAAAGTAACTGTAAATGGCACTGATTGCCCAGCAAAAGGCATCCTGCGTAATCATGAACTGCTGAAATACCGAAAACACTGGAAATCGGCAAATTTGGTTTCTTTTCTTCCTGAAAGGAAAAAAAGACTAGGGTGAACATATAAGATTAACTAATATACTGAAAAAGAGCAGCTGACTACTATAAGCCAAATGGATTCTTTAGGAACACATTCATAACCTTTTCTATTCAATATTTCACAGCTTGCCAAGTGAAGAATTTATAGTAATGATCCTGGAGAGAGAGATTGAGACCAAGTTCTCAAGTATTATGGAAGTAATTAGAAGATGAAATCAACATCTAAAAATATGAGATAGACTTTGAACTGACTTGAACTTACTTACAAAACAGCAACAGACACAAAGACTTAGAGAATGTGCTTACTGTTACCAGGGTGAACGGGTGAGGGGAGGGACAAATTGGGAGTTGGGGAATGGCAGGTGTACATTGCTATATTTAAAATAGATAACCAACAAGGACCTGCTGTAAAATACAAGATAAAATTAGAAATATGCCAGTGGAAAGGGAAAAAGGAACAAATTAATTAAGAAAATATCCCATGGCACAATTCTTCCAACTCTGTGAGTTGGATATTATGTGTAGTTCAAGTTGAGAAAAATGAGTGTTACTGGAAATTATTAAAGTGTACCAGGTCATCCAGCTGCTAATGGAAGAACCGAGATTCAAATCTGCTTCTTGCTGACTCAAAGCCTGGACTTTGAAGCTTGAACTAGCCCAGCAGACTTCCAAAGATGAAGTTGAATGGATTAAATAAAAAGGCTTGCACTTTAGGACACACATCTAAAAGGTCCAACTGAATAAAAAGACAGTGTTTAATAGCAGCCCACTCACTGTATGTGAAAATACAGAGGTTCATTCATTTATTCATTTGTTAAATAAATGCCTATCAAACATGTATCATTCAACAAGTTTTATTCTACATATTCATAGTAAAATGGTGAACTAAATATACAAAATTCCTAGCATTTGATGTCTGCTTCTAGAGGGAAGAGGCAGTCAGCAAACATTATAATCACTAAAATATTTGATATGTTTAAAGTTGAATTATATGTTAAGGAGAAGCAGGGAAAGCACATGAGTAGTTTTGAAGTGGATGTCACTTTCAGATAGGACGCTAGGAAAGCCTTCTCAGGGAAGAAGACTCTTGGGTAAAGGTAGAATGGAGCTGAGAAAGAAAATCAAATAGGTGTCTATGGGATAAAACTCCAAAAAGAAAGACCAGCTAGTGCAGAACCCCTAATGTGGAAGTGTCTGAAGAATGTTGAGAAGTGAGTGTGGCTGAAACTGGGTTGAGTGGGGAGAAAGGAGATGGAGAGTGGTAGAAAATGAGAGAAAGAGAGAGCATTGGTATGCTTTGCATAGGTAGTTAGGAATGAAGTATTAGGTATCTTCCAGGGAAATTAATGACAACAAAATTCTGTGTGGGGGGCCAGCTGGGAGGACCATGAGTGGAATATTAGCACTTAAGTCTGGAAAAGTTCAAACACAAGAGAACAAGCAAAATTGAAAAAATAAAATCCAGTGAAGAAAACTGCAAGTCCAAAGATCAGGAAAGGTATAGAAGAGAGCTTGGTCTATAGTAAATGTTCAAGACTTGTTTATTGAGTCAATGATTAAACAGGCTTTTATGACTTTCATGTGTGCTATTATTAAACCACATCAGAAGAAGCCCAAAGTAAAGAATTTGCAGTATGCAATGAATCTTACCAAAGAGAGTTCTGGTCTTTGTCCTCAGCTTCTGGAAAGTGAGCTCTGTGTCTTAGGTTTACTTGGGGGTCTTGGGCCACTCCAGATGACCTATTATGGTGGGGGGTTTAGGCCACTCAATATGAGCTCAAGCCCCACAGCTACTGGAGACTAACACCAGCCTCCTGGGCAGTCAGTTATATCTACGTGACTTGACCAAACCCAGTAACACTCTGGACACCAAGGCTCAAGTGATCTGCCCTGGTTGTCAATATTCCATGCAAATTCACGCAATGTTGCTGAAAGAAAATAGCACTGTCTAGAGCTCCACTAGGAGAGGGAAAACGGAAGCTCATATGTGGCCCCTGTGTTCTGTGTCCCTTCCCTGGTTTTAATCTGTGTCTTTCCACGGTAACACACCATAACCATGAGTATGGCAGCTTTCAGTGATCTCTGTGAATGCCTCTCATGATTTATCAAAACTGCCGGTAATCTTGGAACTTCAAACTTGATTTCAGGATGGATCTTGTGGATTCCTGAATCTCACAGACATCAGGGTAATAATGGCCAGGACTGCAGGACCAGGATGTCAGGCAAATATGTGACAGTGTTATTAGGAGTAATGTCAGAGCACACAGAAATCTTAGCACCATTTCTCAGAAAACTAACAAGAGTGTGTGGCTTGCATTAATGGACCAGTGCAGATATGTTTAATGATGCAGTCATTCCAATAAAAGACTGGGCAAACAAATAATCAGCATCCCTTTTCTCAGAAACCTTTCCCCAAACAGAGCAATCTGGAATGAGGCCCTCCTCTTAACAGTGGTGGAGTTTCTGAGATGGCCTGAATGAAGAAATAATGAATAATGGCTTTTTATTTTAACTTTGGATGAAGAAACCTTTGAGAGGGGTTCATTTGTTTGGGTCAAGATCAGTTGCAGGAAGGGGAGCCAGATGGTATCTATGACTCAGAAGATCAATGCCAGAACCTCACAGTTGGCCCCTGTGGTCCCCCAAGATGGTTGATACATGCTTCATAGCATCCAGAAAGAGTGCTGCAGATTATGTTGGGTTAACTGCAACTTCACAGGGATGAAGAATCACTATACCTGAAACTAGGTGTCCGTATACTGTAAAACCAGGTCTTCCTGGGTGTAAAGATGGAGCTGTCTTAATTTTGCTGAGATAAGTGAGGTAGCAGAAAATAGACATACTCATTGTGCAAAGATTTAAAAAGTGGTTCTTTGAACAAACAAGCTTTTATAAAGCATCTTCAGGAAAACGTTTCAGCTAAACAAAGATGAATTTTCTTACAATCAAGCTCTACATTGGCTAAATACATTACTTAATTCCGTGAGGTTTTTTAACCATTACTGAAACCCTTTAAGTGTGGGCTAAAAATATTTTTGTGTGGTAATTATGGAATGAATTCAAGCTGTATTAGTTTGGTTGGTTTAACTGATGTATCAAATAAACTCAAGAATATATAAAAGAGCAAACTCAGAGAACTTTTTTCTCCCTCCCATAACCTTTAAAAGTATGTGTTCCTTGAGAAATGTCTCTTTTAGCTGGTCCTGCTTCAGAAAACAGTATGCATTCATTTTAATGTGTTGCCATTTCATAAAATATTGTAATTCGCTATATCCAGAGTACACCAATTTAGAGAACCTGGAAGGGACATATCTGCCCTTTAGAAGTCTTGGTCTTTGTAGAGCAGGTGTCATTTCAACTCAAATTCCAGTTTTTAGAACTGGAATTTCTCAGTCACTCGGTTCCATCTATCTGTAAAGAGCACTGGAAAATACAGCTAGTTGAGGCTCAAAAAGAAAGGAAAGCAAATGTTTTCCTGAGGAGCTAGCAACTGGTATTGATTAGCCACTGGAATGTCATCAGTATTGCCTTCTATTCTATGAGCCCATTTCATGCAACCAAATAATTATGAGCACACTGAAGGTAGAGGATATCATTGGGTAGTGCACAGATTTACTAAGAATAAATCATGAAGAACTAGTATAATTTCATTCTTGTGAGTTATCTAAATTAGTTATTTTTTTTTTGGTAGGCCTTTGGAAAAGTGTTTCAAAATATTCTTTTCAAGAATATTCTATTCAAGATAAATGAAAAGTAAACCTCAAAGGAATTATATAAATTATTACTTTTTCTAACAACCTTACCCAAAAGGGTCTAAACATATCAGTTATTCATCTGAAGCGAATATCCATAAATGTGTACTCAAGGACTTAAACTTGGTCCTACACTCAAGGAAATGTTTTTAAAAGCCTTAGATTAAGGACTCTTTTGTGACCCGAAGGACTGTAGCCCTACCAGACACCTCTGTCCATGGGACTTCCCAGGCAAGAATGCTTGAGCGGGTAGCTATTTCCTTCTCCAGAGGATCTTCCTGACCCAGGAATTAAACCCACATCCCCTGCACTGGCAGGTGGATTCTTTACCACACAGAATCTGGGAAGTCCAGATGAAGGTGTAGAAATTTTATTTTTTAATCCATGACTGCCACCAAGTGGAGTCAAGTTTAATAAGGTAATAGAATCAGAAGGGACACTCAGCAACCTTTAATAAATGATTTATTTAATAAAAGATCAATAGTTGTGGTGCAAGTTTGCTCCACAGCATGTGGGATCTTCCTGTATCAGGGACCAAACCCAGGTCTCCTGCACCGACAGACAGACTCTTTTGAGTTTCCCTGGTGGCTCAGATGGTACAGAATCTGCCTGCAATGCAGGAGACCCAGGTTCTATCCCTAGGTTGGGAAGATCTCCTGGAGAAGGGAATGGCAATCTACTCCAGTATTCTTGCCTGGAGAATTTAACAAGTAATAAATGTGGAGGAACTTTGTATGGATTAAAAAAAAAACCCTTCTATTTTTGGTATAAACACAGGAAGTCCACAGCAACTACTGATAAATAAGAACAAGTAACTGGACATCATGATGGATCCTGTGAAAAGACCTAAGAGTTTCAGTTGATTATAAATTTCACAGAGTCATCAACTTACTGGACAAGGCTACAGAGGAACCAAAGCAGGCTTATGACGCATAAGTATAAATAAACTGTTTCCACAAGGAATAGATAGCTCTTCTGAATGGAACACTCTGATCAGGGCATACTGGAAAAACTTTAATTTCTAGACAGCACATTTCAAGAAGGACATTGGCAAGTGCACTGTATTCTGAATAACAACAATCACAAAGGTTTTAAGAGAAACTACCTTATAAATAATAATAATAGAATGAAAATGTTTAGAGTAGTCCCTTCTATTTTTGGTATAAACACAGGAAGTCCACAGCAACTACTGATAAATAAGAACAAGTAACTGGACATCATGATGGATCCTGTGAAAAGACCTAAGAGTTTCAGTTGATTATAAATTTCACAGAGTCATCAACTTACTGGACAAGGCTACAGAGGAACCAAAGCAGGCTTATGACGCATAAGTATAAATAAACTGTTTCCACAAGGAAATAGATAGCTCTTCTGAATGGAACACTCTGATCAGGGCATACTGGAAAAACTTTAATTTCTAGACAGCACATTTCAAGAAGGACATTGGCAAGTGCACTGTATTCTGAATAACAACAATCACAAAGGTTTTAAGAGAAACTACCTTATAAATAATAATAATAGAATGAAAATGTTTAGAGTAGAAATGGAAATAATTATCAGAAGTTTTTCTTATGAAAGAGGAGTTTGCACAAATCCTGCTCTAAACCCACTATAGAGTGTCATCTTGTATCAATGTAATATTGATTCTGATTATTTTTTAATTATTACTATATTATTAATATTACAATGTTATACTGTTAGAATAATAGTAATAGCCGATATGGATTGTTATATAGACAAGATGCTTGCACTTTACCTGGACTATCTTAGGTATTTCTAACAACACTCAGGAGATAGGTATTGTTACTATTCCCATATTACATATGACATTCCTGGAGACACAGAAAACTTATGTAATATGCACATAGTCACACTGCTAATAAGTGCTAGAACTTGCATTAGAGCCAAGAAGTATTGACTATAGTATTCTGCTCTAACCACTATCACATTGCCATTCTGAGAAGTAAAGAATGTTTTAGAAATTATATACAAATCTCACATTATCAACCCCATAAGAGAATTAGCTATTCAAACTGGAAATAATCAAGAGAAATATAGGTCTCCAAATGACAGCTGGATAATACAGAAATTACACATTAATTGAAATTTTGGAATAAATCATTACCAATATATTTTCAACTTTTATGGTTTATTGTATTACACACATTATTTTGTCTTTTTCTAGTTAACTGGACAATGGTCCTTGGAAAAAAGATGGAACTGAATCATAGGCATTAGCACAAAGGGATTTCACCTAATTATTGGAGATTTTAGTAGTTGCCACATTTGTATTCTTATCATCCCTTTTGGATGAAATACATGCTCATATTCTTCGACTTCCACATTTCAAACATCCTTTCAGGGCATTCTAAGTTGCAATAATTTCTGTAAAATATTCCTTGACTCTGCATATATAATGGTTAATTTTGTGTATCAACTTGACTAGATTATGGTGACTGGCAATAGACTGGTAATCTAGTGTTGTAAAGGTAATTTTTATATACAATTAACATTTAAATCAACTGAATGTACATAAAGCAGCTTAGCTTCCAAATGAGTGGGCCTCTTCCAATCATTTGAAAGCCTTAAAAGTAATACCTGAGGGATCCTGAAGAATGAATCCTG
This sequence comes from Aepyceros melampus, assembly GCA_006408695.1. Lineage (NCBI taxonomy): Eukaryota > Metazoa > Chordata > Mammalia > Artiodactyla > Bovidae > Aepyceros > Aepyceros melampus. The sequence goes on along the minus strand of SJXQ01004416.1, from coordinate 117,280 downwards.
CCTACAGATTAGAATATAGAAATTCTGCCTGAGTTTCTTATCTCAGACTTAGGACTCTTACCTGAATTTCCAGCCTTCCAGCTTGCCTTACAGATTTTGGACTTGCCAGTCCCTGCAGTAAATAATTTGAGACATATATATCTATATAAATGTATAGATATAGGGGTGTGTGTGTGTTTTATCGGTTCCATTTCCAGTTGGAGAGAGATAGTGGAGATAAGGAGCCTACAGTACTCCCTGTGCAGAACAGGGAAGCCTGACGTGCCGCAGTCCACCGGCTCGCGAAGAGTCAGACAGGACTGAGTGGCTGAACAGCAGTCAGTTTGAGAGCATCGATTAATACCCAGGAGACAATTTCTATTTCCCTTTCTCTTTTCTATTCTCCTACTCTTTTGTTTGTATCAACTATTCCTCTATCAAGATGAGTTTGTTTTGTTTGGGTTCTTTTTAAAAATCTCTCATTTGATGTATTTTACATGTCCAGGTAACACTTTAACAATGTAGAAGTTAGGGGTACCAACACTCTATGTAGTTAAAAATCCACATATAACTCTCTGTATTCATGGTTCTGCATTCTCAGATTCAGCCAGACAGGAGACCATGTAATACCATAATATATATTTATTGAATAAAATCCACATACAAGTGGACCTGTGTAGTTCAAAACTCTGTTGTTCAAGGGCCAACAACATATTGAATTTTCTCCAAGTCACACTCAAGTTTAGACTTTTACAGATACCTCCCCGGAAAGATCACACATCCCCCTCACGCCAGCCCCCCAAAGGTGAAAGTGGCAGGGGTTCTAATGAAATCCATGATTCAGATCTAACTCAAGTTGACTTTAAAAGGAATCTCAAACTTTACATGTTCATCCAAATCCCACATAGAGGAAAAACTTTGGACTATCTGATAAATGAGTGAAATAAAGAAATATTATGCTTCTATATATAGTTATCTTATATACAGTCTGGTGAATGTAAGTAAAATTGATTAGATATTTCCACCGGCGGGGGGTTGTGGGGGGGAAGAACAGAAAAAATAACATGAAATCAATAGAAAAGATGGGGCTTTTAAGCACAGATAACTCAATTATTAGAATTAGCAGATAAAGACTTTACAATGAGGCTGTATATTTTCACCCTGCTTATTTAATTTATATGCAGAGCACATCATGAAAAACTCTGGGCTAGATAAAGCACAAGCTGGAATCAAGATTGCCAGGAGAAATGTCAATAATCTCAGATATGCAGATGACACCACCCTTATGGCATAAAGTGAAGAAAAACTAAAGAGGCTCTTGATGAAAGTGAAAGAGAAGAGTGAAATTTGGCTTCAACTTCAATATTCAGAAAATGAAGATCATGGCATCTGGTCCCATCACTTCATGGCAAATAGATGGGGAAACAGTAGAAACAGTGGCTGACTTTATTTTTCTGGGCTCCAAAATCACTGCAGATGGTGACTGCAGCCATGAAATTGAAAGACACTTGCTCCTTGGAAGGAAAGTTGTAACCAACTTAGATAGCATATTCAAAAGCAGAGACATTACTTTGTCAACAAAGGTCCGTCTAGTCAAGGCTATGGTTTTTCCAGTAGTCATATATGAATGTGAGAGTTGGACTATAAACAAAGCTGAATGCCAAAGAATTGATGCTTTTGAACTGTGGTGTTGGAGAAGACTTTTGAAAGTCCCTTAGACTACAAGGAGATCCAACCAGTCCATCCTAAAGGAGATCAGCCCTGAATGTTCATTGGACGGACTGATGCTGAAGCTGAAACTCCAATACTTTGGCCACCTGATGAAAGGGCTGACTCATTTGAAAAGACCCTGATGCTGGGAAAGACTGAAGGCAGGAGGAGAAGGGGACAACAGAGGATGAGACGGTTGGATGGCATCACTGAGTCGATGAACATGAGTTTCAGCAAACTCTGGGAGATAGTGATGGACAGGGAGGCCTGTTGTGCTGCAGTCCGTGGGCAGCAAAGAGTCACACATGACTGAGCTACTGAACTGAACTGAACTCAAAGTTATTCAAGCCTCTAAAATGTTGAATATATAGACAAGGAGCCAAGCTACTCTACAAAATGAATAGCTTGTGAGATATGTAAAATGGTTTAGCACATAACCCACTTAAGAGCAAATTAGGCAATCAGACTTTTTCATATTTAAAGTTTTTTCTTCATGTTAACATTTTTGGTATATACAGCTTTTAGAGAAAGAATTATGGAATATAATCTTGACTTTAAATGCATTTCTTTTACTGCAAACTGGAACTGAGAAATCTGTTAAAATGAACTTTCTTACAGGTCTTACAGTAACAATATCTGAAGCACGCTGACATGAATTATGTGCAAATCCAGGATTATAATTTTATGCTTATTACTATGAATATATTTATTTAAAATTTTTGTATTCATGTTCAGTGAAAGAATGGCATTTTCAATTAGCCATAGTTCTATATCTTAGACATATAAAATATACTTTAAATAAAAAATAGTTTTCAGGTTATTTATGAAACAATCAGAATATATATTTATTCACTTGGTTTGTCCAATAAAAAAAGTTAAACATACTATATCTCTTTTAAACAACTGAGTTCGTGATTTTTGATGATTGTACAGCATTAAGACATGAATAGTGGTTATTATTAGTTTAATTTGATTTAATATGATCTAAAGAGGAGCTTGACATGCTACAGTCCATGGGATCGCAAGAGTTGGACACAACTTAGCAACTAAACCACCACCACCACAAAACCAGCAGAATGAAATACAGAAATGAAGTAAAACTAACAAAAAAATGTATGGAAAGTTAAAGGATTTACCCTTTCCTTAGAAACAGTTAATTGTGGAGAATTAAAAAGAATATCTGCATTAAAGTGTGTGTCTCTCCTGCTATTGACTACGCTTCTCAGTTCAGAGGGGGTGGCATTACATCCTACCTCCCAGCTCTCCGGCAATCTGTCCCTGACAGGACCATCCATCTGCTTAGCCTGAACAACCCTGCAGTTGCTTATGCGCTTATTCACAGATGTGAGTAGGAGGTTGACTACAGGTTTTCTGACTTATACTTGAATCCAAGCTAAGTGACACATTTGTAAGCATAGCTGCACATGTTCTGATTTAATTAGGAAATCTCTCCTTTGACTTTCAGAATAGCAGAGAAACAGAGAGATTCTGCGTCTAAACAGACCTAGGTTCTGAACAGACCTGATGCCGCTTGAAGACTGGGAGTGTGGTGAGGAAACGAGGGCGGTCAGCAAGCAGGGATGGCTCCAGGAGGGCTGGGCAGCTGCCTTCACTCGCAGTGTCCTCTTCAGCAGTGGCGGAAGGCAGAAATCTTGGGAAGAGACTATTGACTTAACCTGAACTCAGTGATCCTATAGGGCTTCCCCGGTGACACAGTGGTAAAGTGTCTGTCTGCCAATACAGGAAATGGGGGCTTGGTCCCTGAATTGAGAAGATCCCCTGGAGAAAGAAAGGGCAACCCACTCCAGTACTCTTGCGTGCAGAATTCCATGGGCAGAGGAGCCTGGTGGGCTACAGTCATGGGGTTGCAAAAGAGTCGGATTCGACTTAGTGACTAAACAACATCACAATGAGCCAAAATGTCAGAAAGTTACAAGTTAATTAGGAACTGCTTCATTTCCATAGCTGTGATAGACACTCATCTAAAATTCCTATGATACTCTAGCTGCTGTCATGTGATATTTTTGGATCCTAGAATTATTTACGTGTTTGGAATGATATTTTTCAGTTGGAAAATTGAAATGTCTCAGGCATAAATCAGACACTGGACTTCATTCACACTTCTCTAGATCTTAATCAAGATACCTTATAAGCGATGTTGGATATTGCACAATGTTTACAAGTGCAAAATGTACCGAGCCTGTGTCTAGCATTTACAAAATCTGCAACTGTGGAGCAATACTCCAGCATGATTTTTATGCTAGCGTCTCTGCCTCCTGAAGTGTTTTGCCTACTGGTGGTAATTGCTTTACAAGTGAAAACTAGCCTCCTCAGTTCTCAGAATACGTGTTGTCATTCAAGCATAGCACATCTCCACATCTTTGCTTGTGCTCCTTTCCCTGTATCTTTTATCTTCTTGGCCATTTATTTCAGCTCAAAAGCCATTTATTTCATGAAGACTTCCTTCATCCCCTCAGTTAATATTAATTACTTACTCCCTCTATATTTCCATAGCACTGTTTCATCTGTCCTATCAGGCATCACAACCTGAATCGTGTCTTGTTTGTATTTTCTAGTAAACTCATATCTTATTTCAGTGTGTGTGGCCCTGTCCTTAGTAAAGGACCTTACATAAAGTATGCTGTCTATAAATTCTGTGCTAAGTCACTTCAGTAGTTTCCAATTCTTCGACCCCACGAACTGTAGCCTGCCAGGCTTCTCTGTCCATGGAATTTTCCAGGCAAAGATAACAGAGTGGGTTGCTATTTCCTCCTCCAGGGGATCTTCCTGACCCAAGGATTGAACTCACATCTTTTAGGTCTCCTGCATTGGAAGAAGTGTTCTTTACCACTAGCGCCACCTGGGAAGCCCCTAGAAATGCTAACTGGGTTGAATTTTAGATATTCAGAAAATGCAAGTTCCAGTAAAGCTGTTTTTATAGCTGTATGCAGATAGTTCAGTTTCATGAACAAGGAGAGATTTTATAATTTATATATTTTATATTCGTTTACCCCTTTATAGTTTGGAAGTCCCTCTATAGTTTATAGAGGGCTTCCCTCATAGCTCAGTTAGTAAAGAATCTGACTGTAAAGGAGGAGACCTGGGTTTGATTCTTGGGTCAGAAAGATCCTCTGGAGAAGGAAATAGCAGCCCACTCCAGTATTCTTGCCTGGAGAATCCCATGGACAGAGGAGCCTGGCAGGCTACAGTCTATGGCGTATAACTGCTTTACAATATAGAGCTGGTTTCTGCCAAACATTAACATAAATCAGTCATAGGCATACATATGTCCCCTCCCGACCCAAGCCACACTTTAGGTTTTCACAGAACCAGGTTTGACCTCCTTGCCTCACACAGCAAATTCACACTTGCTGTGTATATGTTTATGCTTCTATGTATATGTTTGTTTCTATGTATATGTTTCCATGTATAAATGTATATTTTCTATGCTATGCTATCAATTCATCCCACTCTCTCCTTCCCTCACTGTGCCCACAAGTCTTTTCTCTATGTCTGCATCTCCATTGCTGCCCTCCAAACAAAATCAGTTCAGTTCAGTTCAGTCTCTCAGTCATGTCCGACTCTGCAACCCCATGAACGACAACACACAAAGCCTCCCTGTCCATCACCAACTCCTGGAGTCCAACCAAACCCATGTCCATTGAGTCAGTGATGCCATCCCACCATCTCATCCTCTGTCGTCCCCTTCTCCTCCTGCCTTCAATCTTTCCCAGCATCAGGGTCTTTTCCAATGAGTCAGCTCTTCACATAAGGTAGCCAAAGTATTGCAGTTTCAGTTTAAACTTCAGTCCTTCCAATGAACATTTAGGACTGATCTCCTTTAGGATGGACTGGTTGAATCTCCTTGTAGTCCAAGGGACTCTCAAGAGTCTTCTCCAACACCACACTTCAAAAGCATCAATTCTTCTGCACTTAGCTTTCTTTATAGCCCAACTCTTACATCCATACATGACTACAGGAAAAACCATAGCCTTGACTAGATGGACCTTTGTTGACAAAGTAATGTCTCTGCTTTTTAACGTGCTGTCTAGCTTGGTCACAACTTTCCTTCCAAGGAGTAAGCTTCTTTTCATTTCATGGCTTCAATCACCATCTGCAGTGATTTTGGAGCCCAGAAAAATAGTCAGCCACTGTTTCCACTGTTTCCCCAGCTATTTCCCATGAAGTGATGGGACCAGATGCCATGATCTTTGTTTTCTGAATGTTGAACTTTAAGCCAATTTTTTCACTCTCCTCTTTCACTTTCATCAAGAGGCTTTTTAGTTCCTCTTCACTTTCTGCCATAAGGGTGATGTCATCTGCACATCTGAGGTTATTTCTCCCGGTAATCTTGATTCCAGCTTGTGCTTCCTCCAGCCCAGCATTTCTCATGATGTACTTTGCATATAAGTTAAATAAGCAGGGTGACAATATACAGCCTTGACGTACTCCTTTTCCTATTTGAAACTGTCTGTTGTTCCATGTCCAGTTCTAAATGTTGCTTCTTAATCTGCATACAGATTTCTCAAGAGGCAAACAGGATAATCAGCTCAAAATGGTGATTTGAATGATCCATTTGGTGGTTCCATTTTTCTAGATCACATGCCTATACATTTATATACGAATTTTCTCTCATTTACTTTACTCTATATGATAGGTTCCAGGTTTTTCCAATCTCACTGAAACTGACTCAAATGTGTTCCTTTTAATGGCTGAGTAATCTCTGCTGTGTACATGTGCCACAGCTTCTGTATCCACTCCTCTGTCAGTGGGTGTCTAGGTTGTTTCCAAGCCCTCGCTATTGGGAATAGTGCTGCGGTGAACATTGAGGCACATGTGTCTTTTTCAATGATGGCTTCCTTGAAACATATACCAGGGATGGGGTGGCTGGGCCGTACAGTAGTTTCATTCCTGGTGTTTTAAGGTATCTCCACACCATCCTCCATAATAGCTGCATCAGTTTGTATCCCCAGCAACTGTGGAAGAGGGTTCCTTTTCTTCACATCCTCGCCAGCATTTATTGTTTATAGACTTTTTGATGATGGCCATTCTGACTATAGTTTTGATTTACATTTCTCTAACAATGAGTGATGTTGAGCCTAGGCTTTTTCGCCTGCACTTCCTCAGCAGTGTGGTACAAGACCCCTCCGAATATCTTCATGTCAGTCACTCCTGTCTTCTCCCTGGGGCCCATACCCCCTCCCCCGAGCCTGGACCTCCACACACAGCCCCACTCTCTGCTGCAGGTGGGAGCCCATGAGTCACTTCTTGACTGGGAAGTGCTGTTCAGCCATGATCTCTGTGGTGAATCCTCTTCGCTTCACTTTCCAAACATCTATTGCTGAATTCCTGTTTGAGGATTCAAAGCTCCCCTTCTGCCCTGCCTGTGAGGGGGTTTCCAATTGGGTAGAAACTTTTATTCCTTCACAATTCCCGCCCCTGAGCACAGGTCCCCATCCTAAAATCCTTTGTCTCTTTTTTTCTTTTCCTTACCTTTTTTCTAAGATGATTTGCTTGCATTTTTGGAAGTCTGGGTCTTCTGCCATTGTTCTGTAGGAGTTGTTCCCTATGCAGATAAATTTTTGATGTGTTTTTGGGGAGGGAGATGATCTTATCTTATTCCTCCACCATCTTGAGCCCAATAATATACTAAAAGCTGAGCTCAGTACTAGGGATTAAGGTAATTCGTGTAATTCTTACCATTAGCTTTAAGGCTCTACATGATAGCTTATACAAGAAAATACCTGTCTACTCATCCTGTTCCCATAACACTAAGTCTCACATATAATGGCTACTGATGGTTTAAGGGGGCTTCCCTGGTGGCTTAGCAGTAAAGAATCTACCCGCCAATGCAGGACACATGGGTTCAGTCACTAGACCAGGAAGATCTCCTGGAGAAGAAAATGGCAACCCACTCCAGTATTCTTGCCTGGGAAGTCCCATGGACAGGGGAGCCTGGCAGGCTACAGTCCATGAGGTCACAAAGAGTCAGATGTGACTTAACAAATAACAGCAACTGAAAATGGCTTAAAGACAGGTCAGCCCGAAGTTAATTCTGATTCTTTCATTTTGAGTGTTCTCCTCAACTCTGAGCCCCTGGTTTTTTTTTCTTAATCAGAAAATGGTTATTAGAATACCTTGAGTACAGTGTTATAAAAAATAAATTGGTGGAGTCTATAGTAGAAATTTTATCACAGCATTTAATTAGTGATACAGATTATCACTTAATATTACTTAACATCATTATCAGCCTCATTTTTGTGACTATTTTTATGCTTAGGGTAAATATTTAGGGTTCTATATAAAGGTCAGTTTTGATTTCAATCCCAAAGAAAGGCAATGCCAAAGAATGCTCAAACTACTGCACAACTGCACTCATCTCACACACTAGTAAAGTAATGCTCAAAATTCTCCAAGCCAGGCTTAAACAATACATGAACCGTGAACTTCCAGATGTTCAAGCTGGATTTAGAAAAGGCAGAGGAACCAGAGATCAAATTGCCACCACCACTGGATCATCAAAAATGCAATAGACTTCCAGAAAAACATCTATTTCTGCTTTACTGACTATGCCAAAGCCTTTGACTGTGTGGACCACAGTAAACTGTGGAAAATTCTGAAAGAGATGGGAATACCAGACCACCAAACCTGCCTCTTGAGAAATCTGTATGCAGGAAGCAACAGTTAGAACTGGACACGGAACAGACTGGTTCCAAATAGGAAAAGGAGTACGTAAAGGCTATACACTGTCACCCTGCTTATTTAACTTCTATGCAGACTACATCATGACAAACACTGAGCTGGAGGAAGCACAAGCTGGCATCAAGATTGCCGGAAGAAATCTCAATAACCTCAGATATGCAGATGACACCACCCTTATGGCAGAAAGTGAAGAGGAACTAAAAAGCCTCTTGACGAAAGTGAAGGAGGAGAGTGAAAAAGTTGGCTTAAAGTTCAACATTCAGAAAACTAAGATCATGGCATCTGGTCCCACGACTTCATGGGAAATAGATGAGGAAACAGTGAAAACAGTTTCCACAATAAACAGACTTTATTTTGGGGGACTCCAAAATCACTGCTGATGGTAACTGCAGCCATGAAATTAAAAGCCACTTGCTCCTTGGAAGGAAAGTTATGATCAACCTAGACAGCATATTCAAAAGCAGAGACATTACTTTGCCAACAAAGGTCCATCTAGTCAAGGCTATGGTTTTTCCAGTGGTCATGTATGGATGTGAGTTGGACTGTGAAGAAAGCTGCGTGCCAAAAAATTGATGCTTTTGAACTGTAGTCTTGGAGAAGACTCTTGAGAGTCCCTTGGTCTGCAAGGAGATCCATCCAGTCCATTCTGAAGGAGATCAGCCCTGGGTCTTCTTTGGAAGGAGTGATGCTAAAGCTGAAACTCCAATACCTTGGCCACCTCATGTGAAGAGCTGACTCATTGGAAAAGACCCTGATTCTGGGAGGGATTGGGGGCAGGAGGAGAAGGGGATGACAGAGGATGAGATGGCTAGATGGTGTCACCGACTGATGGACATGAGTTTGAGTGAACTCCGGCAGTTGGTGGATGACAGGGAGGCCTGATGTGCTGCAATTCGTGGGGTTGCAAAGAGTAGAACACGACTGAGAGACTGAACTGAACTGAACGGATATAGTTAATTTCTTGTGGAAATCATATTTTACTCAAGAAATAATTTATATTCTCCTTGTGAAATAATGGAAAATAAAAAGTATATTACTAGATATTCCTACCAGGTAGAGGATTTTCTGAACCAGATGGATCCAAGCGATATTTATAGTCACAATCCTTGACTTCTTAGTGCCAGCTACTCATTTACTAATATTCTATACAGACTAGAGATTGGATAAATTCTTTTCTTGTCATGCATGGTTCATTTTGACATATATCATTTATTGTAATTCTTTAGTATATAAAGAAGAAAACATAATAAAGAATGAGAAAAGTTGAGAGTTCAGTTCACTTCACTTCAGAAGCTAAGTCGTGTCCAACTATTTGCAACCCCATGAATCGCAGCATGCCAGGCCTCCCTGTCCATCACCAACTCCCGGAGTTCACTCAGACTCGCATCCATCGAGTCAGTGATGCCATCCAGCCATCTTATCCTCTGTTGTCCCCTTCTGGTCCTGCCCCCAATCCCTCCCAGCATAAAAGTCTTTTCCAATGAGTCAACTCTTCTCATGAGGTGGCCACTTTAGCATCATTCCTTCCAAAGAATTCCCAGGGTTGATCTTCAGAATGGACTGGTTGGATCTCCTTGCAGTCCAAGGGACTCTCAAGAGTTTTCTCCAACACCACAGTTCAAAAGCATCATTTCTTCAGTGCTCAGCCTTCTTCACAGTCCAACTCTCACATCCATACATGACCATTGGAAAAACCATAGCCTTGACTAGATGGACCTTAGCTGGCAAAGTAATGTCTCTGCTTTTCAATATGCTATCTAGGTTGCTCATAACTTTTCTTCCAAGGAGTAAGCGTCTTTTAATTTCATGGCTGCAGCCACCATCTGCAGTGATTTTGGAGCCCAAAAAGATAAAGTCTGACACTGTTTCCACTGTTTCCCCATCTATTTCCCATGAAATGATGAAAATGGGTGCCATGATCTTCATTATCTGAATGTTGATCTTTAAGCCAACTTTTTCATTCTCCTCTTTCACTTTCATCAAGAGGCTTTTTAGTTCCTCTTCTCTTTCTGCCATAAGGGTGGTGTCATCTGCATATCTGAGGTTATTGATATTTTTTGGATCACAATAAACTGTGGAAAATTCTGAATGTTGAGAGTAGCTGCATCTTATTATTGAGCATATACTTACGTGGTAATCAATATGGACCATGCACTATTCTATATACTTAATACTCACAATGACCATATGTAGTAGTCTTGTGTTAAAGCCATTATACAGATAAGGAATGGAGAAGGAAATGGCAACCGCTCCAGTATTCTTGCCTGGAGAATCCCATGGATAGAGGAGACTGAAGGGCTACAGTTGGGTCACAAGAGTCGGACATGACTTAGCAACTAAACCACCACCACCACCACAGATAAGGAAACAGAGCATTAAAGATTAGGTAATGTGCTGATATCATAGACTTAATAAGTGACAGTATCAGAGTTGAAGTCCAAGGCAATCTGCAGGCAGAATCCATGTCATTTAATACTATATTAGGCTACTAGCTGTTAGCTCTTTAGGTTCTATTTTTTTGGTCCATATTCTATGCACTTTTGACCAAGAGCCTTACAAACTCCAGAAAACATCTATTCAGTTCCTAAAGGATTTCCTTAAAAACAAAAATCTTTATTTACATAAAGTGCTCCCTCTGTACACCATGGGGAAAAGGAGGAAAGAGCAAAGCACACTGACCATATTTTACAAGGTCTGAACATATAATACCGTTTGATTGTGTTAATGAATCCTCACTATAGAAACTCCTGGAAAATAATCAGAATGATTCACTAAAAATTATGTAATTTATACTGATTGTTATATTTCATTGTTGTTTCCTAAGTAAAATTAACTCACTGAAAAAAATCTATGTGTGAGTAACTTGATTATACCCTAAACCTAACATAATTTTCTTTCTAAATCTTGAAATCATGGAGATAGTCTTTATACTGTAGCTTCAAAGAAAGTGAATTGTGGAATGCTTTTTAGGACAAGGTAAACAGCGTTCTTGCCTGGAGAATCCCAGGGATGGAGGAGCCTGGTGGGCTGCTGTCTATGGGGTCGCACAGAGTCGGACATGACTGAAGCAACTTAGCAGCAGCAGCAGCAGCAAACAGTATACTTCCACAAAGTATTAATTGGAAGTTTACATGATTTTCTTCTAGAAATTATTTCAGAGCTTTCTGTATTTCTCTTAATTATATTTGCATTATGAAAATAGTGAATATATAGCAAAAAAAATGGTTGCAATATAATACATTTAGGGAATCTCTACACTTTTAATAAAAATGTGAAACCCCAATATTAAAGTTTATTGTTTCTAAAGGTGGAATTTAGTTCAGTTCAGTTCAGTTGCTCAGTCATGTCTGACTCTTTGTGACTCCATGGACTCCAGCTTGCCAGGCTCCCCTGTCCATCACCAACTCCTTGAGCTTACTCAAACTCATGTCCGTCATGTTGGTGGTGCCATCCAACCATCTCATTCTCTATTGTTCCTTTCTCCTCCTACCTTCAGCCTTTCCCAACATCAGGGTCTTTTCCAGTGAGTTAGTCCTTCACATCAGATGGCCAAAGTATTGGAGTTTCCGTTCTAGCATCATTATTTCCAATGAATATTCAGGACTGATCTCCTTTAGGATGAAACTTAAATTCTTTGTCCAGACATGCAGGAATATATAGCAACTCAGTTCCTTTTCTTTCCCTATCTCTTTAAGCTCTATCTTCAAATATAAATTTACTCTTGGTGATTCTTCAAAATGAGCTGCAAAACTAACGTCAGATGGATCTTCAGTTCAGTTCAGTTCAGTGGCTCAGTCGTGTCTGACTCTTTGCGACCCCATGAATCGCAGCATGCCAGGCCTCTCTGTCCATCGCCAACTCCCGGAGTTCACTCAGACTCACGCCCATCGAGTCCGTGATGCCATCCAGCCATCTCATCCTCTGTTGTCCCCTTCTCCTCCTGCCCCCAATCCCTCCCAGCATCAGGGTCTTTTCCAATGAGTCAACTGTTCGCATGAGGTGGCCAAAGTACTGGAGCTTCAGCTTTAGCATCATTCCTTCCAAAGAAATCCCAGGGCTGATCTCCTTCAGAATGGACTGGTTGGATCTCCTTGGGGTCCAAGGGACTCTCAAGAGTCTTCTCCAACACCACAATTCAAAAGCATCATTTCTTCAGTGCTCAGCCTTCTTCACAGTCCAGCTCTCACATCTATACATGACCACCAGAAAAACCACAGCCTTGACTAGATGGACCTTAGTCGGCAAAGTAATATCTCTGCTTTTGAATATGCTATCTAGGTTGGTCATAACTTTCTTCCAAGGAGTAAGCATCTTTTAATTTCATGGCTGCAGTCACCATTTGCAGTGATTTTGGACCCCCCCAAAATAAAGTCTGATACTCTTTCCACTGTTTCCCCATGAAGTGATCTGGTAAAGTTATGACCTCATTTTTCCTCTTTTCATTCTTTTTGCCTCCTAACTACTGAAATTTCAAAATAATCCCATGAAATGTATGTATCCAAATTTTAACTTGGTTATTTCACTCAAATAGCATGTATTTAGCTTCACTTTTTTCTCTGCTTCCACTGCTGCATCTCTTGGCATGCAGAAATGGTTCTTCAGGGGAATGTCTCTGTGACACATTCTCTCACTCCCCTGACCATCTCAGTCCATTGTAAGTTATTGCCAGTGGCATGGCTGAAGGAAGTGATTGCCTTCAGGTGGACAAAATCTCATTTGATGTATCTTAGGCAAGAAATGAATTGAAGAAAATGAGGAAAATTATTTTCTTCTGAACAAAGCTCACATCACTTTCATAAGGTCACATGAGAATCTATTGTATGACTTAATTGATATTTTTAAAAAATTGGAACAGTTGAAAGCTCTTAAATAGCATTTTATTTATCTTTTCTTTTTATTTAATTTGTAATTTCTTTGTCTGAGAACTACTTCTCCCTGAATATATGTTCTATTTATTCTCACTGACAAATCATTCCTTTTCAGACTGATTTGCCTAATTTGAAAGTTATTATTTCCCCTTTTATCAGCTCAAATGGCTGTTGGATTTTAGGTATGGATTTTGACATATGGGCCCTCTCTCTTGTAAGTTTCAATTTGATCCATATTAGAATTAACATGGGAGATATTTTTTAAAAATCCCAATTTCTAGGCCCTACCCCATACAAATTAAATCAGAATCTCCATGGTCTGGATGGAAAATTGAAGGGGATAGGAACAGGTTTTTTTTTTTTTTTTTTTTTTTTGTATTTCAATAAAATAATTAAAATCTCAAGCAATCTGCTTGATCAAGATAAATAGCTTGAGGTTTTAATATTTTATTGAAATACAAAAATATATAAGGCAATGGCACCCCACTCCAGTACTCTTGCCTGGAAAATCCCATGGACAGAGGAGCCTGGTAAGCTGTAGTCTATGGGGTCGCTAAGAGTCGGGCACGAGTGAGCGACTTCACTTTCGCTTTTCACTTTCATGTATTGGAGAAGGAAATGGCAACCCACCCCAGTGTTCTTGCCTGGAGAATCCCAGGGACAGTGGGCCTCCGTCTATGGGGTCACACATGGTTGGACACGACTGAAGCGACTTAGCAGCAGCACCAGCAGCATGTATATATATATATATTTGCTTAATATCAGATGGAAGACAATTAAAAGATAGACTTGTATAGTGAAATGTATGAGTATAGTGAAATAGTTTCCAAGATAGTCAAAATTTCCTGATCTTAGTGGAAATATAGTTTTACACTTATTCTCTTGAAATTTTTCTAGTGAACAAATTTCATTCATTTTTATCACTGCCAAATGTTCTAGTTGAATAAGATATTTTCAACTGTCTCCTAATCCTGGTTATTATCTACTAATCTCTTCCTAAATTAGAAATCAGAACCAATTTACTAGCCTTTAGATATTTTATTCTAACTCAATTACTGGCTTGTCTCATATTACACTGAAAGTAAGTTCCTATAATTCATTAACTAATATACTTGAGAAATGCATTTAAAAATCTTCTCCTGGAGACTCACTTTTACACAGTAGCATGTGAAGGAGTTTGATGAGTGATTCTTTTCATTTTCTTAAATAGTAAAAATCATAAATTTATACATTGATGCATTTTTATATATACATATTCTCATGTAACCAATTCTGACCTGTGATACAGAGAATTTCCTGAACTCTAGAAAGCTCCTTTGTCCTCCTGTTAGTATTACTGTTCCCCGTTTCAGTATAATTTTACCCACCATTCTGAGTTTTATCATCTTAGATTAATTTTACTGAATTTTAATTCCATAGAATGTAACCATACTGCTTTGCTTCCTTTATGTCTGACTCTTCATTAAATTATGTACAGGAGATTCATCCATAATGTAAGTGAAGTCGCTCAGTCGTGTCCGACTCTGCAATCCCATGGACTGTAGCCTACCAGGCTCCTCTGTCCATGGGATTTTCCAGGCAATAGTACTGGAGTGGATTGCCATTTCCTTCTCCAGCGGATCTTCCCGACCCGGGGCTTGAACCCGGGTCTCCCACATTGTAGACAGACACTTTACCATCTGAGCCACCAGGGAAGTCTCATCCATAATATAGCAATGAATCTTTCACTTGAAGCCTATGGTAGGTATTTGGGTTGGTTCAAATTATGGCTATTATGTAAAACTTGTCTATGATCATTGTTTCTATTTTGCTGGACATATACACTAGTTTCACATAAGTATTTTCAATAAGTATAATTGTTGCATCACAGGCTAAAGATATGGTTACATTTGGTAAGTTTTGCATTTTGCTGCACACATACATTTGGTAAGTTTCTATTTTGCTGGACATATACACTAGTTTCACATAAGTATATTCAATAAGTATAATTGTTGCATCACAGGCTAAAGATATGGTTACATTTGGTAAGTTTTGCATTGGATCTATAGATTAACCTGGAAAGAATAAAAATCTTACCAATATTGAGATTTCCTATACATATAAATGGTGCATCACATTATCTGTGCTCATGTGAGCTCAGTCATATCCTACTCTCTTTGACTCTATGTACTATACCCCACAGGCTCCTCTCTCCATGGGACTTTTCCAGGCAAGAATGCTGGAGTGGGTTGCCATTTCCTCCCCCAGGGGTCTTTACAACCCAGGAGTGGAATCCCCATCTCTTGCATCTCCTGCACTGGCAGGTGGATTCTTTACCACTGAGCCACCTGTGAAGTCTGGCATCACTCTATTTAGGTCTTTCTTTGCTTAAGTAAAGTCTATAGACTTTAACTCCAAGTCTAGACTTTCAGACTTTAAGTGGAAGTCTATAACTTCCAGTTCCTACAGGTCTTTTGTTAAATTTATTGTTAAGTATTTGGTATTTTTGTGCTATAGAGTGCAACATTGTATAACAATTTGGTTTTCAATTGTTCTTTGCTAATATATATAAATATACCTATATTTTTATACTGACCTTGTATTTTGATTCTTTTTTATATGTGCATATAAGGACAAGTAGCAGAACAAAACATGGCTAATGTAGCAAACTAGAGAACAAGCTCAGAAGTCTGACCGAAATATGTCAGATTTTAAAGACCTTAAATATATTATGGAAAAGGTAATATCTAAAGAAGGGAAATAGGCCTAATCTATGATATGTATACATTTTAGAATGTCTTCCAGAAGAGACTGAGAGAACTAAACAGAGGCTGTAATGAAAGAAAATATATAAAAACATTTCTAGGCAAAACTCAAATATTCTTAATGACTATAAATGGGCTCAGCAGGAATGACAAAAAACAATATATTACAAACAAAGTAATTCTACTGTTATTTTATAATTGAAACAGTTTAAATTATCTAAATCTTTTATAGAGTTAAAATCACTGCAGATGGTGACTGCAGCCATGAAATTAAAAGACGCTTACTCCTTGGAAGAAAAGTTATGATCAACCTAGATAGCATATTCAAAAGCAGAGACATTACTTTGCCGATCTAGTCAAGGCTATGGTTTTTCCTGTGGTCATGTATGGATGTGAGAGTTGGACTGTGAAGAAGGCTGAGCGCCGAAGAATTGATGCTTTTGAACTGTGGTGTTGGAGAAAACTCTTGAGAGTCCCTTGGACTGCAAGGAGATCCAACCAGTCCATTCTAAAGGAGATCAGCCCTGGGATTTGTTTGGAAGGAATGATGCTAAAGCTGAAGCTCCAGTACTTTGGCCACCTCATGCAAAGAGCTGACTCATTGGAAAAGACTCTGATGCTGGGTGGGATTGGGAGCAGGAGGAGAAGGGGACGACAAAGGATGGTGTCACAGACTCGATGGGCGTGAGTCTGAGTGAACTCTGTTGGTGATGGACAGGGAGGCCTGGTGTGCTGCAGTTCATGGGGTTGCAAAGAGTCAGACACGCTGAGCAACTGAACTGACTGACTGACTGACTATAATTAAATTTGCTTCATATTTTATATTTAACACAGATACCAAAAGTAAATGGATAAACATTTTCAAATTTCTAAGGAAAAAATAAACTGAATCATAGGCTTCTATGATAATTAAAATTATACTTTTAGTATTATTAAAATATTATTATAAAAATGTTACACAGAGAGATGCATCAGATAGTAAGAGTGGAGTTTCCTCTCTCTAAACAATTATATAAGTGGATTTTGAGTAGAGGGAATAGGAGGTCAAGGAATGACCAAAACTGTAGAGAAAGGAATTCTCAATGGCCAATATTCTGTCCACTGAAATTGGATAACCAGTGAACAGGAGATTTTGCACATAGAAATACTTATTTCTGGTCAATAAATTCTCAGGGAAAACTCATTTCTATTATTTTTTTTTAAACATCAAATATCCACCTTCCAGCCACATGGAAGGACATGTAGGAAATGGCAACCCACTCCAGCATTCCTGTCTGGGAAAACCCCATGGACAGAGGAGACTGGCAGGCTACAGTCCATGGGGTGACAAGAGTTGGACATGACTGAGCGACCAAAACAAAAGTGACAATCCTCGTGAAGCTTGTGGCATGTTAGAGTCCACGTCTAGTAAGGTTTGTAACACAACCATGATAGGTCTTCTGAATCAGTAGTTGAAGGCTTAACCCAGTTTAAGATTTATCAGGATTAACTTTCCTTGGATGAACTGGTCAGGATATTCACCATATAACTTCCTTTCCTGGAGACTCTTTGTAGAGTGGCTGAATGCCATGCTCTGGAGACACTCCTCTGGACCTTCTACTAGGGAAGCATGGTGAAAGAGGCAATTTCATACTTGTTCTTGGGAATAATATGATTAGGAAAAAATTCTCCATACATGCCTTGTATTCCTGCACATCTTGGGAAGAGTCATTGGCGGTCTTTGTTCTGGGATATACTTCAAAGGAAGTTTGTAGAATGGTCTTGAAAGATAAAGACAATGTTCTGTGTAGAGGACAGGTTTGTTTCCTGATCAGAGTAATAAAGGTACTTTCTCCCTCCTGGGTAAAGTTTGGACTGAGTCTTTTTTAAGGGCATCAAATAGGTTGCAAACTATAATATCATCATTTCCACTCTAAAGCAGCAGGTGAGTTCCTTAAATATCATCACACTGCAAATTACATAGCAAAACCCACAAACTTTATGAAAATATAGTGAGATAGCCAATGCTCAAAATTGTGATGTCACATTAGCAACAACTAAATAGCCACATAATAAAAATAATAGCACAGCTTCAGGCCTGTTACATGATTCATAAATAAGCATTACAAATCAATATGGCACTTTATCTTAATCACCAGTCCAAGTTTGATGCATGAACAGGGCACTCGAAGCTGGTGCACTGGGACAACCCTGAGGGATGGGATGGGGAAGGAGGTGGGAGGGGGCTTCAAGATGGGGAGGACACATGTACACCCATGGCTGATTCATGTCAATGTATGGCAAGAAACACTAAATATTGTAATTAGCCTCCAATTAAAAAAAATTTTAATTAAAAAAAAAACTTGACATTTGCTTGTGCATGTATGTACAACACCTTCTCCTACTATGTGTGAGAGGAAGAGAATAAAAGTTGGATAGAAAATGAGTGAATGTAAAGAGAGAGAAAGAAAGTAAAAAGAACAGAGAACACAGTGGAGTGAAATATATGAGGCAGAGAGAAAAGGGGAACATTTAACAGAGGAGAGTGTGCTGAGCCAGTTTGGCTGCCAGAAGGGTTGAAACTTATGAGCTGTTGTAAATGGATGTAAGGTTTGTTCTCTGAAATCAGACCAGAAGTTGGAATACCAGATTGGGATAAGTGCAACTCCTCCTTGCTTCTTGTGTTTCTGTGTGCAGTTTTAATTTGTTGGATATTTTTGGATGGCTCCACTCAGTTGAATGTAGTTTTCTGTATTCACCTGTAGTCTCTCACAGATGAAACCTCACATAAGCAGGCAGGATCTCTATCATGCTAAAACTGTTTCCTGATAGTCAATTGTTTGGAAAAAATATTGGTTTTCAAGACAAATGTTATAGAAAAACTGACTGGACTCATAAAAAAAAAAAAAAAGAGCTTAAAGTTCTCATCACAAGAAAAAAATACACAACTTTATATGGGGATAGATGGTAACTAGACTTATTGTAGGAATTATTTTGAACTGTATACAAACACAGAATCATTAAGTTGTATACTGGACACCAATATAACAGGTCAATTTTTCCTCAGTTTAAAAAAAAGAAAAGGATGGGTAAATAAGTGTTGATATATCTGTACAAAATCACCACCATTGCTGGATAGATGGCCATTCTGAGTGACTACTAACTCTAGGAGCTATCTCTTAATGGGTTAAAGCCACAAGGGCCTCAATTACTAAAATCAAGAGCACATTCCAAAATAATGTTGTTCACAGGGATAGGAATGAAGAAGTTAGCCACACTTTAATTACTAGACAACACTCATTTCAAGTTTTTATATTCAGCTATCATGATGAAAAATAAAGAATGTTAAGATGAATAAGTTGTACCATTTTGTTGAAAATTATATGCAAAATAAGTATTTCCCTAAATTAAAGTCATGTTTTCTTTGTTTAGATCATGCATTTTTTTCCTTAAACATATATTTCATTAATCTAAAATATTTTTTTAATGATTAGCATGCTCAAGAAATGTTCCAATTTCTGCTACTCCAACTTTTCAAAATATAAAATCAAATAAATCTCTGAGGCCACATGTGTTTCAGATTCAAAATAAAAGATAACATTGATCATACCTTTAAATTGCTAATTTAAGGATCTTAATTTGCCAGTTGAAAGTCATCTAACATTTATAGAAGAAAATAAAATGAATCTGATGGAGTGGTCATAATAATTTTAACTATAACTACCATCAACACCAGTTGTAACCCAAGGAATCAAGAGTCAACATCTCATTTCAACCAACTAGTAACAGCCTTTCTCTTTTATCATGGTGCTCAGTTGTCCTCAAATAGTCTGTGAAGTTAACTACTTCTTCATCTGCTGAGATTATGAAAGTGTGAAGCCTGCTATTTCAGTTACCAATTGCTTTTGAGGGGAGAAAAAAATATTGGCACTGGTTCCTGTGGTTGACATCTTATACATTTCACTTCAGTTTCAGTTTTTATTTGGATTTGCATGAGTTTCAAACCAGGTGAAAAATCATTTCATTATGGCCCAGCAGGAACACAAAATAATTTCACTGAAGCCCAGCTGGTTTGAAAAATGCAATGACAGAAAATCAGGTAGGTTTTACATGTTGGCAGCTTTGGAAATTGAAGCTTTACACATCCCTGATTACATTAAAATTAGGATTTATAGTAAAGACACAGGTTGTATCCAGTTCTAATGGTCATACTGTACTGGTTTGCAATGTTTCTTTGCATTAGATGCTTTCCAGGTGGGCTAGTGGTAAAGAACCCTCATGTCAATGCAGGAGGCATAAGATCTAGGTGTGATCCCTGTGTCCAGAAGATTCCTTGGAGGAGGGCATGGCAGCGTGCTTAAGTATTCTTGCCTGGAGAATCCCATGGGCAGAGGAACCTGGTGGGCTATGATCCATAGTATCACAAAGAGTCAGAAATGATTGAGAGACTGAGCAAGCAGGCATGCATGCACTTCCCATTAGCCTCACCTGAGGGCTGTTTAGGAACAAGGGTAGAAGAGCTCCGCAGTTATTTCTAAGTCTTGATCACAAAGGTGAGAGTATAATCTGTTATTCGCACATCACTTAGTTATCCTTCAGTATATGTCCTAAGGTTTGATGTCTGCATCCTAAATTTATGAAATATTAATAAACATAAAGTATTGATTATGTTACTTTTACAAATTTGTGATTAGTGGTCTTGAAACAATTGTCATTTTCTCTATATCTCCTTTACTCTAAGACTTTTCAAATCATATAAAAATTAGGGTGATGAGATTACATTCTCAAGATAAATACACAAATAGTGTATACTTCCATACACCATTAAATTCTCATTATATTAAAAGGACCAAATAAACTAAAGTTGATTTAATTGAACTACCTCTCCTTTATTTTGGGAGTTAGCTGTAAACACATATTAATTTCATGACTGTTCTAATAGGCATCATTGCTAGTTAGGTTTAGATTTCCCCAAAGCACTGCAAATTAAGATGAGGTGACAGAAACTAGAGCTATCACTTCTAATTCACTTATTCATTCATATAAGTTAATTAGGAAAGCTAAACCAAGAATTTTAAATTCATTTCATAATACATTCTACCACATAAATCATATAAAACAATTAAGAAAATGGCCTTCAATATTTAAAAAGAATCCAAATGTGTAGCCTGTTATCTAACTACAATGAAGATCAGTCAATCAATTTGCTTTTATCCCTCTTATATTCATACGCTGTTTGTGGTGTTCTTTAGTCTTTGTCTATCTGTCTCACACTTTCATAATCTACAGATGCTTGAATTTTAACTGTTGTACAGATTCTTCATCACAGTTACTTACAGCAATATATTTTAAACTGCTCTCAGTAATGTCAAATTCATGTCAAGTTTTTTTGAATAAATAATCTCTGTAAAATTCTCAACTGCTGCTGCTGCTGCTAAGTCACTTCAGTCGTGTCCGACTCTATGCGACCCCATAGACAGCAGCCCACCAGGCTCCCCCTTCCCTGGGATTCTCCAGGCAAGAACACTGGAGTGGGTTGCCATTTCCTTCTCCAATGCATGAAGGTGAAAAGAGAAAGTGAAGTCGTTCAGTTGTGTCTGACTCTTAGCGACCCCATGGACTGCAGCCTACCAGGCTCCTCCATCCATGGGATTTTCCAGGCAAGAGTACTGGAGTGGGATGCCATTGCCTTCTCCGAAAATTATCAACTGCTTTCTCATTTTTCCTCTGAATCAAAATCTCTTGTACTGATAGTTTTGTTACCTCCTCCTTCAACATTAATTTAAGATATATGTACTGAGGGCCTACTGCATGGCATGCATAGTTTTAAGCAATGTTCAAACAGATGAATATGACAAATTCCTGTTCTCAAGAACTTTACAGATGAATATAAAGAATTGATTACTAAAATAGAATAGGATCATAGTAGAAAATATGGTCAGTTCTCTAGCGTGTGAGAGAACAGTGTGAAATTAGGCTTCCTATGGAAGGTCATCCTGGCACTAAGCTGAAAAAGACTCAGCCATCTTCAGGGACAACTTCTTGTCAGCAAAAACAAACTGGAACTGCCTTTTACACTGGAATCTCTGAGTGGCCAGCCCCTTCCTAATTAACTCATTCAGGTCCTTGCTCTTTCCAAGAAAATGTCAGCACTTTAAAATTTGACATTTTAAAGGAACCGGAGCATTTTGACATCAAATCAAATATATGTTAATTAAAATTAGCCTGTGAAATGTCACAAAGATAAGTGAGGCAAAAGAATCTATTTTTTCTCTCCCACATTTGCAGCAAATTGTTAAATAAGGGAAAATAAATAAATAAGTATGTGTAAGAGATCGCTAGCCTTTCATTTCCTTAAGACAGGGACAGAGCTGCCTAATGCTGCTAGGATTTTTTAATTTACTAATTCAGTATATATATATTTTAAATTTCTGAATATAGTTTGCAATTACTTTTTTTAAAATTTTTCCTAGCAGGAACACAGTACATACCAAAACAAAAACATAGGCAAACAAAAAACTTTATTTAAAATTTAGCCTGAATCTTGAAAGAAAAAGATTGGGAGATCATAATGTTAAACAATGAGGGAATTTACCCTTATCACAAGCTCATATTTTTTTTTATTTCACTTCAGGCATATGAAAATATTCTCAAAACCGAGCACCAGAACACAGATCAGTACTGAGGAATACTTGTCTAGAACATCAGTCAGTCCCTAACATCTGCAGTAGATGGTGGAAATAGGAAGCTGAGGATTGTGGAAATAGGAAGCTGAGGATTGTGGAAACTACTCTTCTATAGGGCTGCGGTGACTGCAGTATTGCTGTTCTGTGTAAGGAAGTGTCACTTTATATTCTTTTTGCCAACAACAACAACAAAAACTGGCGCATGCCATCTGTTTCTACAAGGATTAAGTCACAGCCACTGACCTTCAACACACCCTGAAAGGAGTTCAGGGTGAAGAGCAGGAATGAGACATTCTGTGCTCTGGCAGAAGAAACTTTTAGACATATTCTTTCTGGAGAAGATTTTATGAGCCTGATTCTTGAATCTCTTCATATCTAGAAAATCTATAAAATCATTAACAGGGACATTGGCTCCTTGCAAGTAGTAGCAAGCTTCTGCCAAAATGTATGCTTGACTGCACTATATCCCTCTCCACTAAAATAATGTATAACACTGTTCTCCTGCCCTATTTCTTTGAATTAGTTTCTCAGAGCTATTGGAAATGCTACCTCCAAGGTTATAATCTTCATGTTTTCCCAAATAAAACTTAACTCATAGTACTCATGTTGTGAATTTTTTTCAGTCAATACTTTCATATACACCCACCACTATAAGTTTGGAACATTGGAGTTTTCAATTTATGTCATACTTCTTTGTATACAAGCAGTATTTTATAATATCTGGGCCATTAGCAGAGCAAATATTAACTTGTCTAGCACCTATATTAGGAGCTTCCCAGGTGGCTCAGTGGTAAAGAATTCAGCTGCCAAGCAGGAGACACAGGATCGATCCCTGGGTCAGGAAGATTTCCTGGAGAAGAAAATGGCAAACCACACCAATATTCTTTCCTAGGAAATCTCATATACAGAGGAGCCTAGTAGACTACAGTCCATGGGGTTGCAAAGAGTAGGACATGACTGAATGACTAAATAACAGCATAGCATCAATAGGAGAATAAAGCATCTGATATTTACCAAGCTATGATTACTATTTATATTTTATATCTTGAATTAACCTAATGTTTCCCATTTTTTCTTACTAATTTGCTTTCACTAATTCACACTTCAGAATATTTCAGCATGGTTTTTGAAATTGTCTCAGTGTGTGATCAAAAGTTTCTTACTACTTCTTTGGGAAACTCTGTTGATAAGAAAAGAAACAACAAAAATAAAAACCCCAAAATGCTATTTCTCTTAATATAAAATTTGGTATGATAATGATATAAATAAGCAAAAAGAAGTTAACATCAGTTATAACACTTAATTTACAGTAAGCACAATTGAGACCACATGGAAAAGATACAAGAGGTCACATTAGTAAGAAATGACAATCTTTTATCTTACCTAACTATGTATCTCATAATAAAATATAATGGGTTCATCAGTACTATTTTTCTAGATTCCATATATATATATGTATATATATATATACACACATATATGATATTTGTTTTTTCTCTTTCTAACTTTACTCTTTATGACAGATAGGCTGTAGGTTCGTCAAAGGGTCAGAGGGAGGTTCAAGAGGGAGGGTATCTATGTTTACTTATGAATGATTCACATTGTAGTATGGCAGAAACTAACACAATCCTGTAAAACAATTATCCTCAAATTAAAACAAAATTAAAAACATAATGTTCATAATAACATGAGCCATTCAGGTTGATGACAAAATGCTATTTCAGTGATGTATCCCTTGACTATTATACAGCTTCCATATTAGAGATCTACAGATGCAAGACAATTAATTTGAAACAGATAGACAGGCCAAGTTCATGAAATCCTTAGACAATATGTGGTCTTTCATAATGTAGAAAATAAGGTAGAGCTTCATAATGAATTGTGTAACGTAAAAAAACACGTCTCAGAATGTAGCTTTGTTAGAAGATCATATCTATTCACGTTGGTTAAAGCTGCTGCCCGTATGTCTATTGAACAATGTAGCACGCTCATTATAAAGTAAATAATATCTCAATTAAAAAAATAAAACTCTGAGAAAGATTCAGGGTCAGTGTCCTCTAGCGCAGATGATAACTCTCTGACTATGGAATTCACCACTCTAAGCTCCCTTCTGCCAGTCTCTCTCCCATTACTGATACTTTTCCTTCTTTTCTTTCATAAACAATGACCCTCCTTCTACATCACTCTCTCCTCTAGGTCTAAAACTCCACCCAGCAGACCCTGAATAACTTTGGAAGGATAGCACCCTAGAGATGGATTGATGCCATTGTTTTGTTGCATACCTATGTGTTATATTTACTACTATGATGGTATTGAATATAAAGTGTCAGAGACACTTGACAATGTGATCTTTAGTCCAAAATCTCACCATCAGCTATCACTTCTCAAAGGAAATTTTGCTTTGATTTATGCATGAAATTTTCTTCAGAAACAAAACTATAGAGCAAAGTGTCATTATTGAATCACTGTGTTGCACTTAGTTGCATTCGACTCTTTGCAACACAATGGGCTATAGCCTTTCAGGCTCCTCTGTCCATGGAGATTCTCCAGGTGATAATACTGGAGTGGGTCACATGTCCTTCTCCAGGGAATCTTCCCAACCCAGGGATCAAATCCAGGTCTCCCTCAGTGCAGGCAAATTCTTTACTGTCTGAGCCACTGGAGAAGCCCAAGAATACTGAAGTTGGTAACCTATCCCTTCTTCAGAGGATCTTCCCCACCCAGGCATTGAACCAGGGTCTTCTGCATTGCAGGGGATTCTTGACCAACTGAGCTATCTGAGAAGCTCACTGAATTACTAGCTCTGCTCAAGATCAAATAAATGGTAATATCTTGTATTCAGTGATATAATCAATTCAGAATAGGTAGGGTCCTCCCTGGTGGCTCAGTGGTAAAGCACCCAGTTATCAGTGCAGGATATCTAAGAGACATGGGTTCAATCCCTGGGTTGGGAAAATCCCCTGGAGAAGGAAATGGCAATGCACTCAGTATTCTTGCCTTGGAAATACCATGGACAGGGAAGCCTGGCCTGGCAGGTTATAGTCTATGCGGTTACAATAGAGTTGGACATAGTGACTAAAAACAAACAAACAAACAAAAAAATGGACACAGCAGGATATATTCAGTCTCCTGCAGAAAAAAACACATCATATAAATGACAAGTTTTAAAACTTGTGGGCACATTAAGAATCACAATTAAAAACTTATAGAAAATTAAGGACTACTTCATGGCAAATAGGTGGGGAAACAGTGGAAACAGTGACTGACTTTATTTTGGGAGGCTCCAAAATCACTGTAGAGGTGACTGCAGCCATGAAATTAAAAGATGCTTACTCTTTGGAAAGAAAGTTATGACTAACCTAGATAGCATATTCAAAAACAGAGACATTACTTTGCCAACAAAGATCCATCTTGTCAAGGCTATGGTTTTTCCAGTAGTCATGTATGGATGTGAGAGTTGGACTAAAAAGAAAGCTGAGTGCCAAATAATTGATGCTTTTGAACTGTGGTGTTGGAGAAGACTCTTGACAGTCCCTTGGACTGCAAGGAGATCCAATCAGTCCATCCTAAAGGAAATCTGTCCTGGGTGCTCATTAGAAGGACTGAGGTTGAAGCTGAAATTCCAATACTTTGGCTACCTGATGCAAAGAACTGATTCATTGGAAAAGACCCTGATGCTGGGAAAGATTGAAGGCAGGAGGAGAAGGGAATGACAGAGGATGAGATGGTTGGATGGCATCACTGACTCAATGGACATGAGCTGGGATAAACTCCAGGAGTTGGTGATGGACAAGAAAGTCTGATGTACTGCAGTCCATGAGGTTACAAAGAGTTGGACAAGACTGAATGACTGAACTAAACTGAGAGTTATTCATAGTATGAGTATGATCACTAGATGACTCCACTAAAGTTACTTGAGGAATTTGTTTACATAAGCAGGTCCCAGGGTCCCAGTTTAGACCTATACAATCCAAGTAGCTGGAGGAGAGGTCTGGGATTTGTGTACTGGAGTGGGTTGTCTGGCCCTCCTTCAGGGGATCTTCCCGACCAGAGATCAAACCTGCATCTCTCATGGTGCCTGCATTGGTAGGTGGGTTCTTCACCACTAGCCAGATGCTTATTATGCACTCTAAGTTGGAGTATACATGAAGGCTATGGCTTCCTACAAAACCCAGAATCCTTTAACTCTCAGCAGACTTACCAGGTTCTGAAGTGGTGGCCACTGCACCATTGTCAGACCTTGCTGGTTCCTCATCTAGGTCTTCCTTCGCTACAAGCCACTCACAGGACTGAGTTGGCAATTTGAGTGTATACGACATCATGGCATCATAAATGTTGGCATGTGTCAGCAGAGAAGAAAAAATTCTTAAAGATTCCTACAGAAAAAAAATCTTTAAAAATTGTCAACAATTTGTTTCTTTCTTTCTTTCTTTTTTTTTTGTTATTTCTTTGATGATATATGTAAAGTCGTTCAGTCATGTCTGACTCTTTGCAACTCCATGGACTATACAGTCCATGGAATTCTCCAGGCCAGAATACTGGAGTGGGTAGCCTTTCCCTTCTCCAAGGGATCTTCCCAACCCTGAGTTTAAACCCAGGATTCCTGCATTGTAGGCAGATTCTTTACCAAATGAGCTATACAGAGATTCTCTTTTGATTTGTTTTCCTTGACATTTCTGTTTCAGAAAGAATAACAGAAATTGTTTTCTCGAAGACATTTGTACTCTGATCAAACTAGACTTAAAATCACTAATATACTGAATGCTTTAGGAACAATTGCTAAAATAATTATACAAATTTAGAAACTGCTAGGAATCTTTAAAGAAATATACATTACACTCAGGTTTCAACTCTTTGTTCAGCCAGATTAAATATGTATTTTCCACAATAGAGACATTTCCAAAACATGTCCACACCATGGAAAATACACAGGTAAATACAGGAATTGTACTTTAACTTATATTTTGATTTTAAAAGGAAAGATTGATTTATCTTTGTTGTTTTTCTCTTAAAGTGTTACCTAGACTTGTCTCTCTTTTATTAAATTCAAGATTTACTGTTGATGTTTATCAACAGTATTTTATCAATTTTCCAGGCCTGTCTGCTGCCCTTTGTTATCCCCTCACAGCTCATGTTATAGGTTTCATCTCCTCTGTGGGTAGTACCTATGCAGTCATAGAGCAATTTAGGAAATTGCTCCTGGTTTTAAGTCCTGGCCCTACTTCAATTCTTGAAATTTGACTGTATTCCCAGTTTCTTTCTCATTTCCTCACACTGTTTTTCACCCTCTTTTACCTATTTATTTTTGTTTCCCATATAATGGTTTGCCAGTTTTCAAATTTTTGAAGTTTCTTGTGTGTGTGTGTGTGTGTGTGTGTGTGTGTGTGTGAAGTTTCCTTTTCTAAAATTCACAGTATTTCTTAGTGCTCTTTTACTGTCATGGGTTATGGGTCAATTTCAGTTTTACATAGCCCAACATCAGATCCAATTCGAGAGCACTAATGGACTGTAATGAAGATTTACTTTAAAGGTAAAACAAAAGATAAGCACAAAAAGAATATTATAAACTTTGTGGCTTTTTTTTTTAAGGGAAAATAAGCTACTTTTCTTTTTGAGGCCTGATAAACGTAAATATTTGTTAAAACAAATTACTTTCTCTAGCAGTAGATCAGGATTAAACATGTTTTATTTTGTAATGCAAATTTGACAGTACTTTCCAACTTTTTGACAAAGCAGTCAGGCTATCAAGAAATTAGCACACTTCTCCTCTCACTCTAGTTCAGATGAATAACTTGGCAATGAAATGAAGACATTTATTGCATTTTGCAGCCCAGTGAGCTCAATAACAACTGCTTGAAAAGACAAAAACAAATTCTTAAGAAAAAAGTGACTCTCGTTCTTCTATCGAAATACAGAAGTTATACATCAGGGATAGGGTGTGTATCGTCATTGGTGTGTAAGAATTAAAATTTCTACTATAGGATATTCTATTTAGCTTGTTTACAAAAGAAACATAACTAAAAATATGTTGATATTTTTTAGTAAATATGTGAGATCTCAGTGCTATTGCTTTATATGCTGTGTAGCTTTTATATATCACTAGTGCATTTTGATTGAAAAATGCACAAAAATATCATGAATAATATAATGGACATATATTCAATGTAAAATACAATCTTAAATATATTATAGACTTTTACAATGAAGCTAGTCAAATATTCATTACCTAACAAACACAGATTGAATGCATTCTATGTAAGGTGTATTGCTCGGTACTGGTCAATGTGTGACATTATGGAGCTCAAAGTTTGGGTGGATAGAGAAAGATACATTTAAAGTTATGGTGCAATGCAATATACAGTTTGTAGTGACAAGCCAAAGGTGACATGTAAGCATAGAAGATATTTTAAGTCTGCTAGGGGGTAAAGGTTAGGAAATACCTATCTCTGACTAAGCAAAATTGAGCTGTGATTTAAAGGGTTAATGTGTTGAAGGACAGGCTTCCCTGGTGGCTCAGATGATGAAGAATCTGATAGCATATAAATGACCCAGTCAAAAAATAGGCCAAAGAACTAAACAGACATTTCTCCAAAGGAGACATACAGATGGTTAACAAACACATGAAAAACTGCTCAACATCACTCATTATCAGAGAAACGCAAATCAAAACCACAATGAGGTACCATCTCATGCCAGTCAGAATGGCTAATATCAAAAAGTATACAAACCAAAAATGCTGGAGAGGTTGTGGAGAAAAGGGAACAGTCTTACACTGTTGGAGGGAATGCAAACTAGTACAGCCACTATGGAGAACAGTGTGGAGATTTCTTAACAAACTGAAAATAGATCTGCCATACAACCCAGCAATCCCACTGCTGGGCGTACACACCGAAGAAACCAGAACTGAAAGAAACACGTGTACCCCAGTGTTCATCACAACACTGTTACAATAGCTAGGACATGGAAGCAACCGGGATGTCCATCGGCAGATGAATGGATGAGAAAGTTATACACAATGGAATATTACTCGGTTATTAGAAAAGAACACATTTGAATCAGTTCTAATGAGGTGGATGAAACTGGAGCTTATTATACAGAGTGAAGTAAGTCAGAAAGAAAAACACCAATACAGTATATTAAAGCATATATATATATATATATATATATATATATATGAAATTTAGAAAGATGGTAATGATGATCCTATATGAAAGAGAGCAAAAGAGACACAAATATAAAGAACAGACTTTTGGACTCTGTGAGAGAAGGTGAAGGTGGGATGATTTGAGAGAATAGCATTGAAACATGTATATTACCATATGTGAAACAGATTTGATGCATGAAACAAGGCATTTGAAGCTGGTGTACTGGGACAACCCAGAGGGATGGGACGGGGAGGGAGGGGGGCGGGGCTTCGGATGGGGGACACTTGTACACCCATGGCTGATTCATGTCAATGTATGGCAAAAACCACCACAATATTGTAAAGTAATTAGCCTCCAATTAAATAATTTCTTTTTTAAAAAGAATCTACCTGTAATGCATGAGATCCTGAGTTCAGTCCCTGGGTGGGGAAGATCCCTTGGAGAAGGAAATGGCAACCCACTCCAGTATTCTTGCCTAGAGAAGTCCATGGACAGAGGAGCCTGGAGGGCTAAAGTCCATGGAGATGCAAAGTGCCATGACTAACACACATCTTGGGTTTATGTTGTAAGGCAAAAATTAGGGGTTTTCAGGAAGATTCTATAGTTGGTAAACTGTCAAGGACATGTAGATTTTGATGTAGTATAAGAAAAGTACAGTTTTGGAGCTGTAATATAGCATGTTAAGGGACTTCCTGGTGGTAAGTCAAAGTGGGAAAGCCATCTGGAAGATTTATAAAAAGTTTCTATGATACACAAGGGAACTTTAACATAGGCTAAGAAACATTGTAAAATATAATAAAATGATAATTGATCAAATAGTTGTTTCAGAAAGCAATTCTGGATGCAAGGAGGAAGATTGTGCCAAAGGAATGACATAGAGGAACACGAGTGACAAGATGCTTTTGTATCATGTATGATATTATACGTGTTTCAATGCCATTCTCCCAAATCATCCCACCCTCTCCCTCTCCCACAGAGTCCAAAATAGCACAAATGATTTTCAAGTATAAATTAAAAGATGAGCAAAAAGGGGGCAGATTTGAAACATATTTTAACACTTAGAATAATATTACTTAGCATTCTGTATTTAAATGACACCTTAAATGAATGGAAAATAAAATAGATATATGAATAACAAAAAAGAATAAAACATTTTAATTCTTTAGAGAAGCTGAAAAATATTCTATATTCTAGAATAAAGGGGAATAAAATTATGGGTGACCTGTTTCCTAAAAAATAGGATACCAATGGTGTTTTCCATCCTTGTAAATGCATACTCATCTTCTCATCAAGTACAGTCTATCTCCCTTCGTGCCGAATGTAGCTTAATCTTGTGGTTTGTATTGACTTCTATAAGAATTATATTTAACTATTCAAGAATTTATGTTTAAGAATTATACAAATTGAAGATAATGAATATGCAACTCAAATTATAAACAGATGAGTCATTACTTGGAATTGCATCTAAAGTAGTAACTCTCTTCACTCCTTGAGGTTAAATTTTGCATCATTGATTTTACTGTGTGGCAGCTTTAATTAAATAAATATCCACCCAGTGCTTAAATTCAGTTGGCTTTTCTTTTTGGCAGAAACTTAAAAAAAAATTCAGTTATAATTAATGTCATCATACTCCTACCACTCTTGCAAATCACTTGTGCCTCTAGCGAGCACTTAGACATTATTCCCTGAAATTATAATCTCTTATTATTCTTTGTAACTATCTTATGCATAGGACATGAT
The DNA here is from genome assembly GCA_006408695.1 of Aepyceros melampus. Taxonomy (NCBI): domain Eukaryota; kingdom Metazoa; phylum Chordata; class Mammalia; order Artiodactyla; family Bovidae; genus Aepyceros; species Aepyceros melampus. Next base: position 85,727 of record SJXQ01004416.1, on the reverse strand, counting down.
CCTTTAAGTCTAGATCATGGTTGTTACAGGTGTAGTGTATTTCTCTACATATCAAATTGAAGAAAGTATTCATAGTTAGGAAACTAGACTCCCAGCTCCCTGAATTCAAAAGAAGATAATGTGCTCTTTAAAATAGGTATATTATATATAATATGTATTATATAAATATGTACATTTGTCTCACATATAACTGTAAGTTTATTTTTAAAAAATAAATCAGGATAGAGTATTCCATAAAAAAAAAAATCTCATATCACATAAATTAAGTCTGAAACATAAATTTTGGAAAGTGAGTGAGATGAGAAATTTGAAAACAGACAAAAATGTTTTCTCTTCTACTTCAAAATGAAGTATTTGTCTTAACAAATATATCAAATTAAAAAAATACTATTGAAATATGTTTCTTAATATATAATGCAATTTAACATCCAATGTACATAATTTTCTTGAGGTTGGTAAATCTTAATTGAAAATTAGAGTAGTTAGTTACAAAAGGAAGAAGAGACCAAGGAGATAAATGTTTTGGATGGATACTTAAATTCTTAACTTCATTTAGGGTGTCAAATAAATATTCATAGTCAATATGTGAGCAAAATTAAGAATAGATCTGACTAAACTTACTGAAAACTAGAAAATTTTATGCTGTTAAGAAATGCTTTTATTGCACTTAATAACTTTTTACAAATGTATTGATAAACCACACCCATTTAATCTGTACAGTATCATTATTTGTGATGAATGTTTAAACCCAATGAACCTCAACAACAATGAAGATAAAGTTCCATCCACATCAGAATTGCTTGCCTTTTCCTCTGGAACTTCCCTCTTGCCTGTAGAAAATGGATTTCAGCTGATGTCTTTGAGGTTTCAGCCTGCTCCAGATATTCCCTTCATCACTGTCAGTTCTAGAGATGACTAGCTTGCTTAGCCAACCTCCATTATTATGCTAACCTTCCCTGATGGTTCAGTGGGTAAAGAATCCACCTGCAATGCAGGGGACAGGAGAGACTCAGGTTTGATTCCTGGGTCCTGAGTTGAGATCTCCTGGAGGGAAAAATGGCAACCCACTCCATTATTCTTGCCTGGAGAATACCATGGACAGAGAGGAAACTGACTAGCTGCAGTCCATAGGGTCACACAGAGTCTCAGTACAAGCACTAAGCACACATCCTTCTAATAAATCCCTCTATTTATACCAAGAAATGCACAAGTATATAAAGATATACACTGTTAAATAGATATCAACTTGTTAATTTGAAGTGAAACAATTAAAGATGCAAAAATAATCTATAATGCAGCCATAATATTAACTCAAAAAAATAAACCCTATTTGTTTCTGACTTCAACTAGAATTTGTGACATTCTTTAAGAAGCACAATTGTTTGATATTCATATTTTGAAGCCAGAAGGTGAAAAGTAATTCTGTTACTAAAAAAAAAGCATCAGAAATGATTAAGACATTTCCATGTATCAATCTTTTCACATATATAAGGCAAAAAGGTTTTGTTCTAATATTTTTTTTTCTGTTCTTTAATGTAAACTGGCTTGAAGTGAGTTGAATTTTGTCACAGTTTATATAGGGAATGCTTGGTTATAAAGTGAGGTATAAATGGCATTAAGGTTTCATAAGATTGTAAACAGAGCCTAGAAATTTAGAATATTAAGGTACAGCAGGACTGTCCTTCTGTTCTCAAGAAATATCCCCATATACATCCAATATAGCCTTCACTCTGTCAAGAAACGATGAGATACAGTTATTTGGAACTGAAATATATTATACATTGAGTTGATCTCCCTTTACTTTAGAAGTAGTTCATTCCATTCGTTTTCACTCCTGAAGTAAAGTAGAGAAAATGAACTCAGTTTTAATATATAAATCTTCTATATTTTTGTATGTTTTACTATCTTATTTCTCTTAGGTTCAAGGAAGCTGGTTCAATGGTTAATGGATGGTTCTACTAAAGAAAAGACAATGAAATGACTTATTTCATATCCAAAAGTTGACAAATGCTATACCTAAATTATGGAAGAGACACTTTTTTTTTTCTTAAAAGCATTTTAAAATGAGATATGTTACATTTTTAGAATTCAAACTAAATTCCACTTTAGGAAAATATTATACCTATGAAATTCTATAGGCTTGTTTTCAGATAGTTTCTATAATATTATATCTAACAACTCAGGGAAGTTGAACTGATAACTGCTTTCAAATATATTTTTCTCTGAAAACTAATCCACTTGGAAAAAAGTTATATTAGCTCTTAAATCTTGGACTCTCATTTTTCCCTCTCAGGGATTTGATGGGGTAGATTTCTATGAAAACAGGAAATAGATGTTCTCAACAAGTCATTTTTTGCTTTGATTCTGTCATTAAGAAAATGTCATTGTGCCCTGACAGCCAATGAGAAGAAACAAAATGGTAATAATTCCTTTCAGCACAGAATGTGGTTCAATACAGCGGGTTTTAAAAGCCCATTTTCATCATAAGATCATGTCCATAAAATATATAACCAGATAATTTTACTTTAAATATACTGAGAATTTTTGTAGCACTTTCATTTCTAGTCAAGATTCTCTTATGCAGGATGTATGTGGTGATATTACAAATGACTTATTAAAAATAGGGCCAATTGAACAAACTGTTAATAATAGATTTTGACTTAGCTAATTTCCTGGGAATTTATACTCTGTATTCAGTATCATCCTAAAACTGCTCAAATGAAGATTGAAAAATTTGAGTTAAAATCCTTTCAAAGACTTTATACAATTGTTACCCTTATTATGATGTCTGCTCTTTAACTCTCATATTTCCAGGCCTCACATATGCATTTTCCATGATTTTAAGGCTGTTCATTGGAAACATTATCATTAGCTATTAGTATTCAGTGATCAATAATCAAATATTCACTTTAGGTTTTGATGTAAGAAGACAGAGTCTTAAAATAAATTTGAAAATCTACAGCTTCCATCTCATCATAACCCTAACAAAATTGCACCTTCAAATATCATTTATACTTAGAGAAATAGGAATAGGTATAATTACCTCTCTATGAAGTATCAATGGGCTTCCCTGGTGGCTCAGAGGTTAAAGCGTCTGCCTCCAATGCGGGAGACCCGGGTTCGATCCCTGGGTCGGGAAGATCCCCTGGAGAAGGAAATGGCAATCCACTCCAGTATTCTTGCCTGGAGAATCCCATGGACAGAGAAGCCTAGTACATTACAGTCCACGGGGTCGCAAAGAGTCGGCCACGACTGAGTGACTTCACCTTCACCATGAAGCATCAATATCATGTCTCAACCTCACTAATATTTGTAAATCAAATCTTTAAGACCAGAGGGTTAAAAAGGGTTCTGCTTGATCTAAACAATTATGGCTTATACCAATAATTTAAACTACTGAATACTTTCAAAAATGTTTGACAGACCTATTTTTTCACATCAGATCAGAACAGTCACAAAGCATTTCTTTCCTGTGCCTAGGATGTGTATCCAGTCAGGACTCAATAGCAGAGACACATCTCAGATCTTGAAACGCTCAGATCAGGATTGCAATTCCTATGAGATTTTCAAGTACCAACCTCACATCTCTTACCACTGAAGACTAACTTTCATTTCTACCTCTTCTCTAGATACTTTTGTAATTTTCCCTTTATTGATTCTGTCATATTATTTTTTTAAAATTATTCCCCAGTATACTATTCTATTTTGGAGTGCCTCCCTAACTGTTGCAGAGACTTCAGGTAGCCCTCAGTATCTATTCTTTCCATTATCTTAGTGATACAGTCCACAACATTTAGCTTGATAAATGTTCACTTAAGAATAAAGATTGGGAACTTTCATGGAAGTCCAGTGGTTAAGAATCTGCCTGTCAACACAGGAGACGCAGGTTCAACCCCTGATCCCTGGTCTGGGAAAATCCCACATGCTGCAGGGAAACTGACACCCTGTGTCACAATTACTGAGCCCACATTCTAGAGTCCATGAGTCTCAACTTTCAATCTCATGCACCACAACTACCAAAAGAGCAATTCACTCCAGTATTCTTGCCTAGAGAATTCCACAGACAGAGGAGCCTGGTGCACTACTGTCCATGGAGTCGCAAAAAGTAGGACACGACTGACAAACTAATGAACACACACACACAAGTTTGTCATGGGCTTCCTCAGTGGCCCAGTAGTAAAAAAATCTGCTGCAGGAGACATAAGTTCAATCCCTGGGTTGGGATGATCTCCTGGAGGAGGTTTTGGCACCCACACCAGTATTCTTGTGTGGACAGTACTTTAAAAAACAAAGATATACTTTGTAAACAAAGATCCATATAGCCAAAGCCATGCTTTTTCCAGTAGTCATGTACATATGTGAGAGTTGGGCCATAATGAAGGTTGAGTGTTGCAGAATTGATGCTTTTGAACTGTGGTGCTGGAGAATACTCTTCATAGTCCCTTGGACTGCAAGGAGATCCATCCAGTCAACCCTAAACCAAATCAACCCTGAATATTCATTGAAGGACTGATGCTGAAGCTGAAGCTCCAATACATTGGCCACATGGTGTGAAGAGCCAACTCATTGGAAAGACCCTGATGCTGGAAAAGATTGAAAGCAAAAGGAGAAGGAAAAGACAGAGGGTGAGATGGTTGGATGACATCACGGACTTAATGGACATGAACTTTGGGAAACGCCAGGAGATGGTGAGGGACAGGGAGGCCCAGTGTGCTGCATGCAGTGGGGTTGCAAAGGGTTGGAGATGGTTTAGTGACTGAGCAACAACAACAACAACAAAACCAACATCAAAATGATGTGTGCAATCTTCCAGTAACTTGATTTATAAGGAATCTGTTGAGTCCTTTTCCCCCTGCTCATTTCATCTGGATGAGGATGTAATGTAGGAGCTTCTGCAAGAAGAAATCTTTGAACCATGAGGTGACAGTTATTACATTGTTGTTATTCAGTTGCTCAGTCATGTCCGAGTCTTTGTGACCATATAAACTGTGGCATACCAGGCTTTCTTGTCCCTACTATCTCCTAGAGTGTGCTCAAACTCATGTCCATTGAGTCAATGATGTCATCCAACCATCTCATCCTCTGCTGCCTTCTTCTTTTGTCTTCAAACTTTGCCAGATGCATGGTCTTTTCCAGTAAGTCTGCTCTTTGCATCATGGGGCCAAAGAATTGGAGCTTCAGCTTCAGTATAATTCCGTCCAATGAATATTCAGGGTTGCTTTCCTTTTGGATTGACTGGTTTAATCTTGCAGTCCAAGAGACCTCAAGAGTCTTCTCTAGCACCACAGTTCCAAAGCAAAAATTCTTGGTGCTCAGCTTTCTTAATGGTCCAACTCACATATGTACAGAACTACTGGAAAAATGATAGGTTTGACTATAAGGACCTTTGCTGGCAAAGTGATGTCTCTGCTTTTTATATGCTGTCTAGGCTGGTCATAGCTATACCATGGTTCAGTTCAGTTCAGTTCAGTCACTCAGCCGTGTCTGACTCTTTGTGACCCCATGGACTGCAGCACACCAGGCCTCCTGTCCATCACCAAATCCTGTAGTTTACTCAAACTCATGTCTATTGAGTCAGTGATGCCATCCAACCATCTCATCCCCAGCCGCCCCTTTCTCCTCCTGCCTTCAATCTTTCCCAGCATCAGGGTTGTTTCAAATGAGTCAACTCTTCGCATCAGGTGGCCAATGTATTGGAGTTTCAGCTTCAGCATCTGTCCTTTCAATGAACACCCAGGACTGATCTCCTTTAGGATGGATTGGTTGGATCTCCTTGCAGTTCAAGGGACTCTCAAGAGTCTTCTCCAACACCACAGTTCAAAAGCATCAATTCTTCAGCATTCAACTTTGTTTAGAGTTCTACCATCACATTCATACATGACTACTGGAAAAACCAAAGCTTTGACTAGATGGACCTTTGTTGGCAAAGTCTCTGCTTTTTAATATGCTAAGTTGGTCATAACTTTTCTTCCAGGGAGCAAGCATCTTTTAATTTCATGGCTACAGGCACCATCTGCAGTGATTTTGGGGCCCCCAAAAAAATAAAGTCTGTCACCATTTCCACTGTGTCCCCATCTATTTGCCATAAAGGATAAGAATATGATGAAAAGAGATGGGGTCGCTGATGTTAGAGGAATTGCTCTACGATTGCTGCATGCTTTAACATCAAACTTTGCTGGTGTGGGATGAATATGAACATCTATCCAGCTTTTAACCACTATTCAGGTTTTATTGTTTGTTGTTTTTAACAAACAGGTTTTATTGTTTGTTGGTTTTATTGTATTGTTTTTAACCACTATTCAGTTTTTATATTTGTCAGCTAAAATAGCATATTTTGGCCCTATTTAATTTTCACTGTCTTAAACATTAAGGAATCATGTAAAGGCATGATTTACATGAAATTAATTCTGTCAAAACTTCACTTAATTCAGTTAGTGATTTATGCCTTGAGTTGACTTCAAAATTATCTTTTCTGTGTTAAAGTTTCAATCACATCTAAAAGAAATTGAAATTGAATAATGTCAATATTGATTCAGTAGCATCAATTATTTTATAATGTACAAATAAACAAGTTTTTTTGAGCTCTCTTTTAATATAGTAGCCTATTTGTGGAGAGTTAGAGATGGCCAACTACTACTACTTTTTGCTATTGGAAAGAACACAAAATTTTGAGTTATTGAGTACACAGCCAAAGATCAAAGTCCTGATAAACATGATAACAGCTGAAAGCATTTGACAGAAAATGAATTGTCAATGTAAGAAAAAGGATGCTGTAAATTACTTTTTTCTGTAGAGCAAATTTTACATATTTTGATTGCTTATTTGTATAAAATAAAACTTGCTCATAATAAAAAAAAATCTATAAAATACAAAATGATTGTATCTAAACATGTATTCTGAGAAATACATACACATATTTAATAGCTTCCCAGTTGGCTCAGTAGTAAAAAAAAAAAAAAATGCAGAGGCACAGATTTTATCCCTGTGTTGGGAAGATCCCTTGTATTAGGAAACAGCAACCCAGCCCAGTATTCTTGTCTGGAAAATTCCATAGACAGAAGAGCTTGGTAGGCTACAGTCCATGGGGTCACAGAAGAGTCTTGCATGACTTGAGTGATGGAGCATGTGTGCATACATTTAATATAACATACAATTCATTATAAAGTTGATGTGTTCCCTTTATTCACAAAATTTAGCTATATGCCATATGAACTAAAGTTAAATTGTCAGATATATAAATGTATTTCTTATTTTAAAATTTTCAGGATAATTGTCATCTGGAAATTGGAAGTGGAAAACTTTTCAATAGCAAAACTTCTAATGGACAGCTGAACCTATTTTCCTCTGGGTCACAGTCTTGACTAAATGAGAACTGTCCTTTTAACAATTTGTTGGATATAAGAAATATATGTCATTTATGTAGCATTTTAAATTAGATTTTATAAGATATTCACTTTGAAATTTGATTTAACTATGTTTCATAGATATAGAGAAAACAAAAAAATAGAGAAAATTTTATGATCCTGAATCAAATACCTGCATCACATTAATAAATAAGTGAACTTAACTAATTTCAATAATATAGAATGTGTGTGCTGTGAGCTTACTCACTCAGCTGTGTCCGACTCTTTGTGATTATATGGACTGTAGCCCACCAGGCTTCTCTGTCCATGTGGATTCTTCAAGCAAGAATACTGGAGTGGGTTGCCATGTCCTCCAGGGGAACTTCCCAACCCCGAGATCGAACCTAGGTCTCCCACATTGCAGGTGGATTCTTTACTGTCTGAGCCACCAGGGAAGCCCAAGAATACTGATGTGGGTAACCTACATCTTCTCCAGAGATCTTTCCAACTCAGAAATTGAGCCAGGGTCTCCTGCATTGCAGGTGAATTCATTACCAGCTCAGCTACCAGAGAAACCCAATATATTGTTCAGTTCAGTTCAGTCGCGCAGTCGTGTCCGACTCTTTGCGACCCCATGAATCGCAGCACGCCAGGCCTCCCTGTCCATCACCAACTCCCGGAGTTCACTCAGACTCACGTCCATTGAGTCTGTGATGCCATCCAGCCATCTCATCCTCGGTCGTCCCTTTCTCCTCCTGCCCCCAATCCCTCCCAGCATCAGGGTCTTTTCCAATGAGTCAACTCTTCGCATAAGGTGCCCAAAGTACTGGAGCTTCAGTTTTAGCATCATTCCTTCCAAAGAAATCCCAGGGTTGATCTCCTTCAGAATGGACTGGTTGGATCTCCTTGCAGTCCAAGGGACTCTCAAGAGTCTTCTCCAACACCACAGTTCAAAAGCATCAATTCTTCGGCGCTCAGCCTTCTTCACAGTCCAACTCTCACATCCATACATGACCACAGGAAAAACCATAGCCTTGACTAGACGGACCTTAGTCGGCAAAGTAATGTCTCTGCTTTTGAATATACTATCTAGGTTGGTCATAACTTTTCTTCCAAGGAGTAAGCGCCTTTTAATTTCATGGCTGCAGTCACCATCTGCAGTGATTTTGGAGCCCAAAAAAATTCAGTTCAGTTCAGTCGCGCAGTCGTGTCCGACTCTTTGCGACCCCATGAATCGCAGCACGCCAGGCCTCCCTGTCCATCACCAACTCCCGGAGTTCACTCAGACTCACGTCCATTGAGTCTGTGATGCCATCCAGCCATCTCATCCTCGGTCGTCCCTTTCTCCTCCTGCCCCCAATCCCTCCCAGCATCAGGGTCTTTTCCAATGAGTCAACTCTTCGCATAAGGTGCCCAAAGTACTGGAGCTTCAGTTTTAGCATCATTCCTTCCAAAGAAATCCCAGGGTTGATCTCCTTCAGAATGGACTGGTTGGATCTCCTTGCAGTCCAAGGGACTCTCAAGAGTCTTCTCCAACACCACACTTCAAAAGCATCAATTCTTCGGTGCTCAGCCTTCTTCACAGTCCAACTCTCACATCCATACATGACCACAGGAACAACCATAGCCTTGACTAGACGGACCTTAGTCGGCAAAGTAATGTCTCTGCTTTTGAATATATTGTAGGTTATATCTAATATTGAGGGCTTCCCTAGTGGCTCAGTGGTAAAGAATCTGCCTGCTAATACAGGAGACACGAGTTTGATTTCTGAGTCTGGAAGATTCCCTTGAGAGGGAAATGGCAACCCACTCCAGTATTCTTGCCTGGGAAATCTTATGGACAGAGGAGCCTGGTGGGCTACAGTCTATGAAGGTGCAAAAAAGCCAGACACAGCTTAGCTAGTAAACAACTTACATATTATGTTCTTTTAAACAAACGAATCACCAGTCCAGGTTTGATGCATGATACTGGATGCTTGGGGCTGGTGCACTGGGACAACCCAGAGGGATGGTATGGGAAGGGGGGAGGGAGGGAGGTTCAGGATGGGGAACACATGTATACCTGTGGTGGATTCATGTTGATGTATGGCAAAATCAATACAACATTGTAAAGTAATTAACTTCAATTAAAATAAATAAATTTTTATTTAAAAAAAGAAAAAAAAAGACAATTTTGCAGAATAATGTGCATGGTATGTTCCCATTCTTATAAAACATTAGTTAACACTTTCAAGCACTTCCCATGTAAATCCATATTAAGAGATTTATGCACATTATCCCATAAATTCTTATGTGAATTATGTGATAAAGTTTTTTTTTTTATCATTCCCATTGAATAAGTGAGAAAGTGGAGGCAAAGATAAGATGAGTAGTTTGCCCAAAGTTGCAATAATAATGAAGGGTGAAGCCACTTGAACACTAAAATTTTGAAAGCTTTGGAAGGGATCTGGAAGTCACTGAAATATAGCACTTATTATATTCCCTAAGCCTCGTGACTGCTTTTTTAAAATAAATAATGTCATTAGTTTTATGCTTACCTGTTTTATAACATTTGGTAATGTCTCAAGAGTTTCTGATGTACAAAGTAAAAAAAGAGGCAGACTTATTGATAAACAAAGTGTGCATATATATATATGTGTGTGTGTATATTATTCACCTTTTTATAAGTAAAAGCTATCATTAGAAATAATAGATCCAAATTTCTGAATCTTAAAAATATGCTTTACATAATATTAAATACGAGAGTAAAATTTTTTAAAGAAAAATGTTATAGTTTAGAGAGTTCCAATGTGTGAATATTGACATCAAATATTCATGTGGACTTATTTTCATCCTTTCCATTTAAGATGCAACAGTGTCTACATTGTAGAATGGGGCACAGCTCTCCTGTTTCTGAAGAAAGAAACATTTTTATTTGAAGCATAGTGGAAAGCAGAGCATAGTGGAAAGCTGAACATTCAGAAATATCCGAGCACTGAAAACATCATTTTCATACTCCCAGTCTATAGAGGCAAAGTGAATTTAATTTTGTATCCATTCAAGCAAAATACTAAGTTAACACAAATTAAGGTAAACAAGATACAAATTTTAAAGAAAACTAAGAGACGCAAAAGCAACCACTTTATTATATTTTATTGAAAGTTTTGTTTATTATCAAAACACTTGTTCTGGGAGTAGGTTATGGGGATTTTGTTTGGGCTATATTCTTGTTCCTCATTTAGAAAAGCTAAGGAAAATTTCCACCACTCTACTCAAAGTTGGTTATATAAACATATGTACTTTGATCCAAAAGGCCACTAATTTATTGGCTGGGCATTGAGTAGTTCAGCAAGAGAGTTCTGCATAGGAGGAATAACAATTTTTACTGAATGATCAGAGCCTTCATCACAAATACAGTGGAGGCAGAGACTTTGCTATATTAAGAGCTGTATCTCTTTGTTTTATAACAATGCCTGACAAAGAGTAGTGATTTGTTGAATAATAATGGATTTTAGGTAATTTGGATGTAAAATATGACAAGAGAGTGGTAGCAATTTGTAGCAGGGACAGGAGCTGAAAGGTGAATTAAGATGACACGTTAAACTTGAAACATGAGACAGGAGCTTCTCTTGTTAAGTTGCAATGTTGCAGGTTTGTTTAAAAAGACATTATGCATTAGGTATGGAGAAGGCAATGGCAACCCACTCCAGTACTCTTACCAGAGGAGCCTGGTAGGCTGCAGTCCATGGGGTCTCTAAGACTTGGCCACAACTGAACAACTTCTAAGACTTGGCCACAACTGAACAACTTCACTTTCACTTTTCATTTTCATGGATTGGAGAAAGAAATGGCAACCCACTCCAGTGTTCTTGCCTGGAGAATCCCAAGGATGGTGGAGCCTGGGGTCTGCCATCTATGGGCTCGCATAGAGTAGGATATGACTGAAGTGACTTAGCAGCAGCAACAGCAGTATGCATTAGGTAGGGGAAGGCTATGGAGAACAGATAGAAGCTATACAGTGGTAACTGTTATTACACAAGCAGAGACTGAGAACAGCTGGGACAGATAATGATGAGAAACTGACTTGAGAAAGAATGCTTATGATAGGGAAATTGACCACTTTAAAAGGTAATTACTTCTATTGAGCAAGAATAGCTCCTGATGAAAAGGAAATAAACTTAAAAATAGAGAAAATGTTGAGAAAACAAAAATCCTTATAGATACTGTCATAGAGCTACTGCTTTTTCCTTAATTGTGGTTTGATCTTCATTGGTTTTATCTATTTGCTGTTCTCACCATAGTAAAATCTTGACTAATTTGTGTGACATACACATGTTTCCAAACCTTACAACCCCAAATAACTTATCACAAATATAGTGTGATTTAAAAGAAATTATTATCACAAGCCTAATTAAATTAGGAAATATCTGTAATGGAGTATGACTTGTTATTAATATTAAGCATAATGAGACAATTAAAGTAAATAGATTCTGTGAAAAATGTCATTGGTAATTTTACAGGTTGCATAGAATCTATAATTGGTTTAAGTAGTATAGTTATTTTCAAAATATGGAAAGACTGTAAATAGCCAAAGCATCTTGAGAAAGAAAAGTAGAACTGGAGGAACCATGTTCCCTGACATCAGAGTATACTATAAGTCACAGTAACCAAGGCAATAAGTACTTGCACAAAAAACAACAAACAAACAAAAATAGGTCAATGGAATGGGCTTTAAAGCCTAGAGATGAACCCATGCACCTATGGTCATCTAATCTATGGCACAGGAGGAAAGGATATACAGTGGAGAAAAAGACAGTCTCTTCAATAAGTGGTGCTGGGGAAATTGGACAGTTACATGTAAAAATTTGAAATTAGAACACTCCTTAACATCATACACATACACACACACACACACACACACACACACACCACAAAATAGATTAAAGACCTAAATGTAAGGTGGGACATGATAAATCTCTTAGAGCAAAACATAGGCACAGCACTCTGAGATAAATTGCAACAAGATCTTTTTTGATTCACCTCCTAGAGTAATGAAAATAAAAAACAAAAATGAATAAATGGGATCTAATGAAACTCAAAAGCTTTTGCACAGCAAAGGAAATCATAAACTAAATGAAAAAGCTCTCAGAGTGGGAGAAAATATTCACAAATGAAGCAATTCACAGGGGATTAATCTCCAAAACATAAACAGCTTATGTGGCTCAAAAAAAAAAAAAAAGTGAGCAAAGGCCTAAATAGACATTTCTCCAAAGAAGACATACAGATAGCTAACAAACACATGAATAGATGCTCAATATCACTATTAAAGAGTTGCAAGTCAAAGGTACAATGAGGTATCACCTTACCCCAATCAGAATGGCCATCATCAAAAATTCTGCAAAGAAAAAATGCTGGAGGATGTAAAGAAAAGATAACCTTCCTACACTATTAATGGGAATGCAATGTACTATTGATATAGTCACTATGAAGGACAGCATGAAGGTAACCTCAAAAAACTCAAAATAGAACAATGATATGACCCAGCAATTTCATTCCTAGGGCATATATCCAGATAAAACTATAAAAAAAATACATGATTGCTGCACTATTTAAAATAGCCAGGACATGCAAGCAACCTAAATGTCCAACAACAGAAAAATGGTAAATAAGATGTGACACATAAATACAATGGAATATTAACATAAAAAGGAATGAAATAGTATTATTTGCAGGGATGTGGATAGACTTGGAGCCTGTCATAAAAAGTGAAGGAAATCAGAAAGAGAAAAAATGAACATCATATATTATATCATTTATATGTGGAGTCTAGAAGATGGTACAGATTAACTTATTTGAGAAACAGAAATAGAGACCCAGATGTAGAGAACAAGCTTATAAATACCAAGTGGGAGAAGGGATGGGATGGATTGTGAGATCAAAACTTACACATACACTACTATATATAAAGTAGATATCTAATGAGAACCTACTGTATAGCACAGGGAACTCTACTCAATGCTTTGTTAAGTGACTTAAATGGGAAGGAAATCTAGAAAAGAGTGCCTATACATATACATATAACTAATACACTTTTCTGTATAGCAGAAATGAACACAGCACTGTAAAATAAATATAGTCTAATAAAATTAATATAAAATCTATGGATATAACTGAACCATTATTTTGTTGAAAAAGCTTCTTAAATATTTGCCTGTAGAAAATATTTGCAATGTGATTGATTGTCTAATATCTGAACAAGTTGAAGTAGTCTATTTCAAGACGTTCCCTGACTGAGGAAAGAATTCAAACAGACTATATCAGTCCATCTATTGAAGAACAGAGAAGCTCAGAAATTTGTTCTTCTATTGCATTGTTCTATAAATCAAGAACTAGAGCTTAGGTATAACTTTTTAATTTTTTTCAATTTCCCTGGGAACAGGCAACAGTCTCTCAGGGTCTGAAACATCCTTTTTTCCAGTATATCTCACAGCATCATATAGAAATATGTTGCAATGACTTGCCAAGTTAGATGCTTGCTTAATGTCAGCAATTTTCTTTCTGAAACCAATTCTGCACTCAGCATCAGGAGAAAGTATTGAAGACAGACATTGTGCCCTTTGAGCTTAGAAGATTTATATTTCCTGGATTTAAAAAAGAAAAAAACAACCACATTTATCATCATAGGATCTTGAGAAGAAAGAAAAAATGAAACAGAGAAATCATTTATTTTTTGAATATTCTATTTTTTATTTTATTATTTATTTAATTATTTTTTACTTTACAATATTTTATTGCTTTTGCCAAGTCTGAAACTGCTTGTTACTTTACCAATTAAAAAAAAATCTAGTATTTGAACAGGGTAATCAATGTGAAAAATTAAGACCTGCTACTCGAAACATTTCAGGAGAATTTATAACAGAAGAAATGCTACCTTTGTATTCTTGTGTTCATGGCTGGAGGATAAATTTCAACTGATTGGTTCTAAAAAGTATCTAATTAACTTCAAAAAATGTTGAATATATATATTTTTAATGTATTTTTAAGCAAACTTCAAATTTTCTTTCTTATATATTCAGTAAAAATTGTTAGAAGCCAAAATCTTTTCTGTGAGCTATACAATTTTAAATATCTGTAGTGAATAATTTAACATATTATTTTAAAAAGCTTTTGTTTACTTAATTTATCATTTAAAAATAATTTTACAACAAATAATTTTATCTCATCTTAGAAGAATTAATAATTGAACTCAGAATATCAGTGACAACAGTTATAGTAAGTCTATGGTGAATATTTTTCCTATACCATGTCCTGAGTTCAGTAGTTTACATACATTAACCAATTTCATGCTAATAATAAACTTGAATTGTTTTACTAATCATACTTTATGATTAGTAAAACATCTCACTTGGGGGAAATGAGATGCAAAGAAATTAAGTAAATGCCCCACAGTTATAAACATAAGAAACACAAAAGCATGTGTCAAACCCAGGTGTTTCACTCTAAAACACATGTCCTTTCCAAATTAATTAATAGCTTTACTCTATAAAAGAGAAAATCTATTAAATATTTTCACTGTATTTATAATTGTGATATAAACACTGAATTCCTGCTACTAATAATCTGGCAAGAGCCACCTAAATCAAGTAATATTTACCTGAAGTCATTCCAGGATCTTTAGGGCTTCAAAGATGGCAAAAGATTTTTTAAAAATAATGGAATGCAGTGGAGTAAAGACAATCTCTTTAACAAGCGGTGCTGGGAAAACTGGTCAACCACTTGTAAAAGAATGAAACTAGATCACTTTCTAACACCATACACACAAATAAACTTAAAATGGATTAAAGATTTAAACGTAAGACAAGAAACTATAAAACTCCTAGAGAACATAGGCAAAACACTCTCTGACATAAATCAAAGCAGGATCCTCTATGATCCACCTGCCAGAATACTGGAAATAAAAGCAAAAATAAACAAATGGGATCTAATTAAAATTAAAAGCTTCTGCACAACAAAGGAAACTATAAACAAGGTGAAAAGACAGCCTTCTGAATGGGAGAAAATAATAGCAAATGAAGCAATTGACAAACAATTAATCTCAAAAATATACAAGCAGCTTATGCAGCTCAACTCCAGAAAAATAAATGACCCAATCAAAAAATGGGCCAAAGAACTAAATAGACATTTCTCCAAAGAAGACATACGAATGGCTAACAAACACATGAATAAATGCTCAACATCACTCATTATAAGAGAAATGCAAATCAAAACCACAATGAGGTACCATTTCACACCAGTCAGAATGGCTTTGATCCAAAAGTCAACAAGCAACAAATGCTGGAGAGGGTGTGGAGAAAAGGGAACCCTCTTACACTGTT
>SJXQ01004416.1:0-64678 GCA_006408695.1 Aepyceros melampus | reverse complement strand
TTTTCTGAATGTTGAGCTTCAAGCCAACTTTTCCACTCTCCTCTTTCACTTTCAACAAGAGGCTTTTTAGCTCCTCCTCACTTTCTGCCATAAGGGTGGTGTCATCTGCATATCTGAGGTTATTGATATTTCTCCCGGCAATCTTGATTCCAGCTTGTGTTTCTTCCAGTCCAGAGTTTCTCATGATGTACTCTGCATATAAGTTAAATAAGCAGGGTGACAATATACAGCCTTGACGTACTCCTTTTCCTATTTGGAACCAGTCTGTTGTTCCATGTCCAGTTCTAACTGTTGCTGCCTGACCTGCATACAGGTTTCTCAAGAGGCAGGTCAGGTGGTCTGGTATTCCCATCTCTTTCAGAATTTTCCACAGTGTATTGTGATCCACACAGTCAAAGACTTTGGCATAGTCAATAAAGCAGAAATAGATGTTTTTCTGGAACTCTCTTGCTTTTTCCATGATCCAGCGGATGTTGGCAATTTGATCTCTGGTTCCTCTGCCTTTTCTAAAACCAGCTTGAACATCAGGGAGTTCACGGTTCACATATTGCTGAAGTCTGGCTTGGAGAACAAGGAAGGTATTGAAAGAAAAAAAAAAAAAGGAAGAATCTACACTTAAAATTTCCTGCATGAAATCTAGTGGATGATTACATTTGCATATATATATATATCTATCAAATCTTTCTCTCTGTGTATCTCCCTTTGTCTCTTTCTTTGTCTCTAAGGTGCTATCAATACAGAACACTTAATTTTATAAATGCATCTTGTTTTTAATGATCATGTGTACCCTTAAAGTTAACACACCATTGGTTACTCAATTCAGCCCTTATCCAAGTCCAAGACTAGAATCTCCTCCCACCTTGAAAAATAATAAAAAACAAAAGTGAAGACACATTAATTATAGTGAATTTCTAGTACTATTTAACATGTGAGAATCTCAGAAAAAGAACTAGTCCATGCTTGATTAAAAATATATTTCTTCATTAAAAATGAAATATTAAATGTTATCAGGTCACATTCATACAAGGCATGATTAGATTACTTCAGTTACAATTATAGTCATTCACAGCTTAAACATCTAGGGTTGGTTTATGCAGTTTTTTTTTTTTTTTTTTAGTTACCAGTCTTTCACTCTGAAAAATTTTATATATATATATATATATACACACACACACACACACACACATACATAAAACAAATTACCTTAAGTTAATACTAGCAGGATCCTGAAATTCACTATTTTCCTTAATATATAGTTTTGTGGGATAAACAGCCAATGAAAATTTTCCAGATTTTGGAAAGCTTGATACAATATCATCAGTTCAGCTCAGTCAATCAGTTGTGTCCAACTCTTTGCAACTCCATGGATTGCAGCATTCCAGGCTTCCCTGTTGATTGCCAACTCCCAGAGCTTGCTCACACTCATGTTGATTGAGTCAGTGATGCTATTCAACCATCTAATTCTCTGTTGTCCCCTTCTCCTCCTGCCTTCAATCTTTCCCAGCATCAAGGTCTTTTCCAGTGAATCGGTTCTTCACATCAGGTGACCAAATTATTGGAGCTTCAGCTTCAGCATCACTCCTTGCAATGAATTTTCAGGATTGATTTCCTTTGGGACTGATGGGGTTGTTTTCTTGTGATTCAAGGGACTCTCAAAAGTCTCCTCCAACACCACAGTTTACTGCTGCTGCTGCTAAGTCACTTCACTTGTGTCTGACTCTGTGTGACTCCATAGATGGCAGCCCACCAGGCTCCTCCATCCCTGGGATTCTCCAGGCAAGAACACTGGGATGGGTTGCCATTTCCTTCTCCAGTGCATGAAAGTGAAAAGTGAAAGTGAAGTAGCTCATCATGTCCAACTCTTCACGACCCCATGGACTGCAGCCTACCAGGCTCCTCCATCCATGGGATTCGTCATGAACATCACAGTTTAAAAACATCAATTCTTCAGTTTAAAAGCATCAATTCTTCAGTTTAAAAGCATCAATTCTTCAGTAATCAGCTTTCTTTACAAACAACACTCAACATCCATACACAGCTACTGGAAAAATCATGGCTTTGACTAAACAGACCTTTGTCAGAAAAGTAATATCTCTGTATAGATTGGTCAGAGCTTTTCTTCCAAGGAGCAAGTGTCTTTTAATCATGGCTGTTTGCAAGTTCTCAGCTGCTAACCAAGTCTTTCTGAGATCCTGGATGGTTGACATCCTCCAGGAGTGTCACAGTCTGAGATCAGCTCTCCAGAGGAGACATAGAGCACACCTGAGACTGTGCTCTCATGGTGCATGCGGGAAACAGTGGCTGGGACTGGGGAGGTGATTAAGATGCACAGCCCACCTGAGACAGTGCACTCACCAAGCAACTGGTCACCTGAGCGTCTCAGACCTGGGAAGGGAACAAAACACATGCCCAACTCACAAAGACTGAGCCAGAACTGTGTCTGAGTGTCTCTTGTGGAGGTATGGGTTGGCAATGGCCTGCTACAGGGGCTCTGGCTGCAGCAGACCTGGGTATGGGATAAGCCCTCTTGGAGGAGGTCGCCATTAACCCTACAATAGAATCACCAGAACTTACACAGGACTGCGGAAACAGACTCTTGGAGGGCACAGAAAGAAACTTCTGTGCCCCAGGATCCAGGAGAAAGGAGCACTGACCCACAAGAAACTGAAGCAGACATACCCATGAGTATCCAGGAGTCTTCGATGGAGGCGTGAGTCAGAGGTAGCTTGCTAAATGGTTGGAGGCACTGAGTGCAGCAGTGTTTGTGTGGGACCTTTTGAAGGAGGTTGCCATTATCTTCATTACCTACACCATAGCTTGACTGCAGATCAAGAGACAGGGAGGGAAGGAGCCTCACTCATTAACAAAATGAGAAAGTTGGATTAAAGATTTACTGAACATGGCCCCACCCATCAGAACAAGACTCAGTTTTCCCCTCAGTCAGTCTCTTCCATCAGGTAGCTTCCTTAAGCCTCTTATCCTTATCCATCAGAGGGTAGACAGAATGAAAATCACAGTCACAGAAAACTAACCAAACTGATCACATGGACCACAGCCTTGAATAGCTCAATGAAACTTTGAGCTATACAGTGAAGGGCCACTCAAAAAGCACAGGTCATGGTGGAGAGTTCTGACAAAACATGGTCCACAGGAGAAAGGAATGACAAACCACTTCAGTATTCTTGTCTTGAGAAACCCATGAACAGTATAAAAAGGCAAAGAGATATGACACTGAAAGATGAACTCCCCAGGTTGATAGGTGCCCAATATAGATAAATATCTCCAGAAAGAATGAAGAGATGGAGCCAAAGCAAAAACATCAGCCAGTTGTGAATGTGACAGGTGATGGGAGTAAAGTGTGATCCTGTAAAGAACACTATTGCATAGGAACTTGGAATGTTATGTCCATGAATCAAGGCAAATTGCAA
This sequence comes from Aepyceros melampus, assembly GCA_006408695.1. Lineage (NCBI taxonomy): Eukaryota > Metazoa > Chordata > Mammalia > Artiodactyla > Bovidae > Aepyceros > Aepyceros melampus. The sequence goes on along the minus strand of SJXQ01004416.1, from coordinate 61,250 downwards.
GTTGCCAAATAGGTGATGGCAAGAGTGAACACTGACATTTTACTAATCAGTAAACTAAAATGGACTGGAATGGGTGAATTCAACTTAGATGACCATTATATCTACTACTGTGGGTAAGAATTCCTTAGAAGAAAAGGAGGTAGCCATCATAGTCAACAAAAGAGTCCAAAATGCAATACTTGGATACAATCTCAAAATGACAGAATGATCTCTGTTCATTTCCAAGGCAAACCATCCAGTATCACAGTAACTAAGTCTATGCCCCAACCAGAAATGCTGAAGAGGCTGAGTTGAATGGTCCTATGAAAAATTACAAGACCTTCTGGAACTAACACTCAGAAAGATGCCCTCTTCATTATAGGGGACAGGAATGCAAAAGTAGGAAGTCAAGACATACCTGGAGTAACAGGGAAGTTTGGCCTTGGAGTACAAAATGAAGCGGGTCAAAGGCTAACAGAGTTTGCCAATAGAATATGCTGGTCATAGCAAACACCCTCCTCCAAAAACAAAGAGAAGACTCTACACGTGGACATCACCAAGTGGTCAATACCGAAATCAGATTAATTATATTCTTTACAGCCAATGATGGAGAAGCTCTATAGAATCAGCAAAAGCAAGACTGAGAGGTGACTGTGGCTCTGAACATGGACCTCTTATTGTCAAATTCAGACTTCAGTTGAAGAAAGCAGGGAAAACCACCAGACCATTCAAGTATTACCTACATCAAATCCCTTACAATTATACAGTGAAAGTGACAAACAAATTCAATGGATTAGATCTGAAGGACAGAGGGCCTGAAGATATATGGACGGAGGTTCATGACAGCGTAAAGGAGGCAGTGATCAAGACCATCCCCCAAAAAAGAAATGCAAAAAGGCAAAATGGTTGTCTGAGGAGGCCTTGAAAAAAGCTGAGAAAAGAAGAGAAGCTAAAGGAAAAGGAGAAAAGGAAAGATATACCCATTTGAATGTAAAGATTCAAAGAATAGCAAGGAGATAAGAAAGACTTCCTCAGCAATCAATGCAAAAAAAAAAATAGAGGAAATTAACAGAATGGGAAAGACTAGAAATATTTTCAAGAAAATTAAAAATACCCAGGGAACATTTCATGCAAAGATGAGCACAAAAAAACAACAGAAATTTTATGGACCTTACAGAAGCAGAAAATGTTAAGAAAAGATGGCAAGAATGCACAGAAGAACTATACAAAAAAGATCTTCATGACCCAGATAACAGTGATGGTGTGATCACTCACCTAGAGCCAGATATCAAGAATGAGAAGTCAAGTGGGCATTAGGAATCATCACTATGAAAAAAGCTAGTGGAAGTGATAGAATTCCAGTTGAGCTAGTTCAAATCCTGAAAGATGATGCTGTGAAAGTGTTGCACTCAATATGCCAGCATATCTGGAAAACTCAGCAGTGGCCACAGGACTGGAAAAGGTCAGTTTTCATTCCAATTCCAAAGAAAGGCAATTCCAGGGAATGCTCAAACTACTGCACAATTGCACTCATCTCACACGCTAGCAAAGTAATGGTCAAAATTTTCCAAGTCAGGCTTCAACAGATCATGAACCAAGAACTTCCAGATGTTCAAGCAGGATTTTAAAAAGCAGAGGGACCAGAGATCAAATTGCCAACATCTGTTGGATTATCAAAAACCAAGACAATTCCAGAGAAAAATCTACTTTTGCTTTACTGACTACACCAAAGCCTTTGACTGTGTGGATCACAATGAATTGTGGAAAATTCTTAGAGATGGAAATACCAGACCACGTGATCTGCCTCCTGAGAAATCTGTGTGCAGATCAAGAAGCAACAGTTAGAACTGGACATGGAGCAACATACTGGTTCCAAATCGGCAAAGGAGTTCATCAAGGCTGTATATTGTCACACTGCTAGTTTAACGTCTATGCAGAGTACATTATGCAGAATGCTGGGCTGAATGAAACACAAGCTAGAATCAAGAATGCAGGAAGAAATATCAATAACCTTGGATACAAAGATAACACCAGCCATATGGTAGAAAGCAAAGAATAACTAAAGAACCTCTTGATGAAAGTGAAAGAGAAGAGTTAAAATGTTGTATTAAAACTCAACATTCAGAAAACTAAGATCATGACATCATGTCCCATCCCTTCATGATAAATAGGTGAGGAAACGATGGAAACAGTGAGAGAGTTTATTTTGGGGGGCTCCAAAATCACTGCAGATGGTGACTGCAGTCATGAAATTAGAAGACGCTTGCTCCTTGGAAGAAAAGCTATGACCAACCTAGACAACTTATTAAAAAGCAAGACATTACTTTACCAACAAAGGTTCATTTTGTCAAAGCTATGGTTTTTCCAGTAGTCATGTATGGATGTGAGATTTAGATTATATAGAAAGCTGAGCGCTGAAGAATTGATGTTTTTGAACTGTGGTGTTGGAGATTCCTCTTGAGAGTCCCTTAGACTGCAAGGGGATCCAAACAGGCTGTCCTAAAGAAAATCAGTCCTGAATATTCATTGAAAGGACTGATGCTGAAACTGAAACTTAAATACTTTGGCTACCTAATGTGCAGAATTGATTCATTTGAAAAGACCCTGATGCTGAGAATGAGGATGAAAAGTTGATGACAGAGGATGAGATGGTTGAATGGCATCACCGAGGAGATGGACATGAGTTTGAGTAGCCTTCAGGAACTGGTGATGGACAAGGAAGCCCAGCGTGCTTCATTCCATTGGTTGCAAGATTCTGACACAACTGATTGACTGAACTGAACTGAACTCAACTCACTGAACTGCACTCACTGAACTGCAGTCACTCTCTTCAGTGATTTTGAAATCTAAGAAAATAAAGTCTTCCACTGTTTCCATTCATTCCCCAGATTTACATGAAGTGATGGGACTGGATGTCACAATCTTCATTTTTTGAAGGTGGAATTTTAAGTCAGCTTTTTCTCTTTCCTCTTTCACTTTCATCCAGAGGCTCTTTAGTTCCTTTTCAGTTTCTGCCATAATGGTGGTGTCATCTGCATATCTGAGATTACTAATAATTCTCACAGCAATCTTGATTCCAGATTGTGATTCATCCAGCCCAGCATTTTGCATTGTATACTCTGGTACTCTGCATGCAAATTAAATAAACAGGGTGACAGTATACAGCCTTTACAGACTCCTTTCCCATTTTTGAACCAGACCGTTGTTCCATTTTCAGTTCTAATTGTTGCTTCTTCACCTGCATACAGATTTCTCTGGAGGCAGGTAAGATGGTCTGGTATTCCCATCTCTTGTATAATTTCCATAGTTTGCTGTGATTCAAACCAAATATTTGGTAAATCAATAAATAAGAAGTAGACATTTTTCTGGAACTCTTTTGTTTTTTGTATTCTCCAACGTATGTTGACAATTTGATCTCTGGTTCCTGTGCCTTTCCTGAATTCAATTTGAACATCTGGAATTTCTCAGTTCATGTACTGTTGAAGCCTGGCTTGGAGAATTTTGACCATTACTTTGACCATTACTTTGTGAGATGAGTGCAATTGTGCAAAAGTTTGAACATTCTTTGGCATTGTCTTTCTTTGGGATTGGAATGAAAACTGACCTTGTCCAGTCTTGTGGCCACTGCTGAGTTTTCCAAATTTGCTGGCATATTTAATGCAGCACTTTCACAGCATCATCTTTCAGGATTTGAACTAGCTCAACTGGAATTCCATCACCTCCACAAGTTTTGTTCCTACTGATGCTTCCTAATGCCCATTTGACTTCTCATTCCTTGATATCTGGCCCTAGGTGAGTGATCACACCATCACTGTTATCTGGGTCATGAAGATCTTTTTTGTATAGTTCTGTGTATTTTTGCCATCTTTTAATAATATCTTCTGCTTCTTTTAGGTCTATAACATTTCTGTCCTTTATTTTGCTCATCTTTGCTTGAAATGTTCCCTTGGTATCTCTAATTTTCTTGAAGAGATCTCTAGTCTTTCCTCGTCTTTTGTTTTTCACTGTTTCTTTGCATTGATCACTGAGGAAGGCTTTCTTATCTCTCCTTGCTATTCTTTGGAATCCTGCATTAAAATGGGTATATCTTTCCTTTCTCATTTGCCTTTAGCTTCTCTTCTTTCTCAGCTATTTGTAAGGCTTCCTCAGATGCCCATTTTGCCTTTTTGCATTTCTTTTTCTTTTTTTTTTTTTAACAAATAAAACAATAGAATTTTTATTTTATTTTTTATTTTAATTAATTTTTATTTTTTAGTTTGTTTTGCTTTATAATACTGTATTCATTTTGCTATACATTGACATGAATCAGCCACGAGTGTACATGAACTATTTTTCTTAGGTTGATTTTGATCATTGCCTCTGTACAATGTTATGAACCCCCATTCATAGTTCTTCAGGCATTCTGTCTATCAGATCTAATCCTTTGAATCCATTTGTCATTTCCATTCTATAATCGTAAGAGAATTGATTTAGTTTATACCTGAATGGTCTAGAGGTTTTCCCTACTTTCTTCAATTGAAGTCTGAATTTGGCTAGGAATTCATGTTCTGAGCCACAGCCAACTCCTTGTCTGGTTTTGCTGACTGTATAGAGCTTCTCCATCTTTGGCTGCAAAGAATATAATCAATTTCATTTTGGTATCAACCATCTGGTGATGCCCAAGTGTAGAGTATTCTCTTGTGTTTTTGGAAGAGAGTATTTGCTATGACCAATGCATTCTCTTGGCAAAGTTCTATAAATCTTTGCCCTGCTTCATTTTTTACTCCAAGGCCAAACTTGCCTGTTACTTCAGGTATCTCTTGACTTTTGCATTCCTACTTTTGCATTCCAGTCCCCTGTAACGAAAAGGACACTTTTTTTTTTTTTTTTTTCTTCCCTTTTGGTGTTAGTTCTAGCAGGTCTTGTGGATCTTCATAGCACTGTTCAACTTCAGCTTCTTCAGCATGACTGTTTGGGTCTTAGACTTGAATTACTGTCATTTTGAATGGTTTGCCTTGGAAATGAAGAGACATCATTCTGTCATTTTCCTCAGTATCAAAAGATAGTATAATAGTTAGTAGAGAAATGAGGTCTATGACTTTCCATTCGCTATTACAAAGATTTTTCATTACAATTATTATTCCAGTAAATCATTAAATAGGTGTTTCAAATTTTTCTTTTATGGTAGAAATGATTTTCACATTATTTTGATATCACTTGAACATGACCTCAGAAGTGTAAATGTGACCTTGAGAGGCCTTTTCACTTTTATTTAGTAAACAGAGACCAGAATCCTCAGATTCACGCACATATTCAACACTCTGCAATTCAAATGTGCTTGAAACTCTGTTAGGAAGTAATAGGATTTTAGCCACATTTCCCACAGCACTTTGGGGTACTGCGCTTCACGAGATTTTCTCTAAAGTAATGTTTCAAAATCAGCCACAAAAGCTCTTATTCTAGATAATAGTGGCATTTGACCTTTGTAAACTCACACACATTAAAAAAAAAAAAAAGGAGATGCTAAGAGAGACACTTATCTATTTCAACTGCAGTTATACCCACAAGCTACAGAGATATCATGACCTATAAAGTTCAGAGTTGCGCTGATTCTTCCTAACAATTACCCACAGTTATTATGATTTTTCTGCCATCACTAAAAAATGTCATTGCTGAGATAACTGTTCCAGTTTGAGATGGTGGATGATTTAACAAATAACCCATATATAAGATTGGGGGAAGAGGTTGATTTGATTACTGCCATTTCAAAGTGCTAATTGACCAAGTGATAAGATGTCTCATTCTCTCTGAATCTTTATCAGTATTCAGACACTTCACAATGTTTTATCCTGATATAGTTCTTTGAAAAAGTTTTTTTCTTCTTCTTCTTTTAAATTGGCTCTGAGATGGCCAATATCCAATGTAATTATGTGATAATAAGTGTTAATGACAGTATTATCACAAGATAACTGGGCTTCATTAATGTGTCTCATTATGAGTCTCAGTCTCTTGTGGAAGGTTTGAAGGAAGGACCTTGGGTGTTCCAAATTATATATGAATATAACATTTATGGATCCATAGCCAGGGGAAAAGAATGTATCAGAGACATACTTAAGCTTTTTCTACAGGCTTTTCTTTCCCAAACCTAAACAGTCATCAATTCCTTCATAAATTTCACCACAGACCTTTAACATAATGACCAAAATAAATAAGGCCCTGATTAGATAAATAGTGTGTAAGACCTTCTGAGCTGCCAACGTTAATATACTTTGGTAGAGGTATACAAGAGTTCATGTACAAAACACTGCCAGCCTGTTTACCCATCAACAGGTTCAAACCAGTTAGATGGAGGAAACAAAAATATTTTTAACTGGGTTCACCTACACAAGTATTAATATTCAAAAGGTTATTATAAAGTTATCATGATTACAATTCTTAATGCATTCAAGTCAACTTCTTATAGTTTCTATTTGAGATAATTGTGTGTGTATGTGTGTTTGTGTGAAGCATATATTAACAACTAACTTGCTGTAAGTAAAGAGAGTTGAGTGAAAGTCACTCAGTCGTGTCTGACTCTTTGTGACCCAAGGGACTATACTGTTCATGGAATTCTACAGGCCATAATACTGAAGTGGGTAACCACTTCCTTCTCCAGGGGATCTGCTCAACCCAGGGATTGAACCTAGGTCTCCCACATTGCAGGCAGATTCTTTACCAGCTGAGCCATGAGGGAAGCAGTGCAGTGAAAGGGAAAGTTTTGCTCAGTCGTGTCTGGCTGTTTGTAACCCCATGGACCATAGAGTCCATGGAAATCTCCGGGCCAGAACACTGGAGTGGGTAGCTGTTCCTTTCTCCAGGGAATCTTCCTACAGATTAAACCCAGGTCTCTTGCATTGCAGGCAGATAGGTTACCAGCTGAGCCACCAGGAAAGCCCAAGAATACTGGAGTGTGTAGCCTGTTCCTTCTCCAGCAAATTTTCCCAACTTGGGAATTGGACTGGGGTCTCCTGAATTGCAGGTGGATTCTTTACCAGCTGAGGTACCAGGGAAGACCACTGTAAGATTCAACTAAAACTTTAAGGTTTACTTATGACCAAAATTTTGTCTTATTAATATGACCTAGATTAAAAATATGTGGGTAAAACATATCTGTCCCACACTTTTATAGTTTTGAGAAATAAAACTTTGCTGTGGCAACAGAACACTTCCTTCCCCCCTCGCATGAGGAAATATTAGCCCTGTTGAATAGACAAATGTAACTGAATCACCGGAGATGCTACCAGGGCTGCATTGTAACAGGATGTTAAATGGAATATGTTATTATATTTTAAAGGTAAAGTCTAGGTTAAGGTTTATATTTGCATTTGTGATTATGCACAATTGCTTTCTTATATATAATCAAATATTTAAATAAGACTTAAACTTTCTTAAGGCCCAGGAAAGAATATAAAGACACATATGATATGTTTCAATATTTAAAAGTTATAAATAAAGTTAAACTATGACATAAAATATGCTTTGTCTCCCACTTTGACAAACATACCTTCTTAATTAAAGCCAGATTTGAACTACAGTTCCTGGATATTCAGAATTCAACATCAGATTCTGGGGACATGAGTTGAGTTGGCCTGCAGACATTGTCTTATAGATGCCTTCAAGGCAGAAGTTCATTGACCCATTTAAGCTCAGTCTACTACCATACCTCCTACAAAAAACTTATTATTAGTCCCTATGATCTCTAGTTTTCCACACTGTACATGTAACCTGTGTGACAGAGCTGGGGGGAGGAACGTGGACCCTGTAAGCAGTCTCAAAGCTAAGTCTCAAAGTACCACAGCATGATCTAGAAAAGTGGGAGCAAACTGATGTCTTTAGCTGCCACTAGCCTCATCCCCTTGGCCATATACATTTGTCATCTTATGGGGAAGAAGATGGCCAAAGGAACAGTCATAACGAAGGCCTCTATTAGCCCAGACCCACTCCAGTGTTCTTGCCTGGAGAATCCGGGGACAGCAGGGCCTGGTGGGCTGCCGTCTATGGGGTCACACAGAGTCGGAGACGACTGAAGCGATTTAGCAGCAGCAGCTATTAGCCCAGAGCCCAAGGCAAGCTCTTCTCTGACTCAAGGCTACAGCATTAGGTTTTAAAATATATATTGTCACTTGTTTGTTACCACAGACTGATTGCAATTAAATACTGCTACAACGGAAAGATAATGGTCTGCATAGTGGAGGGATCATTTGTTAGCTTATTCAGTAAGAAGAGTAGCTCTTTTTATAGAAAGTATCTGCTGCTGCTGCTGCTAAGTCACTTCAGTCACGTCTGACTCTGTGTGACCCCATAGACGGCAGCCCATCAGGCTCCCCCATCCCTGGGATTCTCCAGGCAAGAACACTGGAGTGGGTTGTCATTTCCTTCTCCAATGCATGAAAGTGAAAAGTGAAAGTGAAGTCACTCAGCTGTACCCACTTTAGAAAATATCTAAAACCCTCCAAAACCACTTCTCTATTCACAGATGCATTTCTTCCATGCTAGAAAACAAGTAATATGGTGTAGTGATCAGAAGGAAGCCAAATAAAAACAAATAGCAATAAAGAGGAAAAGAGAGAGCCCAAACTTCACATACTTGCAGAGACCGTTCTAGAGGAGAGGCTAAGAAATAGATATTGATGTATATGCTTGGAACAAGTGCATATAGAAAAACTAAAATTTAATAAAAATATCCTGGGGAAAATATTTGTAGGAAAACAAGACATTGTAGAATATAAGAAAATTGGATACCAGAAAGAAAAATATTGATTAGACCAACGTCATTTCCTTAGGCATTCTGATTAATATCAGTTCTTTAACCAAAGCAAAACTAGAGATTAACATCAGAAGGCCCAGTATAACTTTTTTATTTCATTGTACATAGTTATGTTGATCAATTATATAGGTTTTGATTCAGAATACAGGTTCATGTAAATCTTAGTAGATACGTTTTATCTATTTATAATTTCTGGGTTAAAGAAACAAAGCCTCTTCCATCTAGTGCACTAATTTAATATTTGGACTAGACAATAATTACATGTCTATTGCCATAACAATTCTCATCACAGTAACACAGTTTGCATAGCAGCTAATAAAGGTTTCAATGAATATTGTTTTGACTGAGTGTTTTCTGTTAATCAGCAACACACCATAGAGGTAATAATAGGGATTTCATATGGACAGTTTATAGAAATGGAAATTTGCTACTTTTGTATCAAATTCACTTCTAAACATGGTATGTTTTATTTTTATTTTAAATTTATATATTTTAATTGAAGGCAATTACTTTACAATAGTATGATGGGTTTTGCCATACATCAGTATGTATCAGCCACAGGTATACATGTGTCCCCTCATCCTTAACCCCCCCTCCCACCGCCCTCCACACTATATCCCTTAAACATGATATATTTTAGGTAAACATTTACTCTTAATATGAGTAAAATATTTCTTCCAGGCAGTAAGAGGACTTTATATTATTATTCCCATGCACTAAATAACATTTTTTAAGTTTTTTTTTCTTTTTTTACCAGTGTATTCTTAAAACAGTAAAATGTTTTTAATCAAGCTTAGGCTATTTCCACGTATAAGCTTGAAGTTCTTTAAGATCCAGTGTGTGTTAGTTAGTTGTATTCATTTGACTCTTTGCAACCCAGTGGACTGTAGCCCACCAGGTTCCCCTGTCCATGGGATTTCCCAGGAAAGAAAACTGCAGTGGATTGCCATTCCCTTCCCCAGGGGATCTTCCTGACCCAGATATTGAATCTGGGTCTCCTGCATTGCAGGTAGATGCTTTAACTTCTAAGCCACCAATAGTCACCTCATAATTCCATCCTCTTTTTGCATAAAAAGTTTACAATAAAAAGTACATAGATTGGGAGCTAGTCATGGGTCTCAAGAAAGTCACACAAACATCATTGCTTATATTTTTCAAAAAAGATATGTTTTACTTATTGCAATATATGGAAAATACCATCCTTAGAACTCTCTTAGAAAGAACTACACTTAAATTTTATTATAAAGGCAAAAGCCATTTAAAATGTACAAAAATATATAAAAAAATATAAAAAGATGCCATCACTGCCCATGATTTTTGGTCCAGGAATGGTTAGAAATATGCAGACAGCACATTGTATTTATGCAGTCTACTGCAGGTAGTAGACAAAATCAGACTTCACCACCCTCCAAAGGTTGGTATCCAAAATTTCTCACAGTAAAATAAAAAAGTCTCACCTCCTGAAAAAAGACTAAGTCAGTGTGTTAAAATTAATATAATTGAGTACTTTGAATATAGAAAAAATATTTAAATTTTTATCTCTTGGTTTCCTAAATTCACAAATATAGTTTGTAAATTATTTTGAAAGAACAACAACAAGTAGAAGCTATCTGCACTTTTGGAAGGTATCAAATATAAACTGTTGATAAATATATGGAAAGTAAATGGGAAAGATTTGTGGGCATGGAGCACAGGGTTATATTCTTAGATCTGACTGGAGCTGTGGTGGTTGTATATACAATATTTAGTGACAGATATATTTATTAATGGGCTTCCTTAGTGACTCAGATGTTAAAGTATCTGCCTGCAAAATGCAGGAGACTTGCATTTGATCACTGGCTCAGAAAGATCCCCTGGAGAAGGGAATGGTTACTGACTCCAATATTCTTGTCTGGAGAATTCCATTGACAGAGGAGTTTGTCGGTCTATGGTCAGTCCATGGGGTTGCAAGTAGTACATGAGTGACTGATTAACACTAATCACTATACTTGTTAACGGGTAAAGAACCCGCTTGCCCATGCAAGACATGTAAGAGATGCTGGCTTGATCCCTGGGTTGGGAGGAGATTCCTGAAGGAGGGCATGGAAACCCACTCCAGTGTTCTTGCCTAGATCCCATGGGCAGTGGAACTTGGCGGACTGCAGTCCACAGGGTCACAAAGAGTAGGACATGACTTAGCAGTGCATGCATGCAGGCATACATACTTACTAATTCTTCAAGTCAACTATTATCCCTCTCATTTTGTTGATGAAGATGGTGGAGTTGCATCTCCTGAGGTTTCAAAATGACTTACAGGGAGAGGAATTTTGTCATACTTGCCGGCTAGTCCATCCATCTCCCTATCTTTCACCTCTTGGAGCAAAAAAGAACAGCCCATGAGACTGAAGTTATTGAGTCTGTCTCCTCCCCTTCATTGCCTTGTGATGGAGAGTGACAACCTCATGGGGGTTACAGGTAGAGCAGATCCACGTTTATAATTAAAAGGTTTATGACAGTTTTGTGAAATCAGTCAAAAAATCAATCATCTTCATTGAAGAACTTCTCATGTATTTCCCAAAACAGATTTGTCATGAAGTCGCTCTAATCCCAAAACAGATTACTTAGAGCAAAAATTAAGTGAGTCCTTATTTTACCTTAAACACAAAGACTGCTTAAAATAACACAAAACTCCTTACTCAACTGTGTTTTGAGATGTGATGATGGATGAAAAGGGATCTAAAGAGTTCATAGCTGTCCAGGGATTTGTCCATCTCTGTATAGAAGTTTTCAAAAATAAACTTATTAATTAAAGGATGGATGATCATAAGAATAACATTTCAAGGCCTATGTGGGAGTTGTTTCACCTGTTAGTAACTCTTTTTTAATATGGGGAATACCTCTTTCTGACTTGACATTAAAGTACCCATATTTCTGTAAAACTGCTTTGACCTTTAGCAGTGTGGTATGATCAAAGATATTATAAACGGATATGAGTTTAAAAAGAAGCCACATGGGCTTTTCAGAGTTTTAGAACTAGATATTTGTTCACAAAAATAGCACCCTTATATGTTGAGCACAGATTTTGAAACAATTCATTGGATACAAGCCTATCCTCTGGGGAAAATAATCAATGCACACACATATATACCACGCCACACCCCTGCAAACACACACATGACACAAGCTCACACATTTGATTTTCTGAAACTTTTCTTTCAAAAATGAATATTTCGGGAATAACATTGAAGGGAAAAAAGGACATATTTACATTATATAAAAACCAAAAAGTTGGGGTTTTATCAATTTGAAGATGCTCATTAATTTGACAAAGACAAATATAATGACAGTTTTAAACTTATAATTTTAATTTTTAGCAATTAAAAAATGTATTTTATGTCCTGAAAATTGGCAGTACAACAACATAATCACAGGAAACATGCCAAGAATATAATTAAGGGGTTGGACATTTAAAACAGATTTCTTCTGAAAATGAAAAGTTTCAGAGGAAAAAGAACCAGACTTTATTTTCATGGTTCTAATTGGCTAACTGAGATGCAATAAATAAATAAATAAAGACCTTACATATTTGCTAAAAGTCTCATTTCAGTTGCTCAGGCTTGTCTGACTCTTTGTGACCCTATGGACTGCAGCACGCCAGGCTTCGTTGCCCATCACCAACACCCGGAACTTGCTCAAACTCATGTCCATCCACTTGAGGATGCCATCCAAATATCTCAACCTTTGTTGTCTCCTTCTCCACCTGCCTTCAATTTTCCCAGCATCAGGATCTTTTCCAATGAGTTAGTGTTTCAAATAAGGTGGCCAAAGTATTGGAGTTTCAGCTTCAGAATCAGTCCTTTCAGTGAATATTCAAGACTGATTTTTCATAGAATGGACTGGTTTGATCTCCTTGCAGGCCAATGAACTCTCAAAAGTCTTCTCCAACACTACAGTTCAAAAACATCAATTCTTCAGGGTTCAGGTTTCTTTATAGTCCAACTTTCACATCCATACATGGCTACTAGAAAAAACATAGCTTTGACTAGACAAACCATTGTTGGTAGAGTAATATATCTGCTTTTTAATATGCTGTCTACTTGGTCTTTAGCTTTTCTTCCAAGGAGCAAGCGTCTTTTAATTTCATGGCTACAGTCAACATCTGAAGTAATTTTGGAGCCCCCAAGAATAAAATCTGTCACTGTTTCCATTGTTTCCTCATCTATTTGCCATGAAGTGATGGGACAAGATGTCGTGATGTTTTCTGAATTAAGTTTTAAGACAACTTTTTCACTCTCTTCTTTCACTTTAATCAAGAAGCTCTTCAATTCTTTTTCACTTTCTGCCATAAGGGCAGTATCATCTGCATATCTGAGGTTATTGATATTTTTCCTGGCAATCTTGATTCCAGCTAGTACTTCTTTCAGGCCAGAATTTTGCATGATGTACTCTGCATATAATTTAAATAAACAGGGTGACAATATACAGCTTTGACATACTTCTTTCCCAATTTAGAACTAGTCTGTTGTTCCATGTCCAATTCTAACTGTTGCTCCCTGACCTGCATACCGATTACAGAGGAGGCAGGTAAGGCGGTCTAGTATTCCCATCTCTTTAAGAATTTTCCACAGTTTGCTGTGTTCCACATAGTCAAAGTCATTGGCATAGTCAATAAAGCAGAAATAAATGTTTTTCTGCAACTCTCTTGCTTTATCGATGATGTATTGGGTGGTGGCAATGTGATCTCTGGTTCCTCTGCCTTTACTAAATCCAGCCTGAACATCTGGAAGTTCATTTTCATGTAAAGTTTAAACCTGGCTTGGAGAATTTTGAGTGTTACTTTACTAGCATGTGAGATGAGTGCAATTGTGCAGTAGTTTGAGCATTCTTTGGCATTGCCTTTCTTTAAGATTGGAATAAAAACAACGTTTTCAGTCTTGTGGCCACTGCTGAGTTTTCCAGATTTGCTGGCATATTGAATGCAACACTTTCCCAGCATCATCTTATAGGATATGAAATAGCTCAACTGGAATTATATCCTGTCCAATAACTTTGTTCATAATGATGCTTCCTCAGGCCTGCTTGACTTTGCATTCCAAGATGTCTGGCTCTAGGTAAGTGATCACACCATTGTTGTTATCTGGGTTATGATGATCTTTTTGGTATAGTTGTGTATATTCTTGCCACCTCTTTTTATATCTTCTGCTTCTTTTAGGTCCATACCATTTTTGTCCTTTATTGTGCCCACCTTTGCCTGAAATGTTCCCTTAGTATCTCTAATTTTCTTGAAGTGATCTCTACTCTTTCCCATTTTATTGTTTTCCTTTATTTCTTTGCATTGATCACCGAGGAAGGCTTTCTTATCTCTCCTTGCTGTTCTTTAGAACTCTGCATTCAAATAGGTATATCTTTCCTTTTTTCCTTTGCCTTTAGCTTCTATTCTTTTCTCAGCTATTTGTAAGGCCTCCTTAGACAGCCACTTTAGTTTTTTGTGTTTCTTTTTTTGGGGGAATGGTGTTGATCACTGCCTCCTTTACAATGCCACAAACCTCTGTCCATAGTTCTGCAGGCTTTCTGTCTATCAGATCTCATCCCTTGAATCTGATTGTCACTTCCTTCGTATAATTGTAATGGATTTGACTTAGGTCATACCTGACTGGTTTTCCCAATTTTCTTCAACTTAAGTCTCAATTTTGCAATAAGGAGTTCATGATCTGAGCCACAGTCAGCTCCTAGTCTTGTGTTTGCTGACTGTATAGAGCTTCTCCATCTTTGGCTGCAAAGAATATAATCAATCTGATTTCAGTATTCACCATCTGCTAAAAGTCTAATGTTCTATATATATACTATGTGTGTGTGTGTATATATATATATATATATAATTTTATATATAGATAAAATATAATATATATGTATCTGGCTAAAAGTCTAATGTTCTATATATATACTATGTGTGTGTATATATATATAATTATATATATAATATAATATATATGTATGTTTGTGTGTGTGTATATATATATGGCTCAGAGGGTAAAGCGTCTGCCTACAATACGGGAGACCCAAGTTCAATCCCTGGGTCGAGAAGATCCCTTTGAGAAGGAAATGTCACCCGACTCCAGTACTCTTGCCTGGAAAATCCCATAGACTGAGAAGCCTGGTAGGCTACAGTCCATGGGGTTGCAAAGAGTCGGACACGACTGAGCGACTTCACTTCACTTCATATATATATATAATGCATGCATGCATGTACAGTTGATTCAGTCATGTCCAACTCTTTGCACATGCTCATAAAACCCTATGTGCTGTAGCCTACCAGAGTCTTCTATCCATGGTATTCTCCAGGCGAGAACACTGGAGTGGATTGCACCATACCCTCCTCCAGCGGATCTTCACAACACAGGGATCAAATCAGGGTTTCCTGCTTTGGAGGTGGATTCTTTATTGTTCAGTCACAAGGGAAGACCTTATATTATGCATACATACAGATATATACATATATATGTACATATGATTCCAGATTTAATAAATGTTGACATTTTCAATTTTAAAGAAATTAAAAATGTGAGTTATAGAAGCAACCATTTTAATATTTTGCTTTAATGGTGAAACACATTTTTATAAGATTAAATTACATACACTAGCTTACTATTTCATCAGGATAAAATTATGGTTACCACAAAAACAAAATAGAGATAACAATAATGAGGTGCTTTAATCCTACAAAAATTCAAATATTTTCATCACACATAAAAAGTACAAACATTTTCATTACTGCAAACTAGTGGTAAAGAACCTGTCTGCTAATGGAGGAGACACAGGAGACATGGGTTCAATCCCGGGTAGGAAAGATGCCATGCAGTAGGAAATGGTAACCCACTCCAGTATTCTTTCCTGGGAATCCCATGGAGAGAGAAGCCTGGTGGGCTACAGTCCCTGGGGTCACAAGCAACTTAGCACAGCACCCAAAATATGTAGTCTAATAAGGTACATAATATAAGGTCATTCCCCACCTTAGGAAAGGAAAATGTATGGCAATGATGACAAATGGAATTGACTTCAGTCTTTCCTTTGTGTGTAGTAAAAAATTTGGCCTTTATCATACATAGAGAGATCTGGCCTTGCCCTCAGCTTCTGGGAGGTATCTATATCATACTTGATGGGAGTTATATATAGTGGCTGAGCATGTCTTAAATCTCAGCAAGAATAACAATTAACACTGGATGAATGTGTGTAACCATCTGAACTCATTCCCTACCTAGGGTTTTAATGCACCTTTTAAAAATAATACAATTTCATTGTATTTCATAAATGCCATTTTAATACCCACTGTTACCAATTAAATAGCTTGCAGGTGCTCACTGAATATATGTCAGGAATTTCTACAAATTAAAACTTTTGACATATTTGATATAATTGTATTAAAATGTCTTAATGACCTGGATAATCACAATGGTGTGGTCACTCACCTAGAGCCAGACATCCTGGAGTGTGAAATCATGTGGGCTTTAGGAAGCATTTCTACAAACAAAGCTAGTGGAGATTGTAGAATTCTAGCTGAGCTATTGCAAATCCTAAAAGATGATGCTGTCAAAGTGCTGCACTGAATATGCCATTAAATTTGGAAAACTCAGCAGTGGCCAGGAGTGGAAAAACTCAGTTTTCACTACAATCCCAAAGAAAGGCAATGCCAAAGAATGTTTAAACTTCTTCATAAGTACACACATTTCACATGCTATCAAGGTAATGCTCAAAATCCTTCGAGCTAGGCTTCAGCAGTACTTGAACTGAGAACTTCTAGATGTACAAACTGGATTTAGAAAAGGCCAAGGAACCAGAGACTGAATTGCTAACATCCACTGATTATAGACAAAGCAAAAGAATTACAGAAAAGCATCTACTTCTGTTTCACTGACTCTAGTAAAGCCTTTATTGTGTAGATCACAACATACTGTGGAAAGATTCTAAAAGAGATGGGAATACCAGACCACCTTACCCACCTCCTGAGAAATCTGTATGCATGTCAAGAAGCAACAGGTATAACCAAGCATTGAAAAATAAACTGACTGGTTCAAAATTGGAAAAGGAGTACATCAAGGTTGTATCTTGCTCATTTAACTTCCATGCACAGTATATCATGCAAAAGCCAGGTTGGAAGAATCAAAGGCTAGAATCAAGATTTCTGGAAGAAATATGCATAGCCTCAGATATGCAGGTGACACCTCCCTAATGGCAGAAAATGAAGAGAAACTAAAGAGGTTTATGATGATGGTGAAAGAGGATAGAGTGGAAAAGTTGGCTTAAAATCAACATTTAAAAAAGTAAGATCATGGCATCTGATTCCATCATTTCATGTCAAATGGATGGGGAAACAATGGAAACAGTGAAAGAATTTATTTTCTTGGGCTCCAAAATCACTGCAGATAGTGATTGCAACCATTAAATTAAAAGATGCTTGCTCCTTGGAAGAAAAGTTATGACAAACCTAGACAGCATATTAGAAAGCAGATACATTATTTTGCCAACAAAGGTCCATGTAGTCAAAGCTATGGTTTTTCCAGTAGTCATGTATGTATGTGAGAGTTGGACCTACAGAAGACTGAGCACTTAAGAACTAATGCTTTTGAACTGTGGTGTTTGAGAAAACTCTTGAGAGTCCCTTAGACTGCAAGGAGATCAAACCAGTCAATCCTAAAGCAAATCAAACTTGAATATTTATTAAAGGACTGATGATGAAGCTGAAGCTCCAAATCTTTGACCACCTGATGCAAAGAACTGACTCATTGGAAGATATCCTGATTCTGGGAAAGATTGAGGACAGGAGGAGAAAGGGGGCACCAGAGGTTGAGATGGTTTGATGTCATCATCTACTCAATGGACATGATTTGAGCAAACTCCAGGAGATAGTAAAGGGCACGAAGCCTGGCATGTTGCAGTCCATGGGGCTGCAAAGAGTTAGACACAGCTGAGTGACTGGACAATAGAAACTAAATTATCTATTAAAAAAATAGAATCAGGAATGTATGCAATATCCAGACTTTCTTCTGGAAACTAGCAAAAGATAATAGAGTAGAGAATACTGTCATTTAGCAAAGTTTTATATTCTAGAGGGGTTATATTGTGCAATAATTCATATATTTAACTGTAGAAGTCTAAAAAATGCTATGCCACTTTCTAATGGGAAAAACTTCAAAATATTGTTTAGTTCCCATTCCTGTGGGCATACGTTTTTGCCATTATACCACATACATTTGCTGTGAAGCACACAAAAGCTGACATGCAATGCTCTTAGAAGAGTTACTGATACATATTACACAATAAATAAATATGGCATAGTTTAATAAAAAATATTGTTATATAATTAATGTTCAAAGTGAATATCTAATATGAAAAAGGCAAAACAGATAAAAGAAAAAAGGAAAAGAATAGCTTTTCTTGAAATGTATTTGACCCATGAACTATACCTGGTAGCTCAGCTAGTAAAGAATTCACCTGCAGTGCAGGAGACCCAGGTTCTCCTCCTGGGTTGGGAAGATCCTCTACCCACTTCAGTATTCTTGGGCTTCCCTTGTGGCTCAGCTGGTAAATAGTCTGCCTGCAGTTTGGGAGACCTGTGTTTGATCCCTGGGTTGGGAAGATCCCTTGAAGAATGATACAGCTATTCACTCCAGTATTCTGGCCTGGAGATTTCCTTGGACTGTATGGTCCATGGGGTCCAAAGAGTCCGACAGAACTGAGGAAAACTTTCACTTTTACTTCACAGCTTCCCTCCCGGCTCAGCTGTTAAAGAATCTGCCTGCAATGCAGGAGACCTGGATTTTGTTTTCTTTCTTTCTTTTTTTAAATTAATTTTTATTTTTTAGTTTGTTTTGTTTACAATACTGTATTCATTTTGCTATATATTGANGAGACACAGAGGTATAGAACAGCCTTTTGGACTCTGTGGGAGAGGGAGAGGGTGGGATGATTTGGGAGAGTGGCAGTGTATCATGTATGATATCATACGTGAAACGAATCGCTGGTCTAGGTTCGATGCAGGATGCAGGATGCTTGGGACTGAGGCACGGGGATAATTCAGAGAGAGGGTGTGGGGCGGGAGGGAGGAGGTGCGGGTCGGGATTGGGAGTTCATGTACACTCATGGCTGATTCATGTCAATGTATAGCAAAACAAATACAGTATTGTAAAGCAAAACAAACTAAAAAATAAAAATTAATTAAAAAAAAGAAAGAGGTAAAGTATTAGCCCATTTATAATATATGAATTCAAAAATAACTTTCTAATAAAAACTTCACATCCAAAGATAAAAGTAACACATGATAATAATTTCTTAATTGCCAAAATATTGTAGCTATTTCTGTTCATGTCCATGATATCTTTCACCAAAGAGTCACCACACATATTTTAAAAAGTATAAACCCTCTTATTTACCTTAAGACTAATTTTCTGGAAGAACCTAAAGGTCTTTTGTAAGAGAGAGGTGAATTAATACTATTTTGAAAGAAAAGATACCTTTTCTTAAGCAAGGATATCGAAATAATTTTATAATTCCATAGTCATCAGCTGTAACTAAAACTTGGCCAATATAATTCCCATCTACTGAGTTTATATCATTAATATCTGAATACTTGGGCCAAATTCCATTTACTTCAAGGCCTGAAACGCATGTCCATGAAGCCCAATGAACACCTTTTATTTCTTCTTTACTTGCCACTTCTTTTCCTCCTAAAAATAAATTAGAGTATTAATTTAAGAAGTTACTTCCTTTAATTTTTACTCAAGCACAAGTTATACTGATAACATAGTAAATTCCAAAATGTAAGTATCTTTCCAATCCAGTTAAAGGAGAATACACAAATAGGTAAGTGACTATAGTAAGGAAGGGAGAAAATTAAGTGCAAGGAGTTGTTAAAAAGCCACTACCAAAATTAACTGATTCAAAGAAATACAGATCTGATGATGATGCAGCTTAGCAGGGTCACCATGTGGACAACAGAACTGAATTATATTAAAGTCAGGCTATAGATTACTCACAATGGGGTAACTTTGAAGGAAAAGTAAAAGTTATAAGAAAGTAGCAAATCATATATTAAAAAAGAAACCTAAGAAGATACATGGTTGAGGAAAAAAAGATAATTGAAAGGATCATAAAAGAAGGGTGAGTGACAAGTAATAGATTGACATTAGGCAACATGACTTCAGGATCGGTCAATCTTCGTAAGTTACAGACTTAACGAAACTGTTTGAGTGATAATATTAATTATGCAGCTAGTCTTATTAAATAAAGTATTACAATATAGTTACTAATTCATTAAGCATCATACTAAAGTACTGAGAGATATTTTGATGATTCTGTCTTTTCTCTTTTTAAAGCTTTGATGAAAATTCTGTTTTTCAAAATTAGTTTGTTAGCTACATTATTAATATTTGCAAAGTTTGAGATGACAACAGAAGACAATTTATATTCAGACATTTATACCCATTATATTTAGTTAATTAGTTGCACCCATTAAAAGTGACATTCTGACTTTCTAATACATACTAGGACTTCACCATATGCTACTGGTATGGCATGGAATTCAACATAAAATAAGTCTGTCTTAGATCCTCCAAACAAAGAAGTTTTAATTAAGAAGCAAAGGATTTCAAATGATAAGGCAGACTTGTAGAAAAGATCACAATGCCTCCAATATTAGCTCATATTTTCTTTGATGTCCTATACTCAAATGTAACTGACACTCTGCCTCCAGCAAAATCTAAGCTATTTTAAAGGAACTAAAAATCTACAAATTATATATAATTTATAGGAAGTTTTTACCCGGCATCCTGTAGAAAAGTCTTTTACCATTCCCGTCATTTGTCTGCAAATATCTACTGTCTGAGGACCAGTCTAGATGAGTGATGAGACTATGGGACCCAGCACACTCCCCCAGTCTCTTATAGCGCTGAGCAACCCGTAAACACCAACTGAGCCGTCATTGCAGCCGACAGCAAGGTAGGCTCCGTCTGGGGAGTATTTTAACTCATGGATTGCCAGCTTCCGATCTTTAATATGCACAACTTCTGTCATATCTCTATAAAGAGAAAGAAGAGAGACCATGGGGGAAAAAGTCACTATCGAATTAGTTCAGTTTTCCAATGTGTCTAAAATGACTATATCAAGTATTTATAAACCATAAAATAAATATAAATGATACAAGTAGTATTAATTCAGGAATAATTTTGCTGAACAGAAATATATGAGGAAAATACATGCTAGAAGTAGAGAAAAATGCTAAAGTTCAGTTCCTAAACTACTTCATTTTAAGCAGTTTAGAGATTCACATTAAATTTCCAAAGTAATACAATAACAGAAATCAAGCCATGGGATTTTTATGATGAAGCTTCTTATAAGACTGAGCTTATAAAAAATGCTTAATTGTAAGCACCATGATATTCAAATTAAATTTTTGTAATGAACCAAACGTACAAAATTATACCCAGGAAATAAAGGAGACATTGATTTGCATTATTTCAGTAATATATTTGAATATATATTTGTATATAGCTACCACGTTATTTTCAGTTCAACCTCTCTGACCTCTTTGAATAGAACACAATTCTTCCCAATTAGCGATCATTTCAGTCAGCAGTGTTAAACATTTTTTAATGATGCCTTATAACTGACTTTGCAGAATGATACAGGTATTGGCAGTGGCCGTAAAAACAGATCAGCAGCTAAATGCTGCTGAGTGTGGAAGCACATGGGGACGGTGGAGAGGAAGGGAAGAGGGGCGGCAAGGGAGGGGCGGGGGGGGGCCGAAGGTCTTATTTCCAACTGTCGCCAAGACGGCTTTCAAATAAATTTGGCATTATACACCTGAAATGCTCCCTCCAATTAGCGATCATTTCAGTCAGCAGTGTTAAACATTTTTTAATGATGCCTTATAACTGACTTTGCAGAATGATACAGGTATTGGCAGTGGCCGTAAAAACAGATCAGCAGCTAAATGCTGCTGAGTGTGGAAGCACATGGGGACGGTGGAGAGGAAGGGAAGAGGGGCGGCAAGGGAGGGGCGGGGGGGGGCCGAAGGTCTTATTTCCAACTGTCGCCAAGACGGCTTTCAAATAAATTTGGCATTATACACCTGAAATGCTCCCAACAGATAATTCCAAGAATAGAATTTGAAATGGCTATTTCCCAATTTTCACAGTTCCCAAACAGAGAGTTCAAAGTAATAAAATTCATATTTCTTCCAGAAACACTATTTAACTTTGTTTTAGACTCATGGGATATGAATATGAACTCATCTTCTGTGAGAGATGGAGATACAGTAATTATACTTCATAACTAAGAAAATGCAGTGAGTGCTCGAAAGGTTATGTATGAGGTTCTGTAAGAAACACTGAAAAAGGGTTAAGACTACAGGCAGGAAGGGATTAAGGAAGAGTGATACCTATTTGAGCCTAAAACCTGAGGGGCTGGCTAATTATAAAAGAGGAGTCAAGGTTTTCCAGAAAGAACACATGGCATAAGCAATGCCAAGTACATGGCACACATGAAGAATAGAGCTTCCCATGTGGCGCCAGCGGCAAAGAACCCCTGCCAATGCAGGAGACGTAAGAGACACAGGTTTCATCCCTGGGTTGGGAAGATCCCCCGGAGGAGGGCATGACAACCTATTTCAGCACTCTTGCCTGCAGAATCCCATGGAGAGAGGAGCCTGGCAGGCTACAGTCCACAGGGTTGCAGAGAGTAGGACAAATGGAAAGCAACTTAGCACAGCACACAGATAATACAATGTGGAAACAAGACAGTGGGGAAAGCAATGACCTGATGCGGTTAAAGAGACACCGAAGACAGTGCGTAACGGGTCTGATATGTTACCAAGGAACCTGGGCTTTACCCTGGCGTTAATCATAAAAAAAAAAGAGATTAAAATCATCTTCTTAAGTATAAAAGGGAATAAGAACAAAACAAAACAAATGAAGTGAAAAAAAACTTTTTTAAGTGCTAAGAGGAAAGTTCATAGCAATACAGGCATACCTCAAGAAACAAGAAAAAAGTCAAATAAATAACTTAACTCTACACCTAAAGCAACTAGAAAAGGAAGAAATGGAGAACCCCAGAGCTAGTAGAAGGAAAGAAATCATAAAAATTAGGGCAGAAATAAATGCAAAAGAAACAAAAGAGACCATAGCAAAAATCAACAAAGCCAAAAGCTGGTTCTTTGAAAGGATAAATAAAATTGATAAACCATTAGCCAGACTCATCAAGAAACAAAGGGAGAAAAATCAAATCAATAAAATTAGAAATGAAAAGGGAGAGATCACAACAGACAACACAGAAATACAAAGGATCATAAGAGACTACTATCAGCAATTATATGCCAATAAAATGGACAACGTGGAAGAAATGGACAAATTCTTAGAAAAGTACAACTTTCCAAAACTGAACCAGGAAGAAATAGAAAATCTCAACAGACCCATCACAAGCACGGAAATTGAAACTGTAATCAGAAACCTTCCAGCAAACAAAAGCCCAGGTCCAGACGGCTTCACAGCTGAATTCTACCAAAAATTTCGAGAAGAGCTAACACCTATCCTACTCAAACTCTTTCAGAAAATTGCAGAGGAAGGTAAACTTCCAAACTCATTCTATGAGGCCACCATCACCCTAATACCAAAACCTGACAAAGACGCCACAAAAAAAGAAAACTACAGGCCAATATCACTGATGAACATAGATGCAAAAATCCTTAACAAAATTTTAGCAATCAGAATCCAACAACACATTAAAAAGATCATACACCATGACCAAGTGGGCTTTATCCCAGGGATGCAAGGATTCTTCAATATCCGCAAATCAATCAATGTAATACACCACATTAACAAATTGAAAAATAAAAACCATATGATTATCTCAATAGATGCAGAGAAGGCTTTCGACAAAATTCAACATCCATTTATGATAAAAACTCTCCAGAAAGCAGGAATAGAAGGAACATACCTCAACATAATAAAAGCTATATATGACAAACCCACAGCAAACATTCTCCTCAATGGTGAAAAATTGAAAGCATTTCCCCTAAAGTCGGGAACAAGACAAGGGTGCCCACTTTCACCGCTACTATTCAACATAGTTCTGGAAGTTTTGGCCACAGCAATCAGAGCAGAAAAAGAAATAAAAGGAATCCAGATTGGAAAAGAAGAAGTAAAGCTCTCACTGTTTGCAGATGACATGATCCTCTACATAGAAAACCCGAAAGACTCCACCAGAAAATTACTAGAGCTAATCAATGAATATAGTAAAGTTGCAGGATATAAAATCAACACACAGAAATCCCTTGCATTCCTATACACTAATAATGAGAAAGTAGAAAAAGAAATTAAGGAATCAATTCCATTCACCATTGCAATGAAAAGAATAAAATACTTAGGAATATACCTACCAAAGGAAACTAAAGACCTATATATAGAAAATTATAAAACACTGATGAAAGAAATCAAAGAGGACACTAATAGATGGAGAAACATACCATGTTCATGGATCGGAAGAATCAATATAGTGAAAATGAGTATACTACCCAAAGCAATCTACAGATTCAATGCAATTCCTATCAAGATACCAGCGGTATTTTTCACAGAGCTAGAACAAATAATTTCACAATTTGTATGGAAACACAAAAAACCTCGAATAGCCAAAGCCATCTTGAGAAAGAAGAATGGAACTGGAGGAATCAACCTGCCTGACTTCAGGCTTTACTACAAAGCCACAGTCATCAAGACAGTATGGTACTGGCACAAAGACAGAAATATAGATCAATGGAACAAAATAGAAAGCCCAGAGATAAATCCACACACCTATGGACAGCTTATCTTCGACAAAGGAGGCAAGAATATACAGTGGATTAAAGACAATCTTTTTAACAAGTGGTGCTGGGAAAACTGGACAACCACTTGTAAAAGAATGAAATTAGATCACTTTCTAACCCCATACACAAAAATAAACTCAAAATGGATTAAAGATCTAAACGTAAGACAAGAAACTATAAAACTCCTAGAGGAGAACATAGGCAAAACACTCTCTGACATAAATCACAGCAGGATCCTCTATGACCCACCTCCTAGAATACTGGAAATAAAAGCAAAAATAAACAAATGGGATCTAATTAAAATTAAAAGCTTCTGCACAACAAAGGAAACTATAAGCAAGGTGAAAAGACAGCCTTCCGAATGGGAGAAAATAATAACAAATGAGGCAACTGACAAACAACTAATCTCAAAAATATACAAGCAGCTTATGCAGCTCAACTCCAGAAAAATAAATGACCCAATCAAAAAATGGGCCAAACAACTAAATAGACATTTCTCCAAAGAAGACATACGGATGGCTAACAAACACAGGAAAAGATGCTCAACATCACTCATTATCAGAGAAATGCAAATCAAAACCACAATGAGGTACCATTTCACACCAGTCAGAATGGCTGTGACCCAAAAGTCAACAAGCAATAAATGCTGGAGAGGGTGTGGAGAAAAGGGAACCCTCTTACACTGTTGGTGGGAATGCAAGTTAGTATAGCCACTATGGAGAACAGTGTGGAGATTCCTTAAAAAATTGCAAATAGAACTACCTTACGATCCAGCGATCCCACTGCTGGGCATACACACCGAGGAAACCAGAATTGAAAGAGACACGTGTACCCCAGTGTTCACTGCAGCACTATTTATAATAGCCAGGACATGGAAGCAACCTAGATGTCCTTCAGCAGATGAATGGATAAGAAAGCTGTGGTACATATACACAATGGAGTATTACTCAGCTATTAAAAAGAATACATTTGAATCAGTACTAATGAGGTGGATGACGTGGAGCCGATTATACAGAGTGAAGTAAGCCAGAAAGAAAAACACCAATACAGTATACTTACACACATATACGGAATTTAGAAAAAGATGGTAATGATAAACCTGTACGCAAGACAGCAAAAGAGACACAGATGTATAGAACAGCCTTTTGGACTCTGTGGGAGAGGGAGAGGGTGGGATGAGTTGGCAGAGTGGCAGTGTAACATGTATGATATCATACGTGAAACGAATCGCTGGTCTAGGTTCGATGCAGGATGCTTGGGACTGATGCACGGGCATAATCCAGAGAGAAGGTGTGGGGCAGGAGGGGGGAGGTGGGGGTCGGGATTGGGAGTTCATGTACACTCGTGGCTGATTCATGTCAATGTATAGCAAAACGAATACAGTATTGTAAAGCAAAACAAACTAAAAAATAAAAATTAATTAAAAAAAAAAACTTTTTAAAAAAAGTTTTCCTTGTCAACATCACTCTTGCCTTAAACTCAGCAACTTGCAAGGCCCTCTTCCTAAGCATAATGTATTTTTAGCTACCTGTACCTTTCCAGTGACTTCTTCCTTTAAGTTCTAATTCATGCATCTTATCTTCCTTTCTCCATACCCATTCATCCATCTAGCCACCCAGTTCAGTTCAATCACTCAGTCATGTCTGACCCTTTGCGACCCCATGGACTGCAGCACGCCAGGCCTCCCTGCCCATCACCAACTCCCAAAGTCTACTCAAATTCATTTCCATTCCATTGGTGATGTCATCCAACCATTCATCCTCTGTCATCCCCCTCTCCTCCTGCCTTCAGTCTTTCCCAGCATCGGGGTCTTTTCCAATGAGTCAGTTCTTCACATCAGGTGGCCAAAGTATCAGAGTTTCAGCTTCAGCATCAGTCCTTCCAATGAACATTCAGGACTAATTTCCTTTAGGACAGACTGGTTGGATTTCCTTGCAGTCCAAAGGAATCTCAAGAGTCTTCTCCAACACCACAGTTTGTGGCTCAGCTGGTAAAGAATCCACCTGCAATGCGGGAGACCAGGTTCGATCCCTGGGTTGGAAAGATCCCCTGGAGGAGGGAAAGGCTACCCACTCCAGTATTCTGGCCTGGAGAATTCCATGGACTGCATAGACTATGGGGTCACAAAGAATCAGACACAACTGAGCAACTTTCCCTTTCCATCCTCCCATCCATCCACTAATCAGACCATTCCAATAAGAACCACAAACATTAGTTAAATTGCTCATGGAAAGTTCTTCAGAGTTATTTTGTCTTTTTTGTTTGAGAGATCTACCATGCCCAGTTAAGGAGAGAAATAAGGGTGGATATCTCAGGATGTCTCCTGCTTTCTAGCACTATGCCCCTGCCGACAAACCAACACTCAAGCACGCACACACACACACACAACCAATAGTGATGGAAAGAGAGACTCTGATTGATTTTATAGTATGTACTATATTACCGTGCTAAGTCACTTCAGTCATGTCTGAATCTTTGTGACCAATGGACTGGAACCTGCCAGGCTCCTCTGTCCATGGGATTCTCTACACAACAATAATGGAGTGGGTAGCCAAGCCCTTCTCCAACAGATCTTCCCAGCTCAGGGACTGAACCCTCATCTCTTGTGTGTCCCACACTGGCAGGTGGGTTCTTTACAGTTAACGTGATTACATAAATCACAGGTGGTGACTGAAGCAACAAACTTAAAAGATGATTGCTCCTTGGAAGAAAGCTATGAAAAACCCTGACAGCATATCAAAGAGCAGACATCATTTTGCCAACATAGGCCCATAAAGTCAAAGCTAAGGTTTCTCCAATAGTCATGTATGGATGGAAATTAGACCGTAAAGAAGGCTGAGCACCGAAGAATTGATGCTTTCTAACTGTGGTGCTGGAGAAGATTTGTGAGAGTCCCTTGGACTGCAAGGAGATCAAACCAGTCCATCCTAAAGGAGATCAACCCTGAATATTCATTGGAAGGACTGACACTGAAGCTGAAGCTCTAATACTTTGGCCACCCGATGTGAAGAGCTGACATATTGGAAAAGATCTTGATGCTGGAAAGACTGAAGACAAAAGGAAAAGTGCAGAAGAGAATGAGATGGTTAGATAGCACCACCAACTCAATTGATATGAATCTGAGCAAACTCCAGGAGACAGTGGAGGACAGAGGAGCCTTGACACACTGCAGTCTGTGGGGTCACAAAGAGTTGGACACGATTTAGCAACTGAACAGTAACAAACAGCCGGATTAAAACCAATTAGAAGTCTACTATAGGTGGTGGTTGCTCAGAGTTCAGAAAGACGTGAAATGATTTGAAATATACAATATTAATCCTTACTGTTATAGTATATAATATATAGTATATGTTTAAGATATTATAATTCTAATCTTATTCACAAACCTTAATCAAAATGCTCCTAGAAAACTCATAAGGGAAGAAAAATCAACACGATATGGTGACTGGATTAGAAACGATAGTTAGAGAGAGAGGTATCAATGATAATGCCTAGTTTTTCGACATATTCAAGAACATGGACTCCAGAGGCTTTTGCCAGAATACTTCCCTGGTTGCCCAGTGGTTAGGGTTCTAGGCTTTCACTGCCATGGCCTGGAGTTCCATCCCTGGTTGGGGAACTGAAAGTGCACAAGCCATGCGGTATAGCCAAAAAAAAAAAAAGAATATTTTTGAGTTGCTAAAATACTTATTAGAGATAAGAAATTATTCACCTAGTTTCTTCCAGACAATAATGAAAGGGTAAGTAAATGTATAAATGAAAAAATAACCATCACTATTTTTAATGTGTAGCAGCTTTTTGCAGAGAAGGCAATGGCAACCCACTCCAGTGTTCTTGCCTGGAAAATCCCATGGATGGGGGAGTCTGGTGGGTTGCCATCTATGGGGTCGCACAGAGTCAGACACAATTGAAGTGACTTAGCAGCAGCAGCTTAGCAGCAGCTTTTTAATATAAATTCTTAGGTGTTTTACATGCATTTTAAATTCCTGGTTGTGAAACAATGCAAATGTACTTAATAAAACTAAATTTTACTCACAAAAATGTTTAAAATGGCAAATTATATATATGTATATTTTATCATAATAAAAAAAATTAAGAGAAAAATCTCAGCATATCTCATTATAGAAACCCACCCCAGAATAAAGAGTCATATCTATAGAAGCTCAGAAGTATAAAAGCTTGATGAATTAATATCTGAGGAAGTAAAAGATATTTTATACATGTTAAAAGGAAGAAACTGAGGTAGAAATAAACAGGCTGGAGAGATGGGCACGACAGGCTTTGTCAAGAATTATAAACAATAATGCAATGCTTTTTATCATACTTTAGAAAGAGGAGGA
The DNA here is from genome assembly GCA_006408695.1 of Aepyceros melampus. NCBI lineage: Eukaryota > Metazoa > Chordata > Mammalia > Artiodactyla > Bovidae > Aepyceros > Aepyceros melampus. The sequence continues at coordinate 32,317 of SJXQ01004416.1, read as the reverse complement.
ATGCAAACAAACATGTTTTAAAAGGCATCACTATAAATGGAAAGTGGAAGAAGAACTTGAGGAAGCAAAATAGGAGATAGGGAGATCACATGAGATGCTATTTCACCAATCCACCAGAAAGAAGTTAGGAGATAGCAGAGGTCTGTACAAGAGTACAATGGTGAAAATGAAAGTAAGCAGATTAATTTGAGAGCTACTTAAGGAGGTAGGTGAGTCAGAATTCTGTGATTAATTAGACATGAGAGACAAAAGAGAATGGCTTCTGGACTGGGCAACTGGGTGGACGGCCCCGTTATTCAGTAAACTGGATATGAAAAACGTAAACGCTCACTCTCATGAACACGTGTGGCTCTACAGCAAATTTTCAAATGACTGTATAGAAGTCAGCTGCCTGCACCATACCTATAGATATTCAACACAAGATGTTAACTGCTTTAACAATTTCTTTAAACTTTCTAACTATCCAAATGAAGGAGGAGATGCAGGCACTTTTTACCAAAGCATAAAGCTGCCAACAGAAACAAAACTACTCACTCATTTTTAACCGTTTCAAGGTCTTCTTCTCCCTATTCTATGGCAAAAGATCATTACTGAAAATCAATACTACCAAGAAATAGAAATCAAGACCCAAACTTGTCTCAAAATTTTATTCATTAATTTACTAAGCAGTCTTAATCTCCAAAACTAAAGTTTGAGTTAATTTTCTGATACAGCCATTTTTATAAATGTATTTTTTATATTTCATGAACTAATATCTGAAAAATATATTAATAAAGGAGAGGGAAAAGTGGGTAAATTTAAGTTTACAGACTCTATCTCACTTAACAGAAACTTGCTGTTTCTATTTCTACCCTAACACATACCTTACTCTAAGCACAGTGAGCGAGCCATCCTTCATTCCAAGAGCAAGATGGGCCCCGTCCACATTCACAGCCGCACAACGAACCGGTCCTTCCATGTTACACCTTGCTACCAGTGCATGGTCGGCGAGGCTCCATATTCTGTGACATTTGATTAAATAGAACAGTGGTTAGCTAATGTAGGCTTTGAAATGTTAGAATATATGAAAAACATATTGGTTAAAATAATAATTTCACTTTAAGGAAGAAAGGTAAATCTAGGTTTTTAACTGTATGCTTTGTGGCAAAGGAATTCTTATCTACAAAACTAAAAATACTGTTAATGCTTAAAATGACAAGTGTTAATAGAATCCTTTATTTTTAAGACAATGTAGTGACATTAATTTTTTCTAATCAGTTATTTTAGATAGATGATTTCTACCCTGATCAAAGGGGACATATATATATATATATATTATACTGATAATAATAATAATAATAATATATATTGAAAAAGTTGGCTTAAAGCTCAACATTCAGAAAACGAAGATCATGGCATCTGGCCCCACCACTTCATGGGAAATAGATGGGGAAACAGTAGAAACAGTGTCAGACTTTGTTTTTTTGGGCTCCAAAATCACTGCAGATGGTGACTGCAGCCATGAAATTAAAAGGCACTTACTCCTTGGAAGAAATGTTATGACCAACCTAGATAGTATATTCAAAAGCAGAGACATTACTTTGCCGACTAAGGTCCGTCTAGTCAAGGCTATGGTTTTTCCTGTGGTCATGTATGGATGTGAGAGTTGGCCTGTGAAGAAGGCTGAGCGCAGAAGAATTGATGCTTTTGAACTGTGGTGTTGGAGAAGACTCTTGAGAGTCCCTTGGACTGCAAGGAGATCCAACGAGTCCATTCTGAAGGAGATCAACCCTGGGATTTCTTTGGAAGGAATGATGCTAAAACTGAAGCTCCAGTACTTTGGGCACCTTATGCGAAGAGTTGACTCATTGGAAAAGACCCTGATGCTGGGAGGGATTGGGGGCAGGAGGAGAAAGGGACGACCGAGGATGAGATGGCTGGATGGCATCACAGACTCAATGGACGTGAGTCTGAGTGAACTCCGGGAGTTGGTGATGGACAGGGAGGCCTGGCGTGCTGCGATTCATGGGGTCGCAAAGAGTCGGACACGACTGTGCGACTGAACTGAACTGAACTGAAGAATTGATGCTTTTGAACTGTGGTGTTGGAGAAGACTCTTGAGAGTCCCTTGGACTGCAAGGAGATCCAACCAGTCCATTCTGAGGGAGATCAACCCTGGGATTTCTTTGGAAGGAATGATGCTAAAACTGAAGCTCCAGTACTTTGGCCACCTCATGTGAAGAGCTGACTCATTGGACAAGACCCTGATGCTGGGAGGGATTGGGGGCAGGAGGAGAAAGGGACGACCGAGGATGAGATGGCTGGATGGCATCATGGACTCGATGGACGTGAGTCTGAGTGAACTCCGGGAGTTGGTGATGGACAGGGAGGCCTGGCGTGCTGCGATTCATGGGGTCGCAAAGAGTCGGACATGACTGCGCGACTGAACTGAACTGAATGTTAACAGTGAACTTCATTTTCTCCAGTGGATTTAACCATTGTTGGTTCTGAGTTTCTGTCAGGAATAGGAGCTAAAAATCCTGACTTGCCCTATAACACTTTCCAATTAAAACTTCCCCAATTTTGCTATTCGGGGAGACATTAGTTTGGGAAAGATCCTGGTGTTCTTACTTGTTGCAGGTAGTAATACAGCCTTTCTTCTCTCGATCTTTGGTTTGACTGTGTCTTTTTGTTTGGTGCCCACCAAGAGGTGAACCCAGTTTTCAGGTAACACGATTAGTTTTTAAAGGATCAGCTGCCCTTTTTATGAAAGCAGCCAGTACCAGCTGTCCTCCTAAAATGGAAGGAACTGCTAGCAAATCATGTGAGTCAAGTGTAACCCCACACCAGATTTCCATGTGGACAGTGCTATGGCATCTTCTATCCACATAAAACCAAGTAACACAAAGACAGGAAGTGGCATGATTGATTAACATACCACTTGAAACATCAGCAGTTACCTGGAAAGAATCAGGGTGCATCTCCACCTCACTTCTTACACTAAAGTAAATTTTACAAAGATTAGGAATTAAACACAAAAATAAATCCACTAATACACTAGAAGAATATACTAGAAAACTTTTTAACCTTAGGAAGGATTTCTCTATGCTAGAAAACTCAGAAGTCATAAAAGAAAATGTTGATAATTCAGATGCATAAAACAAAATAACAACAAAAACCTTTTCATGACAAAAGATCTAAGCATAATAAAGAAGCAAGTAACAAGGTGGTGAAAAGTATTTGCAACTTACATTCCAAAGATTTAATGTCCATAATATGTAAAGAGCTGCTAAAAACAAAGGAGAAAGATATCTACAATGCACAAAAAAATGGCAAGAAATGTGCATGGCCATAGAAAGAATTCTGTGGAACCAAGTATTTTTTACTTGTAAATATTAAAGAATTATGTACTTTTCTGCTTTTCCTGTGCAAATTTTATCTAGGATAATCAGTTAATGATGAGAAATTCTTTTTATACACATGGTAGCTAAAAAATGAATAATGAGTGATAGAGTTAGAATACCACTACCTGAAACTCAGTAACATAACAGATTTAGGTCACATATTCTCGACAGGGGTAATACTGCCCCTCAAAAGCTAAAAATTAGCTCTTAAGGGTGAAAATCTTAAATATTACACTGGTTTGTGGCTCTCTTAAGTGCTGCAGTACAAACACATATATGTATATATGCATACACACATTCATATTAACACATTCATACATACAATTTTTTGTGGTGCTAAAATTTCACAGGGAAGGAGTGCAATTGGGGGAGCAATGTCTTAAAAAAGTCTCATTAGGAGAGCAAAAAGTTTTTAAAAGTTTGAGAAGTACTAATCTAGATAACAACCATCAATGGCTGCAAATATGGCAAAAAGAAGACTACATATTACCATTAAACAAGGACACACATTACTACCTAGGAAATATTCTGAGTGAAAATTCCTAACTGCATCTCATCAAACTCTAGATCTAACTATGAGTTTGCAGAATACAGGGAGGAGGGAATGCATTAAAATATACTACAGGTATTCAAATCCAGAATGTGGAGAACTCTAGAGGCAAATAGTAAGTTTCTTCAACAAATAAACATAAAGAGGAAAATCAAAAAGGGAAGAAGGGAAGCTATAGAATAAAAGAGATTTAAAGGACATATTAACAATTGCAAGAAATGGACCTTATTATAAGTCTAATTCTAAGAAGCAAAAGGAATACAGTGATAACAGTATTGTGGTGGTGTTTAGAGTTATCTTTTAGAGATACAAATGGAAATATTAATACAGATGAAATGGGGACAAAAGACAATATCAAAGTGGGAAAAGTGTCTCAACTGGTATCACTGATCAGTGCTTCTCAAACTTTAGTATCTAGTAAATCCTAAATTGGTGGACTCCTTATACAAGGTCCTGTATAAGGCATGATAAATTTGCATTGCTTACTAGTTCCCTTGTAATATTGATGCTGCTGGTCTAGGAATCACACTTTAAAAACTACTGTCATAGACAAAAGGCTAATTGCTGCTTTCATATATAGACAGGTATTAGATCCTATATTAAAATAATTAGAAAAAGACCAATGAACTAAGAGAAAATATGCAAAGAGCTTGAACAAACAAGTCAAAGAAAAGGAAATACAAATGTCCTGTAAACATATGAAAACATACTTAAGATCCCTCAATATGAGAGAAAAGCATATTTTTAAAACACAACAAGGTATCATTTTTCACAGTTCAGGGTGATTAGTGCTGGCAAGAGTGTGAGAGAAAAGGCTCTGTCACACGTTGCTGATAGGTGTGTAAATTGTTATTGCCTCTGTGTAAGGCACTATTCATTAAAATTTTAAATGCATGTATCTTTTGAACACTAATATGTCGGGAGCCGCGTTAGGCATTGACAACATAGAGGCACGGCCCTAAACACCCTCCCTTTGTTCTGTAGGCACGGACCCGGAATGAAGGAGTTAGGTTTTATGATTCTGACTTGTTTTTTTCTTTCCTTAGCTGAGTTGACTGAAGAGAATATTAAGGTGCTTATTGTTTTTGAGAGGAGCATGAGAAGGCATAAAGCCTTCTGCAGCTGTGCTCAAGAATTATTCATAAAGTTAATCACTGACATTTGTTCAAGGACTTTTACAAAAAAGTTTTACAAAAGGGTGAGCACACAGGCCGCAGCTTGAGGCCATGGAGGGACTGCTATCTGAAGCCCATTTGTGAGAAAAGTGTTTATGGCAATGGAGTTTGCTGAATTTAGGGCTTAGGAATAATTAAAATAGTTAGAAGCTAAAGATTTAAGGATTGCTGTAATGTTACAGTATTCTACTATAGCTTATAGAAATTAGGGACTTTAGAGACATTATTAGCTAGAAGCCCTTTCTAAGAAATAGTAAGCTTAGGATACTAGGAGCAAACAGGACTTAGAAAGATAAGAATTAAACTGAGGAATGTGGTATGCAGCCCAGATATTAGCATGAGTTAGTGTATTCACAAGGACACATGAGAAAAAGTAGATAAGAGAATCGCTGAAGAAGAAACTCCTTTTGAGGGGCCACAATGATTTTTGGAGAAAAATAAATCTGGGTCAATGGGAACTAAAATATCAAACCTCTGACCTAATGCTTTTGTAAAAGTATAAAAGAATCATAAGCTTGAAATAAACAGGCAGTCCAAAAAAACTGAGAGGCTGCCTCAGTTTCTCGCCGACACCACCCATCCCTTCAGGTTGACTCCTTGGCTGCTGGAGCTGGACTCTGGCACTAGTAAGAATTTATCACAGAAATATTCTTATTCACACATGGGCTCAATGGCAAAGGTACAATGATATTCACTGCAAGCACCGCATTTAGAAGTGCAAAACTGGAAGAACCTAAACTTCCACCAAATGATAGTCTAACTGAATAAACTACAGTACACAGGGGAGCATTACATAGCTGTTAAAAGAGGAGGTAGTTCTGTATATTTTTATATGAAACAAACTCCAACTTAGGCTTTTAAGAGAAAAATCCAAGTCTTATAAATAGTTGTTAATTCTACACACTGTTGGCACCCATTATGTTCATTTGTTGCTAATAAAATTTAAAACTAAGTTTTTTTTGTTTAAGTTTTTCTTCGTTGCTCTAAGGACAAATTCCAGTCTATGCAATTACTCTGTGATTTGCTTACCTGACTGAACGATCATCGCTTCCAGTCACGGCCAAAGGTTTAGTAGGATGGACAGCAAGCGCCCACAGCTCGCCTTCACAATGCCCTTGCATAATTAGGAAAGGCTTGTTTCTTTCATGAACCACAATTTCAAAAATTTCGCCATCCTGTGTTCCAACTAGAATGTGGTCTCCTCGCCAACACACACTCCTCACAGACAAACCTAGTCAAAATGGAATTGTTCTTAAGATTAGTACTGTAATAACAGAATGCTAATCTGCCTAAACCCCTATTAATTTTTGTATCTTTTATATCCGAGGTGTAAGATAGAAGGAATCTTGGACCCACACATTTTCTTCATTTATCCATATTGTTTTCTATGTGAAATATTTCTTTTTATATACCCAGTTTCTACCCATCCTTCAGGACATACACTCTTCTTCCTCATTAGACAACATCAGTCATAGCCCGATTACTTCCTCAGTCAATGTCTTCTAACACAGTGCATGTCACCCACAGAGTAATTATTCAGGGGCTACCCTCATGTGCTTAGTCGCTCAGTCATGTTCGACTCTGCAGCCCCGTGGGCTATAGTGCGTCAGGCTCCTTTGTCCATGGGGATTCTCCAGGTAAGAATATTGCAGAAGGTTGCCATGCCCTCCTCCAGAGGATCTTCCCAACTCAGGGATCGAACCCAGGTCTCCCACATTGCAGGTGGATTCTTTACCATCTGAGCCACAAGGGAAGCCCATAACTACCACCATGCTGCTGCTATTGCTGCTGAGTTGCTTCAGTCGTGTCCGACTCTGTGTGACCCCAGAGACGGCAGCCCACCAGGCTCCCCCATCCCTGGGATTCTCCAGGCAAGAACACTGGAGTGGGGTGCCATTGCTTTCTCCAACTACCACCATAGAATTGTTATATTTTTCTCTTAGAATAATCTGATTTTTATGTGTCTATATTTCACCTCTTCAATGTGCTCATAAAATCATAAGAAGAAAGATTTCTACTTTTTCTGTATACAACCCCTTTTCCAACTTCAGGAAAGCTCATATTTCCCTCAGTTTCCTCATCTATATAGTATGGTCAACAATTAGCTACTGTGTAACTTACAATGTTATGAGAATCAAATAATGAAAAGCGTCAAATTATTTTATAAACTTTACAGCACAAAAATGCTCAGCAAAACTCATGAAAACAATATAACAGCTAACATTCACTGGATGATCATTATGTACCAGACACTCTTCTAAAAATTTTACCTATATTAGCTCATTTAATCCTCTGAGCTATTTCTTTTTCTCATTTTACAGATGATGGTATGCAGCCCAAGGTCACATGTCTAATAAGTGACTAAAATATGACATAAACATAGACCTGTGTAACTTCTAATCATACTCTTATAATACAACACTAGTGGGTGATATGTTTACTTTTGTAGTGAAAGACTGTTTCATTACATCAATTTTTTTAAATCCTCCAAAGAAAAAATTATATCTTGGTTGCTGACAAATTTGGATGGAGGAAAAACACACATATATGCACTTAAACAATCGTAAACAAAAGTTCCTCTAACTCTCAACACACTACTTTCAACAGTTTATTTGCTAAAGTTACATTTAGCATTCAAATAGTAAAATATTTCCAAAATTTAAGGTTACCAAAGTAAGTACTTATCACATCGCTCTGTGGGTCCCATTATAGCTGGAATCTTTGTCATAACGGTAAACCTACACAGTCTTCAGGCAAAATTTCTCACCAGCAGAAGGATTTTAATTAAATGTATCCAGTATGAAGGGGCAAATGTAAGCCTCATTTATATTTATAAACATGCTTTAAGTTTACTGAAAGAAAGAGTCAGCCCTTGGTCTAGGTGGAATCTGCCAATATGAGATAACTGTTTTGCTATTACCTTTGTACCCCTGGTCTGTTTCCCTGAGATCAATCACAGTAATTGGTTTAAAAGTTAAATCCCAAAGACGAATACAGCCATCTCTGCCACCAGTAGCAAAGCTTCTTCACAAGCATTCATGCTAAAAATACCTGCCTAGAAGAGAGAATAAAATAATTTAACAATATATGCTTTTTAAGAAAATACACTACATGTGACAGTAGAAATCCACATAAAACTTCTTGACATGGCAAAAGAACAGTCGAATGCATCAGAAAATACAGATGATAATCCAGAAATAGATCTAAGTATATATAGGAACTCATATATGACCAAAGTGGTATTTAATAATATAAGAGAAAATGAAGTTAAACCTATAACATATACAAAAATGAATTGGACAAAATCAAAACATACAGACAAAATTCTAACTGTAAAAAATAAAACAAATATGTTAGAAAAGAGTCAAAAGAACACTTATGTAACTTTGGGCTGTGAAAGAACTTTATAAGTATGGCAGTTATCCACAAGCCATAAAGGAAAATTTTTAAATTTTTCATATGAAGAAAGATATCATAAGTAAAAACAAACAGACTGGGGAAATATTTGCAATGTGTATGACTGTCAAGATGTGTATGTATATGTCAATGTGTATGACTAACACACAAGTAAACAAAATAAAATCCAACAACAACAGTAACAAAAAAAGAGCAAAGGATAAGTAAAGTCAATTAACAGAAAAGGAAATTCAAGTACAGTTGACCCTTGAACAATGTAGGAGTTTTGTGGAGTCAAAAATTTTAGTATAACTTAGAAGAACCTCTACATCCAAGATTTCTCCATAGCTGCAGTTCCACAGTATCTGTGAATTTGACCAACCACAAACTGTGTAGGACTACAAAGCTACGGTTTTTCCAGTAGTCATGTGTGGATGTGAGAGCTGGACCATAAAAAAAGCTGAAAGCCGAAGAACTGATGCTTTTGAATTGTAGTGTTGGAGAAGACTCTTCACAGTCCTTTGGACTACAAGGAGATTAAACCAGTCAACCCTAAAGGAAATCAATCCTGAATATTCACTGGAAGGACTGATGCTGAAACTGAAACTCCAATACTTTGGTCACATATGCGAAGAGCCGACTCACTGAAAAGACTCTGATACTGGGAGAGATTGAAGGCGGGAGAAGAGGGGGACAGAGGATGAGATAGTTGGATGGCACCGTCAACTCAATGGACATGGGTTTGGGCAAACTCTGGAAGATAACACACAACTGAGCATAAGCGTGCATGCATGCGCACACACATGCAGTATTTACCACTGAAAATAACCCCCATACAAGTAGAAGTGGACCCTTGAGGTTCAAACCTATGTTGTTTAAGGGTCAACTGTAGTCAGCAAATATAAGAAATTTCACAAATCAATGGGAAAGAAAATTAAAACAAAGAGTTAATATTTTTCACCCAGAAGATAAGCAAAAATTTACAATAGTGATCACGTCCTGGGCTAATGACTATGAGGAACAAACTGGTATTTTTATAGTGATGGTACAAAATGTGAAATGCCACAACTTTTGCTAGAATCTGCTATTTCTGGTCTTCAGACATGTTGCTGAAAGCAATACCTGCTCTAAGCAGTTCTTAAGTATACTTAACACAAAATGTATTATACATTTAATAGTGATTCATGTTAATACGTGTGTGTGCTCAGTCATGTCTGACTCTTTACAACCCTATGGACTGTAGTCCACCAGACTCTTCTGTCCATGGGATTTCCCAGGCAAGAATACTGGAGCAGGTTGACATTTCTTTCTCCAGGGGATCTTCCTGACCCTGCGACTAAACCCACATCTCTAGTATATCCTGTACTGGCAGGTGGATTCTTTACCACTATGCCACCTGGGAAGCTCTCATGTTTATATGTTTAATAGATTTTCTACTTGAGATGTTTCTGATAACAATATGGTGGCTCTATGCCCCCTAGTTCCCTTCACTATGTCAGGGACCCAACTGCTAAAAGGACCAAATCAAAAAACACTAAAAGGTTTTCTTTTTAAAAAATGTTATCTTGTATTGGGGTATAGCTGATTAACAATGCTGCGATAGTTTCAGGTGAAGAGCAAAGGGACATGCACCCATTCTCCCCCAAACGCTGCTCCCATTCAGGCCGCCCACAGCATTAGGCAGAGCCCCAAGTGCCAGGGCAGGTCCTGCTGGTTACCCATATTTCAAACACCGCAGTGTGTGCATGTCCTTCCCAGACTCTCCAACTATCTCCTCTCTCATTCTTCCCCCGTAAGTACATTCTCTACGTCTGTGAGATTCTTTCTGAGAAATCACTGAAAGGTTTTAACAACAGATCTTTTTTCCTGGTTTGGTAATTTATTATATGAAAATCTGATGAAGTACAAAAATTTCTTTGTCACTCACTTAATCAATGATATTAAAATTAAAAAGTTAATATTATTCTAGAGCTATCCCAAAATTTCCCACTGGTAAATTAGCCACAAAAGCACTAGTTTTATTCTAATGTGGTTAACTTAGAATACTTCTAGGTTAAACTTAATAAGCTTTTTCCAATAATGAAAAAGACACCATACTAAAACAATGGTTTGAACAAAATACTAATTATACTAGTTTAATTGCATAATGTTTCTTCATTGAAATCTTGAAAACAAACAGACAAATTAATTCAATTGTAATAGCAGTTTTCAAGTAACTGAATTGATTAGAATGTCTGCTATATTATGGAACTTTTCATTCTAAGACAAGGAAGTAATTAATATCTAAAAGTATTCAAAATATTTAAATATACTTACAGTATGAGCTCCTTGTATTGTTCGTATAAGATTGATTCCTTTCCAAACATATATATCCCCATTGAGTGCACCAGAATATGTTAACTCATCCCTTGCACAGGCCAGGCACAAGATGGTCTGAAGGTCACCAGTCTTCCCAAAGACCCCTCGTTTTGGGGTGAGAGCATTTCCACATAAACTCCAGAACTAAAAGTACATAGTATAATCAAATTACCAAAGAAGGCTCATAATATAAATATTTCCAGTACTTTGATGCTATATTAGAGCAAGAGACGAGAAATTACCCATGAAATTCCCTTATGATTCAATAGCATTCAATTTTCACTTCCTTATCCTAGTGCAGTCATTAGCTACATCACAGCAGATAAACCACTGTTTCAATCCTTACTGTAAGAATAAAGGGGGCTGAACTGGAATATTTTTTAAAATATGCTATTTCCCTTAGCTTTCTGGGAGAAAAAAACTACATAAACTTAGATTAAAAAGTTGGGAATAGGTTAGCAATGAAAGCAAAGCTAATATTCATTTCTTTAGTCACCTTGGTATTTCAAATGCTCAAGAATCACATCTGTCCAGTGGTCACTCCACAGCAGAGCACCGAGTTGGATTCTAGAACAATGGTTCTTAACTCCTGCTGAGCATCAGAATCATTTGAATACCCGGGCCTCACTCTCCAGAGATTCTCCCTCAGTGCATCTCTGTGGGGGTTTGGGTATACTATGCTTTAATTTCCCCCAGGTGATTTTAATATGCAGCCGAAGTTGATAATCACTGATTTAGAAGAAAATAACAGACTGAAACTGAGACTTACTGAAAGGAAGAGAACAAGCTATACTTATGCACAGAAATCATGAAGCTTTTAAATTTAAATATCGTTAAGTTTCATTGATGAAAGCATGCATTAGCTATATGAATGGATAAGTCACAATTTTTTGAGCTTTGAGGCTTCTAATTTTAAACATATATATGTGTGTGTGTGTATATAAATTGCAGTGTGATGTGTGCTTAGTAGCAGAGAATAAGTAATCATGACTATTATAAGTAAGACTCTTCCAGTACCTTGATATGTTTTACACCACAGCTGACAAGTTTATTTGGCTGGTACAAATCCCAAGAAATATCAAATATCTGTAAAAAATATACATATCAGATTCATTGTTAAGACACTTATTTTATTTAAGAGTCCTATCCAAAAGCCCAAATAGCCCAAAAGTCTACATATCAGAAAACAATATTCCTCAATAAATAAAAATCAGAATTTTACATTTCTATCAGAAATAAAAAAAATCCTATCAGAAATAAAGCAGCAAAATGAAACAAAACTATTTCTTAGTTTCTATGAACCATATGAAACAACTACTGGAGTGAAAATTAACACCTCTATTTTTAATTAAAAAAAATTTTGGTCTATAAATAACAAGAATGATTCAACAGAACCAGGGCATGAGGCAGGTACCTGCATAAATTCTACAGAGGAAAGATAATGAACACACACTTAACACGCTGGCAGCTAGAAATAAAAATAAGAGAACATTTTTGCAGCTTTCTATCACACAGAACTAATTATATAAAGGATCCAAATATTTATTTCACAGTAACAATTCTGTTTCCAGTTTTCTACGTTGTTGAAATTTTCGTTACTGTATAAATTTTGGAAATCCCCAGACTTAATTTCTAAGACTCCTTAAGTTATAAACAAACAAATCTTTGTTATAAAATCGAACAAGAAAAAACCCAGATGAAATAAAATATGCATTAGAAATATGAACTTTAATAATAAATAAAATAAAACTTAATATTTGAAAAAAATATATAGCAGAAAAAACAATCCTGCTCTACGGTAGTCTTCACCATGTTTCTATGACAACTGTCTGCATAATCACCTAATATGCTTACTACCTCTAAAAATTTCCAAAGTGATAGTTTTTAGTGACAATGAAGAAAGAACACATTTTAAAAATAAACATTTAGCAACTCACCATAATACAGATTAAATGAAAAACATACTTTAAAATACTTTTAAAACTACCTTTAAAAGAACCTTTAAAAATACTTTTAATCAGTCTATTTAAGTCCAAAGTACTAATGTGTGAACTGCTTTGATCTGAGTAAGCCAGAATACATGACTGTATAATAAAATGCACCTAACACTTTCGTAATTATCTAAATTGTTTGTGTATAACAGATCTGAGAATACGCCAAAACCAAGTTTATCTTCCAAAATACAGACGCATACAAAAATTTTTATACAACTTTTACTGATTCATAGATTAGCCCCAAATAGAATCAATGACTATAGCTCCTATGCTAGTTCAGGTTAGGATTTTACTATACACCAAAAAAATCAGACATTTTTAAGAGTTTATGACAAAATTTTTGATGTATTTTTATAAAAGTAGCATAATATTTAATTAAAAAGTGACTACAATATATTCATTATGTTAATCTCACACAACATGGAATAAGGAGTACATTTTTAACAAGTTTCCAAAGTGAAAAATGTTAGGTCTCTAACATAATTTCAAATTTACACACACAATATTATTTACCCTAACTATAATACTTTCATAACAAATCAATGATAAACCAAACTAAATAATAAATAGAGCCTAGGCATGACCCATTCAATTTTTAAATTTAGGTCTGGACAACTTAAAACTCATCATTTTTGCCGAAGCAAACACTAGATTAAAGGTTTTGTGTTAAAACTACATATCAAGTTATGTTTTTGAGTTATTACAACACATATATGCATTCTAAAATTTTATAAGTACTTTCAATTAAACTTTAAATTTTTAATTACATACAAACAACTGATAATTACAATAACAAAACATAGAAACATAAAATTCCCTGACCCTCCTCTGGCTTCTTCCCACCCAATACCCTTTAGAAACTCCAAGGCAGAATACTTACTCTATCTGTGTGACCTGGAGCCATAGATAACATTTTCCCTCTTTTCCAGTCCCAAACGCAAACTGCATTCTTTGAATCAAGTCCAACTGAAACCAAGCGCTGAGTTATGGTCAAGAAGTCCGGAGGGCAAGGGAAATAAAAAGCAAACAAATAGAAAATGAACCAAATTATAAATGGCAAACAAATACTACTCATGGCTATTACAAACATCAAAACTTACACACATATTTTATAGACATCATAGAAAGGCTGGATGTGTTTCATCTTATTAATATTTCCATATATGTGTAGCCTTTTCCATTAAGAAACAGAAGAAAGACTTCCACTTCTAAAGTGGTGGTGGTGGTGGTGGTGGTGGTGTAGTCGCTAAGTCATGTCTGAGTCTTGCAACCCCCTGGACTGTAGCCTGCCAACCGGACTGACAAAACACCCTATTATACATCTCCTGCTAAAAGCTAAAAATGCTAGATAAAATGTAAAAACATATTTTTTAAATGCACTTTTGAGTTGTCAAGGAATTAAGAGGAACAAAACCACAGTGATTTTCTATGGGAATCCTAGAAGTAGGAGAGCTCCTATAACCCATTCAATTCTAAAGTTATCAGCTAACTCTGGGAAGCCTGATTTTTGTTCTGCAGACTAAAGATGAATAGAAGATAAAAGGCAGGGAATTGAATTGCAGACCTTTGGCTAAAGCAGTGCTCCTCAGAGTAAGGGAGAGCAAGAAACCATCCCTTTTCAAAGAGCGGGGCAGCAAAGCACAAAGGAGGAGAAAACCTCCTTCAAAGTGTGTGGCCACAGTGACCTTCACATGGTTGTAGGGTCTAAATCCACACTAATCGTGAACCCTTCAAGTGAAGACTTTCACTCAAGAGTGGTCCTCAAGACTGCAGAGTTTTTAAGCATTCTCAACAAGGGGGCACAGGCAAATACAAATTCTATGTGGAGGACTGATCCTGTAATCCATCCCTCAAAGAATTCCTACAATTAGTAATTCAATAAAAATAAGACAAACAACCTCATACCCAACAACCAGAGGAAATAAGAGACCACGAGTAAGAATCAGCAAGCTACTAAAACCAGCAAAATCAACCTTGAAAAGCATCAGACATTGAAGTTTTTAATTATGTTTATTTTTCATTTGTAGGAATTCTATTTGCTTCCTTAAATTTGCTGGGATGCTTTTTGTAATCTTCCATTCTTTTCCCATATGAAGATACTTGGAAGCCTTAAATTTTCTTTTTCTACTCATGTGTGCAGAGTAGGTATTTGGGAACTAGAGAGCATCTCTACTTATATGAGCAGAGAAATAAAAATTTAAGGCTTCCAAACATCTTCATATGGGGAAAGAATGGAAGATTACAAAAAGCATCCCAGCAAATTTAAGGAAGCAAACAGAATTTCTACAAATGAAAAATAAATAAAATTAAAATCCCAGTGGAAGTTACCTCGGCGATGAGAGGGCGATGAAAAGGGGACGGTGAGACAGGAGCATGGCAGAGGCCAAGCAACACGAGAGGGGCGCTGCAGTCAGGAAAGAGCATCAGGTCTGAACTTGCCCCCCTGCCATAACAACTAGAAAACCATGCAAAAGACATAAAACAAGTGTTTTTGGACATTTTTAATAGAAAGGGAAGCAGTATAAACCCTGAATGAGGGGGAAGCAAACAAAGTATATTCTGCAGTTGCCCTAGCCTTCATCTAGGAGGCAATTTACAGACTACAGCACAGAAAGGTGGAATCCAAATAGAGCCCAGAAGATTCGCTGATTTGAGAATATGGAGCCTGGAGTTCAGAGAGGCCAAGATTGCTACAGTTTGCTGGCAGAGAGAAAAAACTCTAGAAAATCTGTTTACAGGTGCCTGGAGAACACCAATCTTTGTGTGCATAGGGTGAAATTCACAAGGCTATGCAAAGAACACTTCTGAAAAAAGAACAATTACTGGGAAGCTAAAGCCAAACAATTACCAGAGATCACAAAGGGTCAGGATTTTTCAGACTTCCAACAGCAAGAATGGAGATATATCTTCGAATTCAGTGTGTATTCAGCAGAGATTCCAGGAACATCACATCAGAGTACTTAAGTTTAACTAGTAGTCCTAGAGAAAAGCTGCTCTACTGCTACGTCGCTTCAGTCGTGTCCGACTCTGTGCGACCCCATAGACGGAAGCCCACCAGGCTCCCCCGTCCCTGGGATTCTCCAGGCAAGAACACTGGAGTGGGTTGCCATTTCCATCTCCAAATAAGTTATGCTTCAGTTCACTTCAGTCACTCAGTCGTTTCCGACCCTTTGCAACCCCATGAACTGCAGCACGCCAGGCCTCCCTGTCCGTCACCATCTCCCAGAGTTCACTCAGACTCACGTCCATCCAGCCATCTCATCCTCAGTCGTCCCCTTCTCCTCCTGCCCCCAATCCCTCCCAGCATCAGAGTCTTTTCCAATGAGTCAACTCTTCACATGAGGTGGCCAAAGTACTGGAGTTTCAGCTTCAGCATCATTCCTTCCAAAGAAATCCCAGGGCTGATCTCCTTCAGAATGGACTGGTTCGATCTCCTTGCAGTCCAAGGGACTCCCAAGAGTCTTCTCCAACACCACAGTTCAAAAGCATCAATTCTTCTGCGCTCAGCCTTCTTCACAGTCCAACTCTCACATCCATACATGACCACAGGAAAAACCATAGCCTTGACTAGACGGACCTTAGTCGGCAAAGTAATGTCTCTGCTTTTCAATATGCTATCTAGGTTGGTCATAACTTTTCTTCCAAGGAGTAAGCGTCTTTTAATTTCATGGCTGCAGTCACCATCTGCAGTGATTTTGGATCCCCCAAAAATAAAGCCTGACACTGTTTCCACTGTTTCCCCATCTATTTCCCATGAAGTGATGGGACCAGATGCCATGATCTTTGTTTTCTGAATGTTGTTGAGCTTTAAGCCAACTTTTTCACTCTCCTCTTTCCTTTTTCACTCTCCTCTTTCACTTTCATCAAGAGGCTTTTTAGTTCCTCTTCACTTTCTGCCATAAGGGTGGTGTCATCTGCGTATCTGAGGTTATTGATATCTCTCCCGGCAATCTTGATTCCAGCTTGTGTTTCTTCCAGTCCAGCGTTTCTCATGATGTACTCTGCATAGAAGTTAAATAAGCAGGGTGACAATAGACAGCCTTGACGTACTCCTGTTCCTATTTGAAACCAGTCTGTTGTTCCATGTCCATTTCTAACTGTTGCTTCCTGACCTGTATACAGATTTCTCAAGAGGCAGGTCGGGTAGTCTGGTATTCCCATCTCTTTCAGAATTTTCCACAGTTTACTGTGATCCACACAGTCAAAGGCTTTGGCATAGTCTACTTAATGTTATATAAATGTTTGCTGTCATCATCGTTATTTTTACCATAATTAACTTTAAGAACACATGCCTTCTACCCATCTGAATGAGAAATGCCATTGAGTACCTAGTTAGAAAGTTTCTGCAAAGCAGAATTATTATGTAAGTCCCCAAATGGAAAGAATGAATGACTTACATAAAAAGATACAGAATACAGTTTGTATCTGGCTCTCCATCAAGTCACAGTAGCAGAAATTTTAAGTGAACTAGAAGAGACAACTTGCTCCTCTTAAGAGTCCTTAGCATTTGGGAACTAGACAGTACCTGTATATGTTGAGCTAAAACAAAAGTATCTACCTCTTGCTATGGCACACTGTGTCAAGATTAAAATTTTATAAGACAAGTATAAAGTGAGGAACAGTCAGCAAGGCAGTGAGCATCTTATCAGTGGCTCCTCTCTCTAGCTAAGCTGATCACACACACTGAACCACAGCTTAAACTTTAAAACTCCAGGCTTCCTAAGTGGTTCCGTGGTAAAGAATCCACCTGCCAACTCAGGAGATGCCAGAGATTTGGGTTTGATCTCTGGGTTGGGATGATGCCCTGAAGAAGGAAGGAAGTGGCAGCCCATCCCACTACTCTTGCCTGGAAAATTCCATGGACAGAGGAGCCTGGCAGGCTATAGTCCATGGGGTTGAGAAGAGTCAGACATGACGTAACTGAGTGAGCACGTACCTCAGCAGGGGCCCAGAGCATCTAGCTCTGTACAGGCAGTGACACAGTAGACCTGGGAGCACTTCCTCTGTGTCCCTGATAAACACTGCATGGGCCTAATCAACATCCCTAACCACAGATGGCATGCCACTCCAGTACTCTTGCCTGGAAAATCCCATGGATGGAGGAGCCTGGTGGGCCGCAATCCATGGGGTCGTGAAGAATGGGACATGTGCCTGCGGGACAACCCAAGACGGGTGGGTTATGGTGGAGAGGTCTGACATAATGTGGTCCAATGGAGAAGGGAATGGCAAACCACTTCAGTATTCTTGCCTTGAGAACCCCATGAACAGTAGGAAAAGGCAAAATAATAGGATACTGAACGAGGAACGTCCCAGGTCAATAGATGCTCAATATGCTACTGGAGGTCAGCAGAGAAATAACTCCAGAAAGAATGAAGGGATGGACCCAAAGCAAAAACAGTACCCAGCTGTGGATGTGACTGGTGATACAAACAAAGTCTGGTGCTGTAAAGAGCAATATTGCATAGGAACCTGGAATGTCAGGTCCATGAATCAAGGCAAACTGAAAGTGGTCAAACAAGAGATGGCAAGGGTGAACGTCGACATTCTAGGACTCAGCGAACTAAAATGGACTGGAATGGATGAATTTAACTCAGATAACCATTCTATCTACTACTGCGGGCAGGAATCCCTCAGAATACATGGAGTAGCCATCATGGTCAACAAAAGAGTCCGAAATGCAGTACTTGGATGCAATCTCAAAAACAACAGAATGATCTCACAGGTTTATCAGCAGGCAGGTCAGGTGGTCTGGTATTCCCATCTCTCTCCGAATTTTCCACAGTTTATTGTGATTCACACAGTCAAAGGCTTTGGCATCATCAGTAAAGCAGAAATAGATATTTTTCTGAAACTCTTGCTTTTTCGATGATCCAGTGGATGGTGGCAATTTGATCTCTGGTTCCTCTGCCTTTTCTGAAACCAGCTTGAACATCTGGAAGTTTGCAGTCCACGTATTGTTGAAGCCTGGCTTGGAGAATTTTAAGCATTACTTTACTAGCGTGTGATATGAGTGCAATTGTGTAGTAGTTTGAGCATTCTTTGGCATTGCCTTTCTTTGGGATTGGAATAAAAACAGAACGTCTCCAGTTCTGTGGCCACTGCTGCATTTCCCAAATTTGTTGGTATATTGAATGCAGCACTTTCACAGCATCATCTTTCAGGATTTGAAATGGCTCAACTGGAATTCCATCACCTCCACTCGCTTTGTTCATAGTGATGCTTTTATTGGAATAAAAACAGAACGTCTCCGTTCTGTGGCCACTGCTGCATTTCCCAAATTTGTTGGTATATTGAATGCAGCACTTTCACAGCATCATCTTTCAGGATTTGAAATGGCTCAACTGGAATTCCATCACCTCCACTCGCTTTGTTCATAGTGATGCTTTCTAAGGCCCACTTGACTTCACATTCCAGGATGTCTTGCTTTAGCTGAGTGTGAGTGATCACACCATTGTGATTATCTGGGTCTTGAAGATCTTTTTTTTGTACAGTTCTTCTATGTATTCTTGCCACCTCTTCTTAATATTTTCTGCTTCTGTTAGGTCCATACCATTTCTGTCCTTTATTGTGCCCATCTTTGCTTGAAATGTTCCCTTGGTATCTCTAATTTTCTTGAAGTGATCTCTAGTCCTTTCCATTCTGTTGTTTTCCTCTATTTCTTTGCATTGATCGCTGAGGAAGGGTTTCTTATCTCTTCTTGCTATTCTTTTGAACTCTCCATTCAAATGGGTATATCCTTCCTTTTCTCCTTTGCTTTTCACCTCTCTCCTTTTTCAGCTATTTGTAAGGCCTCCCCAGACAGCCATTTTGCTTTTTGCATTTCTTTTTCTTGAGGATGGTCTTGATTCCTGTCTCCTGTACAGTGTTACAAACCTCCATCCATAGTTCATCAGGCACTCTGTCTATCAGATCTAGTCCTTTAAATCTATTTCTCACTTCCACTGTATATTCATAAGGGATTTGATTTAGGTCATACCTGAATGGTCTAGTGGTTTTCCCCACTGTCTTCAATTTAAGTCTGAATTTGGTAATAAGGAGTTCATGATCTGAGCCACTGTCAGCTCCCGGTCTTGTCTTTGTTGACTGTATAGAGCTTGTCCATCTTTGGCTGCAAACAATATAATCAGTCTGATTTCAGTGTTGACCATCTGGTGATGTCCATGTGTAGAGTGTTCTCTTGTGTTGTTGGAAGAGGGTGTTTGCTATGACCAGTGCATACTCTTGACACAACTCCATTAGTGTTTACCCTGCTTCATCTGTATGCCAAGGCCAATTTGCCTGTTACTCCAGGTGTTTCTTGACTTCCTACTTTTGCATTCCCGTCCCCTATAATGAAAAGGACATCTTTTTGAGTGTTAGATCTAGAAGGCCTTGTAGGTCTTCATAGAACCGTTCAACTTCAGCTTTTTCAGCATTACTGCTCAGGGCATAGAATTGGATTACCGTGATACTGAATGATTTGCCTTGGAAATGAACAGAGATCATTCTGTCATTTTTGAGACTGCACCCAAGTACTGCATTTTGGAATCTTTTGTTGACCATGATGGCTACTTCATTTCTTCTCAGGTATTCCTGCCCACAGTAGTAGATATAATGGTCATCTGAGTTAAATTCACCCATTCCAGTCCATTTTCATTCGCTGATTCCTAGAATGTCGATGTTCACTCTTGCCATCTCCTGTTTGACCACTTCCAATTTGCCTTGATTCATGGACCTAACATTCCAGGTTCCTATGCAGTATTGCTCTTTACAGCATCAAACCTTGCTTCTATCACCAGTCTCATCTACAACTGTGTGTTTTGTTGCTTTGGCTCCATCCTTTCATTCTTTCTGGAGTTATTTCTCCACTGATCTCCAGTAGCATATTGGACACCTACCAACCTGGGGAGTTCATCTTTCAGTTTCCTATTATTTTGCCTTTTCATACTGTTCATGGGGTTCTCAAGGCAGTGAGTTTCTGCTCATGTGAGTAGTAAATGCTGAGGTGTCACCTTGGAGTTGACATTGTGATCAATCGCAGTATTACCTAGAGCGTCTTCCCCACCTTGGTGACAAGACTTATATCTTAATGCCATAAATATGCTAATAGCCATTCTTTACATTTTCTTCTTTTTTTCACTTCTCCTTTCCCAAAGAGAATACACAAAGTTCACAAAGCAACAGCAGCCTTAATCCCCAGTTTTGTGTGGGTAAAGCTGGGAGCCAGGGACGGAACTCTGCCTGATTGAGTGGTCATGTGATAAACAGCACAGTTTCTTTGTGTCTCTCAAAGGAAATTTTCATTAGACTGTGTCCCTTCCTAACTTTCTAGCCTTACCTCTGCCACTAAGCTGATGGTGACCTGTTAAACTAAATAATTGTGGATTACTGCCACAAAAATATTTTCATGTGTGGCACATGTTTGGCCTAAAGTGAATCCACCGTGCCATCACTCCTCCAAACTCTCTTCCTCTCTTGTTGCCTAGCAACCAGCCTTCCTTCAAGTCAATGTTGAAATGTCCCTATCCACTGTGAAGTCTCTTTCCAGCTGCCAAACACAGATGGTTATCCTCCTGTTTGTGTTCCCAGACTATTTAGTACATACCCTTTACTATTACGGTTATCTCACTTTATACTCGTTTGTTAATATATTAGTTTCCTCCATAGGACCTTGAGCTCTTCAAGGGTAAAGAATACATCCTGCTCATTTATACAGCACTTAGCCCAAGCCTGGTATGTGCAGAGCAGTCATCAACAAATAGGTACTGAAAAAATTTAAAAGAATCTCATTTCTGCAATTGATCAGCATAGCATAATAGTTTAGAGTAGGGGCTTGCAGATGAGCTCTCCGAGATTCAAGTCCTAGCCTTTTTTGCATATCTGCCTTGTGACCTTGGGCAAATTATTTACCTTCTCTGTTTAGTTATTTGTCAAACAAGGATGCAAATAGTACCTGCCTAATGGAATTGTTGAGTAGATCCAATGAAGAAATGGATTTAAGGTGCAATAACATGCCTGAAAGACTAAATCTTCAACAAATATCTATTTTCTTACTTTCAAAGCTCCTTCCTCCGTGTCTTTCTTAACAAACCAAAACTTTTAGGTAAATGATATTGATAGGGACTAGAAAGAGACTTTTTCCCCACCAGGCACAAGTCTCACTCTGAAATAGGGAACAAATTTATATTGAATGAATATTTACCAGTACTTACGTCCTTTGTGATAGATGAAGCTATGTAGTATTCTATTTTTGTTCAACTACAAATTAAACCAAAGTTTATCAAATTTTCCCTTTTTCTGCAATTACAGAGGAAAGGGAGGTGTGGGTTCAATTTAAGACCCCACATAAAACTTTTAACCCCAACTTCTTGGTCAATTTCAAGATAAATTCTTGCATGTTGTGCATGGGCCTATTCCATTTTTAAGAATTCTTTTGCAGTGTTTTTCTTTAGATATGCATATAACCAGGAACAAGCTCACATTAACAGCTTGTATTTAAAGGCCAGGATGAATCAAAAAATCAAGTAGAATCCTGTTGTTAGCTTTCAATAAATTATTTTAAGAATATCTTGTCATAGTGATAAAACTATAATTACACTTTGTATTCTTCATATTACTCAGCAAATTATATCTTTTCATACAAACTCTTTGTCCTTGAAAATAGGTTATTACCGCAAAGCAAACTCTAGGTTTCCAAGGCAGATGACGTTCCTGAGATATGTTTTAGATCATCACAGGCTGTCTTTGTTCTGTTCTTGTCTACATTTTTCAAATAGTTAGAAATATCTACAATGTATTTGACACAGTTACAGCTGCCTTTAAAAAATGTTGCTTATCTGGTTGATGTAAAACAATATGACCAATAAGTTGGTGGGGGCTGTGGAAAGAAAGCAGACTGTATGCTTTAGAATCTCCAGTATATTGCTGTAATTTTAAAGCTCAACGTTCAGAAAACGAAGATCATGGCATCTGGTCCCATCACTTCATGGCAAATAGATGGGGAAACAGTGTCAGACTTTATTTTTTTGGGCTCCAAAATCACTGCAGATGGTGACTGCAGCCATGAAATTAAAAGATGCTTACTCCTTGGAAGAAAAGTTATGAGCAACCTAGATAGCATATTCAAAAGCAGAGACATTACTTTGCCAACAATGTCCATCTAGTCAAGGCTATGGTTTTTCCAGTGGTCATGTATGGATGTGAGAGTTTGTGAAGAAAGCTGAGCACCAAAGAATTGATGCTTTTGAAGTGTGGTGTTGGAGAAGACTCTTGAGAGTCCCTTGGACTGCAAGGAGATCCAACCAGTCCATTCTGAAGGAGATCAGCCCTGGGATTTCTTTGGAAGGAATGATGCTAAAGCTAAAACTCCAGTACTTTGGCTACCTCACGTGAAGAGCTGACTCATTGGAAAAGACTCTGATGCTGGGAAGGATTGGGGGCAGGAGGAGAAGGGGACGACAGGATGAGATGGCTGGATGGCATCACTGACTCGATGGACGTGAGTCTGAGTGAACTCTGGGAGTTGGTGATGGACAGGGAGGCCTGGCGTGCTGCGATTCATGGGGTTGCAAGAGTCGGACATGACTGAGCAACTGAACTGAACTCAACTGAATATTCCATTGTCTCAATGTACAGCAGTTTATCAATTCATCTCCTGAAGGACATCTCATTTGCTTCCAATTTCTGGCAATTAATAAAGCTGCTACAAATATCTGCATGTAGGTTTTTGTGTGGACATATGTTTTCAACTTGTTTGGGTAAATATCAAGAAGTGTGACTGCTGGATCATATGGTAAGTGTATGTTTAGTTTTGTAAGAAACTACTAGACAGTTTTCCATAATGGTTGGTAGCATTTGCAGTGCCATCAGCAGTGATGAGAGTTCCTGTTACTTCCCATTCTCACCCATATTTTGTATTGTCAGTGTTCTGTCTTTTGTTCATTCTCATATGTATGTAGCGGTGTCTTATTTTAATTTGCATTTCCCTCATGACATATGACTTCGATTGCCTTTTCATATGCTTATTTTCATCTGTATATCTTCTTTGGTGGGGTTTATGTTAAAGTCTTTGGCGCCTTTTTAAAATTTTAAGAGTTCTGTGTTGTTGTTTTTTTTTTTAGTAGAATAAGCCTTTACCAGTTGTGCATTTTCCAAATGTCATCTTCTAGTCTGTGGCTTGCCTTCTCATTTTCTTGATACCATCTTTTGCAAAGTTTAAATTTGGTAAAGACCAGTCTATCAATTACTTCTTTCATGGATCATTTCTTTGGGGTTGTATCTAAAACAACATCATCATACCCAATGTCATCTGGTTTTTCTCCTATGTAATCTTCTAGGAGTTTTATAGTTTTGCATTTTACATTTTGGCCTATGATCTATTTTGAGCTAATTGTTGTGAAAGTTTTCTGTCTGGAATACTTTTATAACATGTGGATATCCTGATCCTCTGTTGTCCCCTTCTCCTCCCACCTTCAATCTTTCACAGCATCAGGGTCCTTTCAAATGAGTCAGTTCTTCACATCAGGTGGCCAAAATATTGGAGTTTCAGCTTCAGCATCAGTCCTTTGAATGAATATTCAGGACTGATTTCCTTTAAGACTGGCTGATTTGATCTTGCAGTCCAAGGGACTCTCAAGAGTCTTCTCCAATACCACAATTTAAAAGTGTCAATTCTTCGGCCCTCAGCTTTCTTTATAGTCCATCTCTCACGTCCATACATCAGTTCAGTTCAGTTCAGTCACTCAGTTGTGTCCGACTCTTTGCGACCCCATGAACCGCAGCAAGCCAGGCCTCCCTGTCCATCACCAACTCCCGGAGTTCACTCAGACTCACGTCCATTGAGTCTGTGATGTCATCCAGCCATCTCATCCTCTGTCGTCCCCTTCTCCTCCTGCCCCCAATCCCTCCCAGCATCAGGGTCTTTTCCAATGAGTCAACTCTTCGCATAAGGTGGCCAAAGTACTGGAGCTTCAGTTTTAGCATCATTCCTTCCAAAGAAATCCCAGGGTTGATCTCCTTCAGAATGGACTGGTTGGATCTCCTTGCAGTCCAAGGGACTCTCAAGAGTCTTCTCCAACACCACAGTTCAAAAGCATCAATTCTTCTGCGCTCAGCCTTCTTCACAGTCCAACTCTCACATCCATTCAATCCCTCCCAGCATCAGGGTCTTTTCCAATGAGTCAACTCTTCGCATAAGGTGGCCAAAGTACTGGAGCTTCAGTTTTAGCATCATTCCTTCCAAAGAAATCCCAGGGTTGATCTCCTTCAGAAGGGACTGGTTGGATCTCCTTGCAGTCCAAGGACTCTCAAGAGTCTTCTCCAACACCACAGTTCAAAAGCATCAATTCTTCGGCGCTCAGCCTTCTTCACAGTCCAACTCTCACATCCATACATGACTACAGGAAAAACCATAGCCTTGACTAGACGGACCTTAGTCGGCAAAGTAATGTCTCTGCTTTTGAGTATACTATCTACATCCATACATGACTACTGGAAAAACCATAGCTTTGACTAGATGGATCATTGTTGGCAAAGTATTTTTAATTTTAAATTCCACTTTCTCATTGTTGGTATATAGGAAAACAACTGACAGTATACTAACCTTGTATTCTGCAACCTTGCTGTAATTGCTTATTAGTTCCAGTTTTTTCTAATCAATTCTTTCAGATTTTCTACAGAGACATTCATGTTATCTGCAACAACAACAACAAAAAAGAGTTTTATGTCTTCCTCCCCAATATGTATACCTTTTATTTACTTTTCTTATTGCATTAACAAGTACTGAATGTTGAAAAAGGATCATGAGAGGGAACATTCTTCACTTGTACCTGAATTTAATGGGACAGTTTTGAGTTCCTTTGTGGGATAGTTTCAAGAATGCTGTTAGCTATAGGATTTTGTAGATAGTTTATCAAATTGAGAAAGTTTCCTTCTATTTTACTGAGAATTTCCCCTTCTATTTCCTTATAGTTTACTGGAAGTTGTTGTTGTTGTTGTTTTTTTAATCATGAATGGATGTTGGATTTTGTCAAGTGCTTTTTCTGTGTTTGTTGGAATAATCATGTGATTTTTCTTTTTTACTCTGTTGATGTGATGCATTATGTTAATTGATTTTCTAATACTGAACCCATCTTGCATGGCTGGAATAAATCCTACTTAGTCACGTTGTATAATCCTTTTCATACTTTTTGATCCTATTTACTGTTAACTTACTGAAGATTTTTGCATCTATGTTCATGTGAGGTATGGTCTGTAGTTTTCTTTTCTTGCAGTGTGTTTGTCTGGTTTTGGTATTAGCGTAATACTGGTCTCAGAATGAGTTAGAATTTCA
Source organism: Aepyceros melampus (assembly GCA_006408695.1). Lineage (NCBI taxonomy): Eukaryota > Metazoa > Chordata > Mammalia > Artiodactyla > Bovidae > Aepyceros > Aepyceros melampus. The sequence goes on along the minus strand of SJXQ01004416.1, from coordinate 6,152 downwards.
TCTTCTATTTTCTGAAAGAGATTGCAGAGAATTAGTGTAATTCCTTCCTTAAGTGTTGGGTAGAATTCACCAGTTAACTCATCTGGGCAGGTGGTTTCTATTTTGAAATGTTAGTAGTTATTTACTCAATGTCTTTCATAGAAATAGGTCTATTCAGATTTGTTGTGTGCATTTTGGTGTTTCAAGAAATGGGTGCATTTCATTTAGGTTATCAAATTTGTGAAAATAAAATTGCTGTTAGTATTTTGTTATTATCCTTTTAATGTCCATAGGATCTGCAGTGATGTACTCCTTTCACTTCTGATATTAGCAATTTGTGTTCTCTTTTTTTCTTTTTAGCTGGTCTGGCTACATGCTTATTGACTTTGTTGATCTTTTTGAAACAGTAGCTTTTGATTTTACTGATTTTCTCTATTGATTGCCTATTTTCAATTTATTGATTGATAGTCCAGTTGTTATTCTTTTTCTTCTCTTTACTTTGGATTTAATTTTTCTTTGTATAGTTTCCTAAGAAAATTTTTGGAGAAGGCAATGGCACCCCAGTCCATTACTCTTGCCTGGAAAATCCCATGGACGGAGCAGCCTGGTGGGCTGCACACCATGGGGTTGCTAAGAGTTGGACATGACTGAGTGACTTCACTTCACTTTCACTTTTCACTTTCATGAGAAATGGCAACCCACTCCAGTATTCTTGCCTGGAGAATCCCAGGGACAGGGGAGCCTGGTGGGCTGCCATCTATGGGGTCACACAGAGTTGGACACAACTGAAGCGATTTAGCAGCAGCAGCAAGAAAAATTTAGATGATTGATTTCAGATGTTTCTTCTTTACTGATATTTGCATTTAGGACTATAAATTTCCCTGTAAGTACTGCTTTCACTGCACTCCATGAACCCTTATATATTTTCATTTTCCTTTAGTTCACAATATTTTTAAAATTTCCATTGCAATTTATTTTTGACTAGTGAATTATTTAGAAGTGTGCTGTTTAATCTCCACATAGTTTGAGATTTTCAATAACCTTTCTGTTATTTGATTCCTAGTTTAATGGTGTGACAGCAGACACTGTAGGATTTTATCCTTTTAAATTTATTAAGGTGTGTTGTGTGGCTCAGAATATGGTCTCTCTTGGTGAATGTTCCTTGTGAGTTTGAAAAGAATGTGATTCTTCTATTGCTGGGTGAAGCAGTAGTATATCAATGTTCATTATATCCAGTTGATTGACGGTACTGTTGAATTCAGCTATATCCTTATTGATTTTCTGCCTGCTGGGTCTGTTCATCTCTGATAGAGGGTGTTGAAGTCCCCAGTTTTAATAGCAGATTAGTCTATTTCTCCTTGCAGTGCTATTAATCTTTGCCTCTTGTATTTTGATGCTCTACTGTTAGGCATATAAGTCAAGGCAAATTATGTGTTCTTGGAGAGGGAACACCTTTATCATTATGTAATACCCTGCTTTATTTTTGATAATTTTCCAAGCTTTGAAGTCTTTTCTGTCTGAAATTAGTATACCTAGCCCCGCTTTTCTTTTGATTAGTGTTAGCATTTCCTTTTTTATTGTGGTATGATTGGCATGCAAAATTATTAGTTTCTGGTATACAACATAATGATTTGATATTTATATATATTAGGAAATGATCATTTCTAGATAACTTCTGTCACCATTGTTATAGAATTTTTTCTTGTAATGAGAAATTTTAAGATCTACTCTGTTAACTTTCAATATATACTATTAATTATATTTGCCATGCTACACATACATCCATTTGTTTACTTTTAATTTTTATGCAACTTTATATTTAAAGTGGGTTGCTTATCAACAACATACAGTTGGCTTTTGTTCTTGATCCATTCTGACAATCCATGTTTTTAAACTGGTGTTTTCAGAGTTGACACCAAAGTGGTTATCAATATAGTTGGATTCATATCTACTATATTCATTATGGCTAGTATATATTTAACTTTATAAGAAAATTCCAAACCATTTTCTGAAGTGGCTATACCATTTCAAATTTCCACCAGGCTTATGAGTGTTCTATAACTCCACTAATGTGTATATAGTAGTATATCATTGTGGTTTTAGTTTATGTTTCCCTAATGACTAATGACACTGAGTACATTTTCCTGTGCTTATTTTCCATATGTTTATGCCTTTTGCTGAAATGTCTCTTCAAACATTTTACTCATTTCATAAGGGATTGCTTGCTTCATTACTGCTGAATTTTAAGAGTTCTTTACATATTGTGGATGTAAGATTATTACCAGATATGTAATACTGAAAATTTTTCCAGTCTGTGGATTGCATTTTCATTTTCTTAGCAAAAGTTTTTAATTTTGCTGAAGTCTAATTTATCATTTTTAAAATGGATTGTGCTTTGGTGTCATGTCTAAGAATTCTTTGTCCAACCTCAGATCCCAAGGTAGCAGTGGCTTCATTACATATGTTTTCCTAAAAGATTTTTGGTTTTATGTTTTACATTTAGGTCTAGGATCCACTTTGAGTTAATTTTTGTATAAAGTGAGAGGTGTAGATTGAGACTAATTTATTTGCATGTAGATGCCCAATTGTTCCAATTGTTAAAGAGACTGTTAATTTAATTGCCTTTACATCTTAGTAAAAAATCAATTGATCACATTTGTGCAGATGTATTTCTGGACTCCCAATTCTGTCTCATCTATCAATGTAGTTATTCTTCTGCCAATACCACACTGTCTTTTTTTTTAATTAATCTTTATTGGAGAATAATTGATGTACAATGTTGTGTTGGTTTATGCTATATAGCAAAATGAATCAGTTTTACATATACATATACCACTCTTTCTTAGATTCTATTCCCATATAGGCCACTTCAGAGGACTGAGTAGAGTTCACTGTGCTACACAGTAGGTGTAGTAGGTCCTTATTAATCTCTCTTACATAGAGTAGTGTGTATATAAACATCAGTCTCGCAATTTATCCCTCCCTCTTGTTCCCCTTGAATACCACACTGGCTTGATGTACTTAGACACACTGTGGTGTTAAAATATGCATGGAAATCAGGTAGCGTGGGTCTTACAAATTGCTTATTTGTGTTATTACTTAAATATCTACAAGTCTATGGATCCACTCCAACTCAACTCTTACATAGTTGTATACAAATAATGTTTAATGTGAGGTGCAGATGCTTTTAACTTAATAGGGGTGAAGATATCAAAAATAAAAGTAAAGGGGCTGGCAGCATCTTAAAATATCCAGTCTCTGACCCAGTCCCTCCCTGGGAGCGAAGCAGCCCCTTCTCCACCAGAGGGTGCACCAAGCAGGCACTTAAGCTAGCTTTGCCAGGATCCCCTCTTCCCAGTCGGGTCCCAGGCTGGCCTCCCAGATTTACCTCTCCCTGCTCTCTGAGCCTTGGTTTTATATGGCTCAAGCATTTGGAATAATGTCACCTCCCTCACAGGGGTAAGGCAGGGTGCTACCAGTGGCACTCAGGATTCTCGGGGCAGATGGTAGTGCTTAGGGAGGAGGGAGGCTGGATGTTTCCTCTTGGCCGAGGGACCTGAGAAAAGAGCAGCCATAGTAAGACCCAGTTTGTTGCCTTCTTGATTCCCCTCAAAGGAAAAGGGCTGGGGCAGAGGCAGGAGTGGGGGCATTCAGGACATGAAGAGGGGGTCTCCACATTTTGACACAGTACTGCTCCTGTCGGGAGGTTAAAGTGAAAGTGTTAGTCGCTCAGTCACGTCCTACTCTTTGCGACCCCATGAACTCTAGCCCACCAGGCTCCTCTGTCCATGGAATTCTCTAGGCAAGAATACTGGAGTGTGTAGCCATCCCCTTCTCCAGGGGATCATCCCAACCCAGGAATCGAACCCATGGTCTCTGGCACTACAGGCAAATTCTTTACCATCTGAGCCACCAGGGAAGTGTGCAGACAAAATAAGGGAGGTTTTTATGGAGGGGTTATTCTTGAACTCAGTGTAGAAAGGCTGATAGGGTTTGTTTTTTAATTGAAAAATAACTTCTTTTTCCTAATTGTGGAATTAAAATACTCAATACGGAAGATTTAGAAACTACAGGAAAGATAAAAAATAAGGTGTGTGTGTGTGGAGGGGAGGGGTGAGAATAGTAAATAATATGTTACCTAATTATCTCGTCATCCAAAAAAATCCACTATTAGTAGTTTGGTGTGTTCTTATGTATCTTATGTGCATACTTATAAAACTGCATCACACCAAACTTACTTTGGAACTTGTCTTTTTCCGTGTCTTTCCATGCCACTCCGTGTCCTTCTACTATATAATTTTTCATGTCCATTTCACATTCTATTGAATAAATGTGCCTGCCAGAGTTTATTTAATCAGTCCCTATATACATGTAAATTATTTCTAGGTTTTTATTCTTGCAAAAATGCTGTAGTAATCATCTTTGGAGCTAAATTTTGTAAAATATCCTTATTTATTTCCTTAGGAGAACTGTGCATGGGCACAATCTAGGATCACATTAATTTAATTTTAATCTAATGTGATACCACTTTTCATTCTTTCTTGCACTGGGATTGTAGAGTCAGAGTAAGTGCATAATTTTGCTAAGTACAGGCAATCTACCATTTTGCATTCCCACCAGCCATGTGTAAGATTCTTGTTTCTCTCAGCCTCACAACTGAATATGTCATCAGATATCTAGACGACCTGTCACAAGGAGACACAGACCAACATAAACAACAGAAAACAGAAACAGACCCAGAGGATCAAACACAGGGGGAACACAGGGGAAGAGAAATGCCAAGTCAACATGGGGAGATACTTTTTGATGGTGGAAGCTGCCTAATGATAGCAGGGGCTTCTTGGGAAGTGATGGGCTCCCTGTCATTGGAAGTGTTCAAGGACAGTCCAGATGGCCATTCAGTAGAACGTGGTATAGATGCGTGTCCATTTGTATGCATTCTCAGTCATGTTCGACTCTGCTACCCCATAGACTGTACTCCTCCAGGCTCCTCTTTCCATGGAATTTCCCAGGCAAGAATACTGGAGTGGGTTGCCATTTCCTCCTCCAGGAGACCTTCCTCACCCAGGGATTGAATTCACCACCCCCTGCATCTCCTGAACCACTGTACCACCGGGGGATCCATGTAGCATAGGAGACTTCAGCAACTTGGCTTCTGGATCAAGGATTTTTGACGCCTGAGAAAATTCACACAACTGTATTGATTGAGTGCCTCATTTTATTTTAGTTTAGTTTATTGGTTGATTGCCTCATTTTAAATCCATGAGCATTAATTAAGCCTTTGTTGCTGACAAGAAATCGTATGTCCTTAGTCCATTCAGTCTTCCATTTACTTCTAGATCTTTACTCAAACCTTCTCCTCAAAACCCCAACACTTCCTCCACCATCCTTATTCCCTGCCCCTGCTTTTGTGCGTGCATGCTCAGTCACTTTTCATGTCTGACTCTTTTCAAACCCATGAACTATAGCCTGCAGGCTCCTCTGTCCATGGGATTTTCCCAGCAAGAAGAATACTGGAGCGAGGTGTCAAGCCCTCCTCTAAGGGGTCTTCCCAACCGAGGGACTGAACCCACATCTCCTGCACTGCAGGCGAATTTTTTATCACTGAGCCACTGGAGAAGCCCAGACCCTGCTTTCTACTTAACTGATAAAATGACATCAATTGGAAGAGAGCCTCCACAGACTCCATGAGAACACCTGTACACTACTGGTATCTGTTCCCAGGTACTTGTCTCCCACTAGTATTCATAGATGAACTTTCCATGCTCCAAGGTAGAGGAGCAATTTCTTCCATTTGTATGCCAAGTCCCATCCCCTTCCACTACTCAGGACGCTGCTCCAATAATCTCTATTTATCCCCTCCTTCATCTCCTGTTCCCCCACTCCCTTGTTCAAACTGCTCTGCTTCCCTAGTCTCCTTACTCTCGCTCTAAGACACCAGGTACTCTTGCCTTAGCTTTGCGTTGACTGTTTCCTTTCCTTGGAAAGCTCTTTTCACAGAAAACTATTTGCATAACACATAACTCCTTTACCTCTAATTACATGGCGACACTAGTGGTAAAGAACCCGCCTGCCAGTGCAAGAGACAGGAGAGATGTGGGCTCAATCCCTGGGTCAGGAAGATCCCCCAGAGTAGGAAATGGCAACTCACTTCAGTGTCCTTGCCTGCAGAA
>SJXQ01004415.1:492069-636627 GCA_006408695.1 Aepyceros melampus | reverse complement strand
GCTGGACTGGAAGAAACACAAGCTGGAATCAAGATTGGTGGGAGAAATATCAATAATCTCAGATATGCAGATGACACCACCCTTATGGCAGAAAGTGAGGAGGAGCTAAAAAGCCTCTTGTTGAAAGTGAAAGAGGAGAGTGAAAAAGTTGGCTTAAAGCTCAACATTCAGAAAACGAAGATCATGGCATCTGGCCCCATCACTTCATGGGAAATAGATGGGGAAACAGTGGAAACAGTGTCAGACTTTGTTTTTTTGGGCTCCAAAATCACTGCAGATGGTGACTGCAGCCATGAAATTAAAAGATGCTTATTCCTTGGAAGAAAAGTTATGACCAACCTAGACAGTATATTCAAAAGCAGAGACATTACTTTGCCGACTAAGGTCCGTCTAGTCAAGGCTATGGTTTTTCCTGTGGTCATGTATGGATGTGAGAGTTGGACTGTGAAGAAAGCTGAGCACTGATAAATTGATGCTTTTGAACTGTGGTGTTGGAGAGATTCTTGAGAGTCCCTTGGACTGCAAGGAGATCCAACCAGTCCATTCTGAAGGAGATCAACCCTAGGATTTCTTAGGAAGGAATGATGCTAAAACTGAAGCTCCAGTACTTTGGCCACCTCATGCGAAGAGTTGACTCACTGGAAAAGACCGTGATGCTGGGAGGGATTGGGGACAGGAGGAGAAGGAGACGACCGAGGATGAGATGGCTGGATGACATCATGGACTCAATGGACGTGAGTCTGAGTGAACTCTGGGAGTTGGTGATGGACAGGGAGGCCTGGCGTGCTGCGATTCATGGGGTCGCAAAGAGTCGGACACGACTGAGCCACTAAACTGAACTGAACTGAAAACAGCATTTATTTGCCCAGCATGCAACTCTGAGATGCCAAGGTTTGCAGGGAAAAGGTTTATAAGTCATGAGGCAGCCAAGAGAGGAAAAGGGAGACCAAATCTTAAATTCACCCTCCCTAAGGGAAAGAGCTTGGGATATTTATGGGACAAAGAAGTTGGGTGACCTGAGGCCTGGGGAAAGGTGATTGGAGATAAGAAAAAGGTGAAGAAAATGGTAGGGTGTATCATCTGAGGGTGGAGTGTTTGGCCTTCTGATGTTAAGAGGTTCTCCATCCAGCATTCCAGCAGGCCAGCTGAATGGTTGGTGGTCTCAACTGATCTGAACTGGGCAAGACTAGCTCCATGTTCCTGAAAAAAAAACTTTAGAAACCATTACTATAGTGACCCATCCATCAGAGGTACTGCCTCTAGAGGACAGCTAAAGGAGTCTTATGATTGTCTAAGCTACCTGGCGAAGGGCGTGCAGTGTACAGGAACAGTTAAGGCAAGTTTGATCAGTGAAGTTACTGATATTACTGATTAAGCAACAGTTATAGTTTAAGGGATCAAACTGATGACTGCCCTCACGGGTCTAGTCCCACGAGTTTAGCTTGAAGGAAAACACTGACCACCTTTACAGGTGTAGGTATTTGAGGGTTGGGGTAGAAGCAGCACTTAAACATGTTTTCCAAACGTGGTGCCTCTAAGAATTCTTTCAGATATCTGTTAACCTGGTTGTTGTTACCATTTTGGTAAAAATTTCTTAGAGGAAGCAGTATGAACATAAGACTATGAGATAGGTAGAGAAAATCAGAGAAGGCAATGGCACCCCACTCCAGTACTCTTGCCTGGAAAATCCCATGGATGGAGAAGGCTGGTAGGCTGCAGTCCATGGGGTCACTAAGAGTCAGACACAACTGAGCAACTTCACTTTCACTTTTCACTTTCATGTGTTGGAGAAGGAAATGGCAACCCACACCAGTGTTCTTGCCTGGAGAATCCCAGGGACAGGGGAGCCTGGTGGGTTGCCATCTATGGGGCTGCACAGAGTCGGACACGACTGAAGCGACTTAGCAGCAGCAGCAGTGGAGAAAGTAATCAAGTCTTTTTTATATATTTGCTGTCCTACCAGCCATACTCTGTACCCACCAAGTGTGACCTTCCTTCATCTATTCTATGAATGTTTGTTGAAGGCACATTATGTAAAGTCCATCATCATCGAAGTTTTACACATATTTTCAAATATTAGACAGCCTGCTCCATAAAATAAGGATTATGTTTACTCTGAGTGACCCAGACGGCAGATGGAAGACTTGGGGATGGAAACTGTAGGGGACAGATCTCATCCTTGTGTGGACAAACTTTGACTATGAAATGGGTGACCTTAGAGGAGGAGAGGGTTCTTGTCATTGACAGAGACCAAAGGACAGCTTTTTAAGGAGGCTGTGGGGAGGGTGATAGCAAAGCCATGTGGTGCTATGAACACAGCCTGGATTCTGGTGTCGGATCCTCTTTCATGTACTGGAAATGTGACCTTGAGTGAATTACCTTTCTAAGCATCAGCCTCCTTCCCTAGAAAGGGGGGATACTGGCTGTCTCATTGGGGGTGACTGAATAGATAGTGTAGCCATCTGTGTTAGCACAATGCCCAGGATATACTAAATACTCAGATTCCATCTTTTTTTTTTTCCCTAACCATTACTGCTGTTTTTTTTTTTTTTTAATTATTTCCTTATTAGGGTTAAATCAGAACCGCTCACACACATTTTTCATGAAGCCAACTTTACCAAAGGTTTGGAAGAAGACAATTTACAACTGAACATTAGCCATCCTTAAAATAGTCCGCAGCTCTCCTGCAGCCTCCAGTCATGTGTCCTTCCTCCTCCTCCCCTTCCTTCCAGATTACTCCCTGAGCTCTGAATTCTCCTCACACTATCATACGCAGTATAATCGGCTTCCTCAGCCTCGATTTGCAAGTCTGCTGCTTTCCACCCGAGCATGTTGAGGTGCTCAACTGAACATCAGCTTGTATGAAAGTACAAAGGTGAGGCAGAAAGCTTGGGATTTATTGTGTTAAGGTTCGTTCACCCAAAAACCAATCCAAGTTTTCTTTTCTTCAAAGTATATTCACCAAACTTCCACCCAACTTATAGCAAATGAGTATATAAAAACAGATGCAAAATTGCATCATCTTTTCACTTCTTGGTCAAAGGCTGAGGATCCAGAAACTGGAGAAAATGTTAGACGTTTTTTAGGCATCTGTTAAATTGATGGTTATCAAGACTATGGTAAAAATATTTTAGAGGAAGCAATATGAATGAATAAGATATGAATGAAGTGATATGAATACATAAGAATGTATTCAAAGGTAGAAAGTGATCAAAGGGTGAAATATCTTTCATGAATTTTTACCAAAGGGCTATATTATTTAACTATGTACATATAAAGTATAATTGTAATTTAAGGCTCTCTAAAAATTTCTTTATGGCAGACTTGGACTGGATTATCTAAATTCACTGAGATTGTGTGATTACTGTCAGACTGATTTGACTGAAAATCATGTAGAAAGCAATAGGAAACAAACTGAACTATGCCACCCTGTCTCCTTTATCCTGTAGCTTCATGGGGCTCAGAGGATAAGAGGAGTGATTATTCATTCTCCTGTTCCTTCCTGCTGGGCCATGACTTGTGTCCCTTTTAAGTATGGCCATAGCTCCCTTCCTGTGCCCAGGGAACCCTAGAGGCAGTACCAGCTTCCCTCTCCTGTTGATTGGGTTGCTTCACTATCTCCATCTCTACTCTGCCCACGCCTCTGCAGATGGTCCCTGAAAACACTGTTCAGTTTCCCCTTTGAGTGCCATACCATTTCCTGCCCCAGAACCCTGACTGCTGCTTTATAAAGGTAACTTTCAAAAGATATAAAATCATGACTTTCATGCAACTGCAAAATGAACACATCTCTAGCATGGTGTGTACTACTTTTAATATCTTATGATTTTATCAATTATATCTCATTGAAGCTGAAAAAAATAAAATGAGCACACTGAAATTTTAATTAACACTTTCATTAAATGAGAGACTCAGAAAAGATACTACAACCAGTTCAAAGGGGAAGGCAAAAAAAAAAATAGGATTACAGAAATGAATTTGTAAAGGGCTACAAAACTGGCTTTTCCCCTTAGGAGTCAGGAACCCTCCACCTCTAACTGATAGAACATATTTGCCTGGATATAGGCAAGAATATAGGTTTTTACAGGAGTCATGTACAGCTGTGAGAGTTGGAACATAAAGAAGGCTGAGTGTCAAAATATTATTGCTTTTGAATTGTGGTGCTGGAGAAGACTCTTAAGAATCTCTTGGACAGCAGGGAAATCAAACAGTCAATCCTAAAGGAAATCAACCCTGAATATTCATTGGAAGGACTGATGCTGAAGCTCCAATACTTTGGCCACCCGATGTGAAGAGTCAACTCATTAGAAAAGACCCTGATGCTGGGAAAGATTGAGGGAAGGAGAAGGAGGGGGTGACAGAGGATGAGATGATTGGATAGCATCACTGACTTAATGGACATGAGTTTGAGCAAGCTCCAGGAGATGGTGAGGGACAGGGAAGCCTGGCTTGCTGCAGTCCTTGGGGTCCCAAGGAGCTGGACATGAATAAGCAACTGAAGAACAACAATAAAGCAGGACTCTTTTTCTGTAAGTTGGCTAAGGCTGTTTTTTGTTCGTTTATTTTTTTAATCAATTAATTTTAATTGGAGGCTAATTACTTTACAATATTGTGGTGGCTTTTGCCATACATTGACATGAGTCAGCCATGGGGGTACATGTCCTCCATCCTGAACCCCCCTCCTACTTTACCCCCGATTCCATCCCTCTGGGTTGTCCCAGTGCACCAGCCCTGAGCGCCCTGTCTCATGCATTGAACCAGGACTGGCAATCTGTTTCACATATAGTAATATACATATTTCAATACTATTCTTTCAAATCATCCTACCCTTGCCTTCTATCAGAGTCCAAAAGTCTGTTCTTTACATCTGTGTCTCTTTTGCTGTCTCGCATATAGGGTCATCGTTACCATCTTTCTAAATTTCATATATATGCATTAATATACTGTATTGGTGTTTTTCTTTCTTACTTACTTCACTGTGTATAATAGGCTCCAGTTTCATCCACCTCATTAGAACCGATTCAAATGCATTCTTTTTAATGGCTGAGTAATATTCCGTTGTGTGTATGTACCACAGCTTTCTTATCCATTCATCTGCTGATGGACATCTAGGTTGCTTCCATGTCCTGGCTATTGTAAACAGTGCTGTGATGAACATTGGGGTATGTGTCTTTTTCAGTTCTGGTTTCCTTGGTGTGTATGCCCAGCAGTGGGACTGCTGGGTCACATGGAGTTCTATTTCCAGTTTTTTAAGGAATTTCCACACTCTTCTCCATAGTGGCTGTACTAGTTTGCATTCCCACCAACAGTATAAGAGGGTTCCCTTTTTTCTGCACCCTCTCCAGCATTTATTTTTTGTAGACTTTTCAATAGCAGCCATTCTGACCCGTGTGAGATGGTACCTCATTGTGGTTTTGATTTGCATTTCTCTGATCATGAGTGATATTGAGCATCTTTTCATGTGTTTGTTAGCCATCTGTATGTCTTCTTTGGCGAAATGTCTGTTTAGTTCCTTGGCCCATTGTTTGATTAGGTCAATTATTTTTCTGGAATTGAGCTGCAGGAGCTGCTTGTATATTTTTTTTTTTTTTGAGATTAATTCTTTGTCAGTTGCTTTGTTTGCTATTATTTTCTCCAATATTTCAATACTATTCTTTCAAATCATCCTACCCTTGCCTTCTATCAGAGTCCAAAAGTCTGTTCTTTACATCTGTGTCTCTTTTGCTGTCTCGCATATAGGGTCATCGTTACCATCTTTCTAAATTTCATATATATGCATTAATATACTGTATTGGTGTTTTTCTTTCTTACTTACTTCACTGTGTATAATAGGCTCCAGTTTCATCCACCTCATTAGAACCGATTCAAATGCATTCTTTTTAATGGCTGAGTAATATTCCGTTGTGTGTATGTACCACAGCTTTCTTATCCATTCATCTGCTGATGGACATCTAGGTTGCTTCCATGTCCTGGCTATTGTAAACAGTGCTGTGATGAACATTGGGGTATGTGTCTTTTTCAGTTCTGGTTTCCTTGGTGTGTATGCCCAGCAGTGGGACTGCTGGGTCACATGGCAGTTCTATTTCCAGTTTTTTAAGGAATTTCCACACTCTTCTCCATAGTGGCTGTACTAGTTTGCATTCCCACCAACAGTATAAGAGGGTTCCCTTTTTTCTGCACCCTCTCCAGCATTTATTTTTTGTAGACTTTTCAATAGCAGCCATTCTGACCCGTGTGAGATGGTACCTCATTGTGGTTTTGATTTGCATTTCTCTGATCATGAGTGATATTGAGCATCTTTTCATGTGTTTGTTAGCCATCTGTATGTCTTCTTTGGCGAAATGTCTGTTTAGTTCCTTGGCCCATTGTTTGATTAGGTCAATTATTTTTCTGGAATTGAGCTGCAGGAGCTGCTTGTATATTTTTTTTTTTTTTGAGATTAATTCTTTGTCAGTTGCTTTGTTTGCTATTATTTTCTCCCATTCTGAAGGCTGTCTTCTCACCTTGCTTATAGTTTCCTTTGGTGTGCAGAAGCTTTTAATTTTAATTAGGTCCCATTTGTTTATTTTTGCTTTTATTTCCATTACTCTTGGGAGGTGGGTCATAGAGGATCCTGCTGTGATTTATGTCAGAGAGTGTTTTGCCTATGTTTTCCTCTAAGAGTTTTATAGTTCTTGGTCTTATATTTAGATCTTTAATCCAGTTTGAGTTTATTTTTGCGTATGGTGTCTAGAAAGTGTTCTAGTTTCATTCTTTTACAAGTGGTTGACCAGTTTTCCCAGCACTACTTATTAAAGAGATTGTCTTTTCTCCATTGTATATTTTTGCCTCCTTTGTCAAAGATAAGGTGTCCATAGGTGCGTGGATTTATCTCTGGGTTTTCTATTTTGTTCCATTGGTCTATATTTCTGTCTTTGTGCCAGTACCATATTGTCTTGATGACTGTAGCTTTGTAGTATAGTCTGAAGTCAGGCAGGTTGATTCCTCCAGTTCCATTCTTCTTTCTCAAGATTGCTTTGGCTATTCGAGGTTTTTTGTATTTCTATACAAATTGTGAAATTATTTGTTCTAGCTCTGTGAAAAATACCATTGGTAGCTTGATAGGGATTGCATTGAATCTATAGATTGCTTTGGGTAGTATACTCATTTCCACTATATTGATTCTTCCAATCTGATGAACATGGTATATTTCTCCATCTATTTATGTCATCTTTGATTTCTCTCATCAGTGTTTTATAGTTTTCTACATATAGGTCTTTTGTTTCTTTAGGTAGATTTATTCCTATGTATTTTATTCTTTTCATCACAATGGTAAATGGGATTTTTTCCTTAATTTCTCTGTTTTCTCATTGTTAGTGTATAGGAATGCAAGGGATTTCTGTGTATTAATTTTATATCCTGCAACTTTACATATTCATTGATTGGCTCTAGTAATTTTCTGGTGGAGTCTTTAGGGTTTTCTATGTAGAGGATCTTCGTTTTCTGAATATTGAGCTTTAAGCCAACTTTTCCACTCTCCTCTTTCACTTTCAACAAGAGGCTTTTTAGCTCCTCCTCACTTTCTGCCATAAGGGTGGTATCATCTGCATATCTGAGGTGATTGATATTTCTCCCGGCAATCTTGATTCCAGCTTGTGTTTCTTCCAGTCCAGCATTTCTCATGATGTACTCTGCATATAAGTTAAACTATATTTCCCCATCTGTGAAATGAGAAAGTAGAACTAGATTTCCATGTTTCCTTCCTATTTTAACATTTTATAGTTGTATATAACAAGTGTAATTATTAAAATAACATTTAGTGGACATTTTCTGATCCTCTAATTTATTCCTTTTAAGAACCCATGAAATCGGTACTAATATTAATCTTACTTTACAAATAGAGAAACTGGGGCACAGATATGTCAGTCACTTGTGGGGGTTATATTCTAAGAGGGGAAACTGATTCACACCCTGGCAGTCTGACTGCAGCCTCACTCTTACACACTTTATTTGGTGCCTCCTATTTTATTGCAAATGTCTCTAACTTCCAAGCTCTTGTTACTGATGCAATGGTAACCTCACACGCAGCAATAAGATATTTCCACACAGAGGGAGAGCCCTTGCCATAAATATTGAAGCTGTCCAGTGCTTTAGAAGCAGCTCTCAACCTTAGCTATACATTAAGAGTCACTAGGGAAGCCTTAAATAGCACGGATGCCTGGATTCCACTGAAGCTTCTGATGGAGTCAGTCTGACAAGAATTCTCAGTACTGGGTTTTTTTTTTTTTTTTTAGTGTTTTTTAGGAATTCAAATAGGCAACCCAGATTGAGACTAGACTACTCCCAACGTTATAGGAATGGGGTTGGTTCTGGAGGCAAGTTCTACCCACATAGGACCAGGTACTGACGTGTCAACCATGGATACCCTAACACAAAATTTTTAATTCTGCTAGTTATGTAATGGAGAAGGAAATGGCGACCCACTCCAGTATTGTTGCCTGGAAAACCCCATGACAGAGGAGCCTGGTGGGCTACAGTCCATGGAGTTGCAGAGTCAGACACGACTGACTGACTGAGCACGTGTATGTAAAGTAGATCACCTGTTTGTCAGTACCATCTGTTGTTCTGGATAAGCTTCCTGTAAAGGGCAGAGCCAGTGTCTTATTTGTATGTGTGTCCCCAGAGCCTGGTAACATCCCTATAAATTTTATTCCCAGTTGGGAAGGAAATAATGAAACCACATCTAACCATCTCCATATAACAAGATCTTGACCAAACACTCCCTTAAATCTGCAGGTTACTGTTGAACTGAATACTTATCTGCTAGGCTTTGAGACAGAGAAGGAAGCATACTCTCTTCCTAAGAGTTTTGAGATTTCTTGGGGATGTTCTAGGACAGTGTGTCAATAAGTGTAAATTTTACCTGACCCCTGCTAACATGGATGTGTCTCTGCCCACTTCCATGACCCCAGCACAAACAGCCTGACAAAGAGATGCTCCAGGGGTCAGGGCATTTAAGCTTTACTGACTACTATGAAAGTCACACTTTTCCTTCCACTCCAGGGTAGTCATCAACCATCACCTGGTTAGCTTTTCCCTTTGTGGTCCACTTTGAACTGTGTTAGACCCATTTTCCACCCTGACTTGTTTTACAGTTCACTTACCTGGCCAGGATTTAACCAGGAATCCCTTTGTTAACATTTCCCTCCTAAATGGGTCTGTTGGTAACACCTCTGCAGACCTGGCCTCAGCCACTGGCTCACAGCACTCTCAGACTCAGAGAACTGGGCCAGAGAAGGCAAAACCTATTTTTAAGAGAAAGAAAAGTTACTTGCCACTTAACCACAATCAGAACGAGTGGTGGAATAGATGCCCCCTGGCTTCATTGCAGTAGCCACTCTTGAAATCATCCTGAAGTTCATTTTCTTTCTTTGAGGCTCAATGTAAGAGGTTGGACCACGGAAGTCCAAAGGACGGACCACTCATCCTTTGAGCTCGAGGAACTGTCTTTAATCATTTACTTCGGCTTCCAGCTCATCAAATAATGCTTCCATGTTCCTGCTTTCTTAGCCCTGGGAATATATTTATGTGGAAGCTAGTCACCTACAACATTTCACCATTTTTCTCCTTTAAAACAAAACAGCCCATCAGTCCCAGCCTGTTTTCCCACAATGTCCTCATTGTACTAGGGCTAAGTTTCTTACTAAGATGTTTTCATCCAGGGTAGAAAGCTCAAGCTTATCCTTATTTTCCTGGTCCGGACAGTATAAGGCGTCTACCTCAACATCTACCCCACATTCTATTCTCAACCACAGGGGCATGACATAAGCCATAACTCTGCATGATATGCTGCAAGACTGTAGCAAGTAATCTGCAACCAAAAATTATGTGTCCGTGTTCACAGACAGGTCCAAGGGTCCCCTGTATGAATATCGAGGCATCTCTGTTTTTTTTGTGAGGAAGAGAAGGAAGCAGAGTCCCAGAAGTCCCATAAAGCACTACCATGACCTCTGTCAAGGGCATTTATGCCACAGCCCTAGCCAAACCAGTTTCTGATGCTCGTAACCACTGACTACACATCACTGCAGTGACTTTCACTGGGTATACCCATGGGACTGTGGTTAATAGAGTCCCAGCCACTGGCCTGTCTAAAAAGTCCTATCACTCATTTCTTTAGATGGTTATCACCTGTCTGACCTTCAAAGAACTAACAAGGCTAAGACATAACGTGTAATACCAAGTACAACGGAAAACTATTCCCTAGTAGACTGGACATTTTATACTGGAAAATTTTTTCAGGCCAGGGCATGCTCTATTGTCTGCACATTATATACATGCCTTCCATTTATTAAATTGTGACAATCTGGCTAGAGAAGTTTCAAAAAGCTGCTTAAATTTAAATGAAATCCATTGATGAAGAAAATCTTTTCTGACCTGTCAATTCTGCCTAGTCAGTGCTTGGTGATCAGTATAATGAGGCAGGTCACAGCTGGACTGCTGTGACAGTGAAAGTGTGTTCTAAGAAGAAAGCAACTCAGCCATAAGAACTTTTTTCTTTGTGCCATGTGTCATTGCTAGCTGACACCCTATCCTTCAGAGGCATAATAAGCCTTTGAAGCAGATGAATCAATGCTTACACACAACCCCCAATTTGCAGGTATCTTGAACAAACCACCTTTAAGATCATTTTCTTTTAAAAATATTCTCAACAAACAGTAAAGCCAAGAGAGGGAAAAAAATCACATTTACATTGCATTTTGTGAAGCATTAATATCTTTGACTGATCTGAGATTATTCTTAAGTGTCCCATAAATAAAAACACCAAAACCTTTATAGTTCAGCTTGATGCAATAAAAAGAAAAGCAAGTCAGGTTATTTATAATTTCACATGTACAATGCCGTGTTTCTAAGCCACAAACACCTTCATAAAAAAATTTTTATTTCACACTTTTATACAAATATCCACAGGTATTTTCTAATCATGAAATAATTTTACAATGCTAGTTAGTATAAAAATGTATCAAATGCAAACAGACCAGTGACTTGACTTGAGATGACATTTTTAACAACTATAAACACCACTACATTCATGTTTCTTTTGTTGGTGAACCACCCTTGCACCCCGCCCCCCTTTTTAGGACATTCATTTTTATAACAAAGGTCTATAAACTTTCAAAATTCAGCTTCTCAGCAACCTATAAGCCAGTACACTGGGTTCTAAGTTATCTAAGCAAGAAACTGAGATTTTAAACATTGTTATGACCTGTTTTAGAGAAATTTCTGTAAACAAAATATCATCTGTAAAACTATTTTTGTTTTGAAAATTCCAAAGCACAACTAATATCTTAAGGGCATAAGATTTCTGGGGGGTAAAAAAAAAAAAACGCAAAAGCATCAATGTCACATATAGCTGTATTTTGTTCTTTTAAAAGATTTTGAGATGCTACTTATACTACAGCCAAACAAATTAGCACCTGTTCATTGCTGTACCCCCATAACTTAACATTTTGAAGTACAGTAATTTTTTAAAATTTAGCTTTCCAGCTATTCAATCTCTATTAAATGTACATAATAATAACTTCCTCCTACCTCCCCTTCATCTTTAAAATTAAACAATTTAAACTTCTTTTCAGAGTAAAGTATTTTGGGGGATACAGACAGGGGAGGAAACAGAGCAAAAAACAGAACATCGACTCATTGATTAAATGATTCCAATAGTATTTTAAAACTTCAAAGCCATGATGTTCAGACTCTTGGTATCAGGTATTCAGTAGTCTTACACTGGATCGGTTTGGGTCCACCATCGGCACTCACCGTTTCTTTCAAGTTCTGAATATACAATATTTTCAGCAGTGACTAAACTGCACTGAAGTCCAACAAACAATCCCATTATTTCCAAGAGTTCCTGATAGTTACAGCAAGAAAATCAGGAATATCACACAGGGCTCTAAACTAAAAAATATCTTCTGTCTTTAAGAATTAAACATCTCACAGTTAAACTCTGTTTCTTAAATGTTTTGGGTTTGAAGGGAGGGGATGAGTGCTGTCATGAAGGGAGTTAATAACTTAAACTTATCTGTAAAGTATAACAACTCTCTGCTATATTTCTAAAGACTTACTATGTTCTTTAGGCAGTCAGTAATTGAGGTCCAACCAGTGACCTCTCATGTTCTGATTCTGATTGCTTAATCCAACCTGAAGGCAAACTGGAGAATCTTTGGCCTGTTAGTCAATAACAAAATGGTTTGTAAAAAAGAAAAATAAATACCATATACAAATAAGTATAACTAGCATTCAAATCTGTTATGCCTGTGTGTTTTAGTGAAAGGGAAATGAAACCTGTGTGTATTTGGCGTGAGCAGGTATTCACACGTCTAGGAAATGGAAAAAGATGGCAGGATGGCAACATCACCTTCTATTGCACATTTAATTTATGGGAGCACTTTAGTTTGAACACGGTTACCCTGATGGCATAGGGTTGTGATGCAGGACAGTTAACTGGCATGTTCTCCCGTCCTATGAGAAGAACGCTGGCAGAGGTGGTGCCGAGGTTGGGACGGTCACTCTGTTGGCGCAGGGGTCATGGTGCCTTCTTCCAGCTACACCTTTGGAAGGATGTCGCGTAAGAGTAACCAGGCAGGCCCTTCCCCAGCACAAGTAAGTCAAAAACAAAGGCAACCCGGAACGTTAAATTAAGGCAGTTAAAAGAAAAATCCATTCCAACAGCCTTCAATTTGGCTGTGCAAAAGAGGAGCCTCGGGCTACATAACAATGTCCACAGGTAAAACTATAGGCCCGTACTATTGTGCAGTCTGTCTGAAATCAGTATTCAGATACTGAACAGGTTTTTCAATCCATCTGAGTGTCTGGTTTGGGGAAAAAATAAAGCAGTTTGGGTACTGTGAAGCTTTTCTGGCCTCCCTAGGAGTAGCTTTCATTTTCATTCCACTTTGTGATCCACTGTTTTTTTTCAGGGTTATCATTATGTTTTTCATCTTGGATCTCTCGCTCTTCTTTCCGGATCCTTACAGCATGGTATCGGGGAACGCTATCATCGTACCTAGAGCGTTTAAAGAATCCACACTGGAGACAGGAGGAGAAAGAAACAGACACAAATTAAGTAATTCCAAGAAGGGCAAGTCCACTAGATGGTAATATCTAAGCTTTCTGTTCAGCTATGCCTAAATTTGGACTGGGACAAAGAATAAAAGACATGGTTTTCTTTAAGAAAGAACTAATAGGTCAAAAAGGAATAGTAATAGCCGGTGAGGATAAACAGAAGAGAACAGCTGTAAAACTGGAAGAAAAGTCCCTTTTCCCATCTGGTCTTTCCATCTTACTATAGCAGTGTTAGTTACGTCTAAGAGTTGAAGAGTTTATGAAATAGTGCTTCCATTTTTTTATAATCACCATACTATATGTAAAAGATCTAACTTTCAGATTACTAGAACATCATGTTAATTTCAAGAACAACTGTTTTCAAGGTCATAAACCAAAGACTATTCCATGTCCCTCTTTCACTAACAAAATGGAAATCAGGTCACAAATATTTTACAAATTACTACTTGAAATGGGTGATTTAATCTCCTGTCCTTCGAGGCTCCAGTACATCTTTCTTAATAGCTAAGATGTAATTTATACTGCCTGGATTTCCAAATGAAGCCTCCAAACTAAGCTGTTTCATTAATAAATCATGCAGTGACTGTGTCCTGCAATAAAATCATTCACCACGAAGAATTTGAGAAACTATCACAAGATTGAATTTCAGAGCATCCTCTAATTTCTTTTCTTTTTGGCAAAAATACAGCACTTACACTTAGATTATTAATGAATATATATTTTATTAATCTTTAAAACATATTCAATCTGATCCAAAGTAGGTTTTTATTGGGAACATACCTGGAAATTCTTAAGTCAGATTGAATTTTTTAAATGAATAAAATATATATGTATTTTTTAAAAAGATGTCTTTAATTTTTAAATGCAGATAAAAGATGGATGAGGAAGATACTTAGAATATGTTGATTAATGTGCTTACTATGTGACATCAATAGGCACAGAACATTTGTTTTAAATGATGTTAAGCTATAAAAATGGCATAGGGCAAAATAAAATTATGTACAAGTTTATCACTAAATCAGTGAGGAAAATGGGAGAAGAATTTTTGTTCTAAGGCCTTTTCTATTTTCTGCAAAAAAAGCCAAAACACCTATCTGTCACATAGTGTGACTACTGCCCCATTTAACAAAGATGAAATCGAGGTGATACATAAACTGAAATGGAAATGCTGGGATTCATCATGACAGGGCCATGGAAAGGGATTACAGGGGTAATTCTACCCTCTGGTGCCCACAGAAATGGAAAAAGGAATCGCTGCCAATTCCTGTTTCCATGGAGTTACAAATAAGAGAAGCCAAACATGAACTTAAAATCAGCTGAGACCCAGGGCTGAAAAAAATTTCTAGGAACATGGAACAAGATCAAACTCCATTACAACGTTCTGAATAAACTGTCCACAGCATTTTTATATTAAACTTTTGTAAACTGAAGGCCATGTTGGCAAAGAATCATCTTCTGAAGTTGACCATAATGTCTACCACGCCAGTAGTGAAGAGTTTGTTGTAATGGTCTTTGACTTGTAGTAGATATGCAGGGAAAGGAAGTTGCATGCTTAGCCAGCATAAAACAATTTCTGAGCAACAATAAAAGCATTCCAAGCCTTGCCCCATCATTTTATAGCACAAAAATCAAAAGATGACAGTGAGAAAGCCTTCTCTTCAAGAGAAACACAATGTTTCCAACATGCAACAGGTTAATTAGGCAGTCAACACAAGCTTCTATCTGTGGGAAATTCCAAAATGGACAAGAAATCTGGCATGATTTCTTATGCATCTTTGAAATTCCAAGTGGTATGCTACATACTAGATTAACAACACGTGGCAAACTGGTCAACTGTAGAGGCCTAACACCTCCTATGTGTACGCAGACTGCAGTTTTCTTCATTGCTGTGGGTGATGTCTATTAACAACAACAAAAAGTAACTCACCTGCAATGAAAGATTCTTTGTGCACTTTTTTTTTTAAAAAAAGTAAGCTTTCAAGTGAAATAAATGAAATAAAATAAATTCAAGCAAGGCAAGCCAGTGTGGACATTTGGAAAACATCTGTTAATGGGACACACACAGCAAGCTGTTGCTTTTAAAGTTAGCCACCACAACCATAGCAGGTTCCACAGCTAGCAATTAAAAAACATTGATCAATTACCAATACAGAAGTAGATCAATACTACGCATCAGAAGTAAGCCTCTCTTTATCAGATGGCTGAGCATGGATCTCAGCCTTGTGATATGTGGCATCATAGTGATCTTTCTTATTTCTCTTGAAGAAACCACACTACAAGGAAGCAAGGTATTTAGTCAGTGTTACAGTTCTATGTATAAAAGCTAAACAAAAGAAAAATCTCAGAGTTCAACCTGTTTCCTACTTACAGCTTGCTTATAAAGAGACCACTATGGATCAACCAAAAGGGAACAGACCCCATACTGTATGACACAGTGACATCAAGTGTGCTGTATACTCAGTTGGTAAGTCCTGTCTGACTCTTTATAAAGACTGCATGGACTATAGCCCACCAGGCTCCTCAGTCCATGGAGTTTTCCAGGCGAGAACACTGGACTGGATTCCCACTTCCTTCTCCAGGGACTCTTCCTGACCCAGGGATCTGCTTGGCAGGCAGATTCTTAACCATGGCGCCACCTGGGAAGCCCCAGTGACGTCAATTAACCCAACTCTATTACCAGAGGTCTCTGGTCAAATATTTATATGGATGACACTAGCAAATTGATTTTTCTATTTGTAACAAATCCTAAGGGCCAAAATCATTCTAAAAGGGAAAATATTTACACATCTGATCATAGTTTTGGTAGTTTCTTCTTGCAGGGCTTCCCAGGTAACTCAATGGTAAAGAATCTGCCTGCCAATGCAGGAGACACGGGTTCGATCCCTGGGTCAGGAATATCCCCTGGAGGAGAAAATGGTAATCCACTCTAGCATTCTTGCCTGGGAAATTTCACAGACAGAGGAGCCTGATGGGCTATAGTCCATCCGGCTGCAGAAAGTTGGACACAACTCAGCACAGTTTCTTCTTGCAGGGGATATGGAGTCTAAAAATATGCAAAAGATTGACATCTGCAGTTTACGGATTCAAAGTGTAAAGAATAAATTCTCTAAGACTTAGCACAAATCCAAATAAAAGGGACACTGAATATTTTTCTGTCCTTTTCAGTGAATTGATGGGATAAGTGCCATCTACTTAAGGCCTTTGTGGGGTAAATCACAATAAAAGTTTGAACATACCATCATGAAATAATGATTGCTATCACTTTCCCAAATTCTGAGCCACCATGTAACATTTAAGTGATAGTATCAGATTAGGTCACTCTAAATGAGTATAGAGGTATAGGAAAAGACTCTCCTTGTAGGACCTCTTCTGGAGAGCAATAGAGGGCCATCCTCAAATATCAAACTTCATATTCAGCTTTGGATATCAAAATAATTTCCAGAGCACCTCCTGTATTGGCTGGCTGTAATCAGACAAACCTACTATCTGAAATAAACATCAGGTAGGGCTGGCTGACTTCCCATGGGAGGATGGGTCTTTGCATAAGCAGATATCAAACTTCAATGACATGACTGGAGGACGCCCAAAAACTATCTCAAAATTATCCTGGCAAAAGGAAGTTACTTGGAAAAATAAAGCAGAAAGAGATGCCCAATATTTGAAAGTGAGACTATCTTAAGTCCTTGTCCATTATACTTGGATCCAAAGAAAAGATAAGGATAGTTTGATCCTAGGAACTAGTAGTTGAGTTTCATCATCCTTTGCCTCTAAACCAGACATGTTTGGAAACTCCAAATTTCTGGCCTTTTAGAAAAGTAATACACTGCATACATAATGTCACAGTAATTAAAACATCAGTATTCCTAATGTTTTAGAACTGAGTAAAGGATAGAGACTATAAATATCCTCTCTTCACATCATGTCAAGTTGAGTTGCCAAATAAGTCATTATAAACTTTGTTTTGAGTTTTTTGGGGTTGTTGATAAGTCTGTGAATCTCCATTACCAACTGAGGATAACCCAAAATCTATAGGTGATAATTTTTGCCAAGAAAAGAATATGACATCTCATACATTTTTTGTAATGTCAACTATTTACTGGTAGAAAGCAGAGGGAAGATACTACATTGTATCTACAGGACCAGACTCTAATGAAGTACATCATAATAAACACAGATCTTCCTTATGCTTGATTAGGCTATGGTGACCGCTTTGAGATTCATTGATTTCATGCTTTCCTATTTCCTAATCTAGCTGCAACTGTAACAAGGCCCCACGGCTGCCATGAACGTTTCTTTTCAACAAAAGTGGAAATTAATAGGGATACAGATTCTGATTAGGGTGATAACCAATTTGGCTTAGATTCAGAATTTGATCATCAATAAAGAAATGGTCATAGTGGTAAAAATTTTAAAAATTATTATCTGCCAAACATGCTATATTATGTGTGAAAACACTGAAATTTACACACTTAAGAAACTCCTTATATAAATACTATTTCCTTTATAAAATATTAGATAGGTATTCAGATCTTCATTATATAATTCTTGAGTTTGCTGTATTTTGGAAAAATTTCATAGAAAAAAATGTTGGGACAAAGCAGCAATGAAAAATGTATGTACTATCAGTGTTAATTTACTTTAAAATGAAAACCTGAAATAAAGTTTATATGACAAAACTCAGGTGCCAGATTATGACTTACCTTCCACAGTAAAAATACTAATAGACCAAGCATCAAAATCCCAGCAAGAATGGCCACTAGGATGATCCACCACGGTACTCCTGAATGTTGAGCTACAGTCTTTGAGGGAAACACAGTCACACGAACCTATGGGGAGTAAAGGAAAGCAATACCATTACAAACTTGGGTGAGATTTAAACCCTGAGTTTGTATCACTAATTCTGCTTCTAGATACTTGGTCAGTGTAGCCTACAGATGGATGACATGTCTTTTTGGTGTGAGTCCCTTTCCTTTAGTAATGGAATACTGCTTCAGGAGGCATTTCTTGGAGCTCTTTTCCCAGAACCTGGAAAATGCTGAATTATGTTTTGATGAAATAATTGCTTCTGTGCTAACTTATCTTTTATAAATTTTTATAATCAACAAAAGTAGAGGAAATTGTATAATGAACCATCATTTATTCATCAGCAAGTTTCAACAATTACCCAGAGGGATACAACCAATCATGTTATATCTACATTAATATAACCTGGTACTTTTTGAGAACAATCACCCTCTCTTAATTAAGCATTCAACAATGGCAACAAAAGGGTCCATTTTGCACAATTAGCCTACATTCCTCACTCATATTTTAAAGATGTTATGAAATATAAAAGAAGAATGGAGCTGCATTACTGACACCATTCTAATTTTCCCTTAAGGTTGAAAGCAAGCAGGACCCAGTGGGGCCCTCTCAGCAGACCAAAGCTTTATGGTTCAAACCTGACAGTTACTTGGAACCACAGGATTGTGATGGTCATCTTTGAAAACAGAAGATTACCTCTTCCCCAGCACATAGCCCCTTCTTCTCTTCCCTAAGTAATCTCAGAACAAAACCTGGGGAGCTGGTTCTTTGGGACACGAGTTCACCTTCTTCCCAGCATTGCTAGCTTCCTCAATAAATCTCTCTTTTCTTTTACCTAACACTTGTCTCTCAGTATTGGATTCTTGGGTTACAGGAAGCCAAACCTGAGTTCAGCAACAGGATAGCAAACTAAAGACCCTCATAAAGAATAAAATTTGCTGAAATGGCTTGCTGTCATTTACTACGACAATGTGTACAGACAAACAAGACTCTGGATTCATTCAGAGGCAGCTTACAGCTTTAAGCAGCAGCTGATGGAAAAGACTCTGATGCTGGGAGGGATTGGGGGCAGGAGGAAAAGGGGACGACAGAGGATGAAATGGCTGGATGGCATCACAGACTTGATGGACGTGAGTCTGAGTGAACTCCGGGAGTTGGTGATGGACAGGGAGGTCTGACATGCTGCGATTCATGGGGTCGCCAAGAGTCAGACATGACTAAGTGACTGAACTGATTGACTGATGAGAAGTTTAAGCTCTAAACACTTGATAGCTGGCAAATAACAATTGAATAGAAGTGTTTATTCAGAAATCTAAAAAGTTGCTTATGGTAATTTGCAACAACTTGGTTATGTGAGCTTAGAATTCAAGTGGATTTCTGTGATGCCACAAGGTTTATCTCCAGGAAACTAATCTTCAAAGCTTATAAAAGACTGATGAAAGCTACAAATATGATTTGTAAACTATACTGATTAGTCATCTATCAGTTTGAAGTTTCTGCTGTTTTTGAATTTAAAGAATATAAAGTGAAGGGTAAAGAAAACTTAAGAGGGAACAATTTAACTCCTGAGAAGTGTTTCTAGTTAAGTATTCCACATTAGTATTGAATTCTGGATGCTGCCTAAAATGCTTCCATGTCTACACTGTGATTCAATACTACTATACTAGAACTTCTGCTGCTGCTGCTAAGTCACTTCAGTCGTGTCCAACTCTGTGTGACCCCACAGACGGCAGCCCAAAAGGCTTCCCCGTCCCTGGGATTCTCCAGGCAAGAACACTGGAATGGGTTGCCATTTCCTTCTCCAATGCATGAAAGTGAAAAGTGAAAGGAAAGTCGCTCAGTCGTGTCCGACCCTCAGCGACCCCATGGACTGCAGCCTACCAGGCTCCTCCGTCCATGGGATTTTCCAGGCAAGAGTACTGGAGTGGGGTGCCATTGCCTTCTCCACTATACTAGAACACTTGGAAAAAAAAAAAAAAAAAACACTCTTAAAGTACTTCTACCTATACTAGAAAACAAGATTTCAACCTGCTCTTACAGAATATACTTAAAAACAGGAACTGCTTTTCTTTAAACATCTTTAATAGGACAGAATTCACATTAAGAGTTTTCTAAACTCTAACCACATAAACACCTTTATCAGCTACTATGTTTCCTGTTATGGTCTCAATGAAGTTTCACTTAAGCTCTCAGCCCAGGGCAGGGCCTCCTCACTCACTTCCTCTTGCCTCCCTTTCCCCAACAGGTGTCCTAGCTTTAAGCTAAAACAACTCTTTCTTGAGATTACTGGTTGAAGCAGAGAGGTACCCATGAAGTCGGGAAGA
The DNA here is from genome assembly GCA_006408695.1 of Aepyceros melampus. Lineage (NCBI taxonomy): Eukaryota > Metazoa > Chordata > Mammalia > Artiodactyla > Bovidae > Aepyceros > Aepyceros melampus. Next base: position 616,402 of record SJXQ01004415.1, on the reverse strand, counting down.
GAGAATGGTGAGAGACCAGTAAAGAAATAATATGGTTGATATGAGTGCTAAGTCAGATAATCCTAAACTAAAAAGCTTACTTCAACTAGCCTACGGTTTATCTTGGCTTCCCGGGTACACAGTGGTGAAGACCTGCCTGCCAGTACAGGAAGCACAAGAGATGCAGGTTGAATCCTCGGGTCTGGGAGATCCTCTGGAGAAGGGAACAGCTACCCACTCCGGTATTCTTGCCTGGAGAATTCAAAGGACAGAGGAGCCCGGCGGGCTACAGTCCGAGGGGTCACACAAAGTTGGGCACCACTTAGCAGCATGCGCATACACATGCTTTATCTCATTTAACTCTGCTTCCCTGGTATGTAGCACAGGCAAGCCGCACAGTATCCCTGGGGCAAGGTGATGACTTGGAAGGGCCATTCTCATTTTTAACAATAAGTCCTGATGAAGCCTTTTGAAGTGGAGAGCGGACACTGGTCTACAGACAGAGAAATCAGCCCTATTGCCGTGGTACCAGTCTTTCAAATGGATGCTCCTAGAGGGAAACCATGCCCAAAAATGGCTGCAATCCGACAGCCATAAGGGCTGAACAAGGTAGTTTTTTTATTTTGTGGGGTTGGGGGTCAGGTGCAGTGTAGGCAGGAACTCAGCTGAGAGCTCTAAGCCCCAGGTCTGCTGCTGCTAAGTCACTTCAGTCGTGTCCGCCTCTGTGCAACCCCATAGACGGCAGCCCACTAGGCTCCCCTGTCCCTGGGATTCTCCAGGCAAGAACACTGGAGTGGGTTGCCATTTCCTCCTCCAATGCGTGAAAGTGAAAAGTGAAAGAAGTTGCTCAGTCGTGCCGACTCTTAGCGACCCCATGGACTGCCACCTACCAGGCTCCTGGAGTGGGTTGCCATTGCCTTCTCCAAGCCCCAGGTCTGGCTACCATTCAAATCAGATCTTGGAGCCTTTTAGAAACTAAAACAAGTCACTGTGCATCAGACTGAGGATGAATGATAGGCTCTGGGCTACACATTTAAGGTTCAGATGTGCTCTGCAAACCCAATGTGTGTCTGTGTGCAAGGCCACGCCACAGGAAGGCAAGAGAGGCCGGTCAGCAAGATTTTATTGTTTGTTTCCTGAAACTGTCAACTCTGTGTGGGGGGTGTGTGTGCATTACGGTAGTCATTCTCCAGCTGGGACTGAGAATAGGAGGAGGAGAGTGGAGCTGGCCTTAGAATCGGGTCGGGGGAGACCAACTTGAGCTGAGATTCCCAGAGCTCTGGACACCTTGTCTCATCTCGTCACAGCAACTGTTACTGATGAACAGTGACAAGTTCAGGTGAGTAGAAACTACTCCAACTTCAAAAACAAACAAAAAAGTTGTTTTGCTTGCATTAAAATCTAGGCATTTCCATGGGGATGACCTGTACACGTGAACCTCATCCATCATGTGTCCATCAGAGAAAAAGGGTTTATTTCTGCTGATGCATTAAATTCCATCACCAGTGAGCAGTGCTGAGACCACATGAGCTTGCCCCCAGCCAAAACTGTTTCCCTAAATCACTCTTTAATGTAACATACTCCACTTTCCTTGAACTTAGTATAAGATATTCACCCAATGAAGGGATTTTCATTATCTTTTACAAAACTATTAAGGAAACCATCCCCTTAGTGAGTGTTCTTCATATTAGAAATTCATCTTATAGAAGAATCCACATCTCAAGTCCTTCTCTGAATTTAGAACCAAAAAATGAAAATCTCCTCCACCCTGAAGAATAACATGCCTACTTCCACTTATCACACCCTCTCTCATCTTTGGCAGGTAGAAGTTTACCCACTCTCTTCCTGTTCCTTAGGAATGAAGTTCAATTCAGTCGCTCAGTCATGTCCAACTCTTTGTGACCCCATGAACCACTGCATGCCAGGCCTCCCTATCACTAACTCCCAGAGTCTACCCAAACCCATGTCCATTGAGTCAGTGATGCCATCCAACCATCTCATTCTCTGTCATCCCCTTCTCCTCCTGCCCTTAATCTTTCCCAGCATCAGGGTCTTTTCAAATAAGTCGGCTCTTCACTTCAGCTTCAACATCAGTCCTTCCAATGAACACCCAGGACTGATCTCCTTTAGGATGAACTGGTTGGATCTCCTTGCAATCCAAGAGTCTTCTCCAACACCACAGTTCAAAAGCATCAATCTTCGGCGCTCAGCTTTCTTCACTCTCACATCCATACATGACCACCGGAAAAACCATAGCCTTGACTAGATGGACCTTTGTTGACAAAGTAACGTCTCTGCTTTTTAATATGCTGTCTAGATTGGTCATAACTTTCCTTCCAAGGAGTAAGCATCTTTTCATATTATGGCTGCAGTCACCATCTGCAGTGATTTTGGAGCCCAAAACAATAAAGTCAGCCACTGTTTCCAGTTTCCCCATCTATTTGCCATGAAGTGATGGGACCAGATGCCATGACCTTAGCTTTATGAGTGCTTAGCTTTAAGCCAACTTTTTTCACTCTCCTCTTTCACTTTCATCAAGAGGCTCTTTAGTTCCTCTTCACTTTCTGGGTGGTGTTATCTGCATATCTGAAGTTATTGATATTTCTCCTGGCAATCCTGATTCCAGCTTGTGCTTCCTCCAGCCCAGCATTTCTCATGATGTACTCTGCATAGAAGTTAAATAAGCAGGGTGACAATATACAGTCTTGACATACTCCTTTTCCTATTTGGAACCAGTCTGTTGTTCCATGTCCAGTTCTAACTGTTGCTTCCTGACCTGCTTATAGGTTTCTCAAGAGGCAGGTTAGGTGGTCTGGTATTCCTATCTCTTTCAGAATTTTCCACAGTTTATTGTGATCCACACAGTCAAAGGCTTTGGCATAGTCAATAAAGCAGAAATAGATGTTTTTCTGGAACTCCTGCTTTTTTGATGATCAAGTGAATGTTGGCAATTTGATCTCTGGTTCCTCTGCCTTTTCTAAAACCAGCTTGAACATCTGGAAGTTCACAGTTCACATATTGCTGAAGCCTGGCTTGGAGAATTTTGAACATTACTAGTATGTGAGATGAGTGCAATTGTGCAATAGTTTGATCATTCTTTGGCATTGCCTTTCTTTGGGAAGGAATGAAGTGGGGATATGTAAGTACAACCAATAAGAAACTTTCTTCTTCCTTGGCTGAATTCAACAAATCTCTCCTGGTTCACTCTCTCCTGTGTTATTCAGTCGTGTCTGACTCTTTGGGACCCCAAGGACTGTGGCCCACAGGCTCCTCGGTCCATGGAATTTTCCAGGCAAGAATACTGGAGTGGGTTGCCATTTCCTGCTCCAGGGGATCTTCCTGACCCAGGGGTTGAACCTGAATCTCATGTGTCTCCCACACTGGCACCACATGGCAAGCCCCACTCACTGTCTCCTAGACCATGAAATTCTTAACAATTGACAATATCTTATTCAATTTTGCTTCTCTAGCACTTTTGTGAGGAAGGCTTCTCTGGCACTTCTGGAGTGCTTCCATGGCTAATTGGCTTGTTAACGGAATCAATTTAATTGATGCTAAAATTTTAGTAACCATCTTATCCGGTTCAGTTGGGTGACCAGCTCTCCCTGACTTTTCTTATAACAATATCTTAAATGTGTTTTATTAAGAAACTAACACAGGTAGGAGGGAGGTTCAAGAGGGAGAGAACATATGTATACCTATGACTGATTCATGTTAATGTTTGGCAGAAACCAACACAGTTCTGTAAAGCAATTATCCTTCAATTAAAAAAAAAATAGTTTTTAAAAGAATTGAACATAAAACTCTTAAAATTGGTTGGGTTACAAGGAAAACAAAGGTTTTTTTTTTAATCTTTTTAAAGCCAGGATTAGACTAAAAGCAATGGGAAAACATATCAATATTAAGACCAAAAGACAAGGCTGAATTATTCAACCTCCTTTGCTTCATGTCCAAAGAAAAATAATCTAGACACTGGAAAAGACAGAGAATCAAGATAAAAATGAAACTGAAACCCTCAGTAAGTGAGGGGAAAAAAATGAAGGCATCTTGACACTTGAAATTAGCTTCAATCTTTAGACACTCCCCCAAACTGCACCTTAAAATACTAAAGAAACATGTAGATATGACAGCTGAGCTATAATTACATCTCAGAAATCAGTTAATAGAAAAGGTAACAGAACACTAGAGATTAAAAAAGTCTCTGTTTTCAAAAGAAATGGGTTCTAGATATGAGACTAATCATTTTCAGATCTACCAATTATTAAATAAACCAAGTAGCATTATAGCAAAGATTCCAATTCCCATTAGTAGGCATGGGCTCTCAAAGCCCTGAGAACACGAAATGCCCAAGAGAACCTCATTTGCATTTGTGACCCAGCCACCAGTCTAGACACCATGGCCTTCAGTTCCATCATCCTCAAGAAAACAAGAGCACTTGATGAGAAGTCATGAGCCCAAGGTCTGGTCTTACCTCCACCCCACATGGTGGTCCTGTGACCCTGAGGGACAGACCACCTTCCCTGGACTCAGTTTTCTCATCTGAACTTGAGACTTGGGGACTTCATGGGGAGCAAGTATTTTAGAGTCAAAGAATAGGGGCCCAGAAGCCAGAATGGAAATGACATCCCCTGTCTATGCCTGCCTTCTTTTTTATAAAGTGGGTACAATGTCTACCTTGGCATTCTCCTGCAGTTTAAATGATAGTATATGGGTCAAGCATCTAGTAGATGGTAGACATTTAATTGGTGATTTATTAATATTAGTTTCTTCCCTCTGACGTTTTCTTCTCTTTGAAGCTCAGTGATTCTCAGGATTGCTGATTAAAGCTACAGAAAGTTACAGCAACTGCCTTTAGTCAGAGAGGGAGAGAAAGGATTCTCAGGAAGGGTGTGGTTTGACAGTCCTTATGATGCCTTATTAGTAAAGGTAGAGGAACTGCTCTCGTGGTCCAGTGGTTAAGAATTTGCTTTCCAAAGCATAGGATGTGGGTTCAATCCCTGGTTGGGGAACTGAGATCCCACATGCCAAGGGGCAACTGAGCCCACATGTCACAACAAGCCTGCACACAATGAAGACTCAGTGCACCCAAAAAATTAAATTTAATTTAAAATTTTTAAAAAGATCTAGAAAGGTAGGAGCAACTTGCAAAGACAACATAAGGTCAAGGTGAGGGTACATCCCGGTTAAGTCTGGGACAGTCCCGGTTTACACCACATGCCCCAGCATCCTGCCCAGTTTAGCACTTGCCCAGACAACTGTTTGATTCTAGTTGAGATGGTAAATTTTAATTAAGGGTCACTATATTCCAGAAACCAAGGTCATCAAGGAGACACACTGGATTTCAGCTGGTCAAAGGACTGAAGCCTAGACATTTGCTTTAAGTACATCAGTAGATCAGCTTTAGGACAGTAATTCTTTTCCATTCACTCTCTTTTGCAAAACACTCCCACCTGTGACCTGCAGTCTAAATGAGAGCCTGATATAAGTCCCTGTGGGGCCAGACCCCCCACCCCCAACCAGGAACCCTTTACTATACACAAGCTTTTGCTGCTAGTCCTGGTCAACAGTTTTCTTAATTACCTGGATGAAAACACCCAAGATATGCTTCTTGGTTTTAAAAAGATAAAGCTTGCAAGGAAAGAAAGTTACCAGAGAGCAAATGATCAAGACTCAAAATGACATTGTAAGCCCAAACAACAGACCAAAAGTAAACCACGCAAGATGTGAGCATGCACTTAAAGCAGTGCATTTACATTTTAAAAACTGCTCAAGGGTGCAATGTGGGAAATACAGTTTGACAGCACATTCAGATGAAAACACCTGGAAGTTTCAGTAGAACACAAACAGGAAAATAGTAGCTGCCAGAAATGCAAACCATCTTCAGCAACCATTTAAAGACCACTTTTAGGCTGAACTAACAGAAGCTGGGAGGCTGTCAAAGGGAAAGTTAAGCAGAACTAGGCAGACCACACGTTAGCTCTCCTTCCTGGAGCTGGCCCAGGAAGGGAAGAGATCTGGAACCTGTGCAGCTGCATCAGGCAGGACAGATAATTGAAGAGCTGGGTGGTCAGCTTGGAAGAGAGTAAGAGAGGTATGTCCAAGAAAGCATGACAATTTCCTTCAATTATTTCAAAGGCTGCTACCTGGCCGAGGAGGAGGACTAATGTTGGGACTTGTTCCGGGGGCATAATCAGGAACTGATCTGAGAAGATTCAAGTCTCAATCCCTATATAGAGATGGCTTCTACTAACTGCCACTGGCCATCCATGCCAAGAGCTCCCCTAAGCGCAGTGAGGTTACTATCAGTGGGAGTACGCCAACATTGGCATTGGCATGAGGGGCGGTACAAGATGTGGGATCTTTAGACTTAGGAGGTGCACTCCTCCTCTCCGTGAGCCAACAGCTCTCAAATCTGTCCCATCCACAGCAGAACGAGATGACCCGAGTCACGTGTTTCTTCCATGATTCTACTGAAATACAACTTGGGGTGGGTACCACCTTAAGACACGATCTGCTTTCTCTTTAAAGGGAATATCAGTGCCTTGAGAGACATGAGTCCAGAACAGCATGTCCTCAGGCCATGGGCGTGGGGTGGAGGAGAGAGATCAACTAAGTGAAGCCCACGGAATCCTAACCTGAGTGCCTGCGTTGGGCAGCTTGATGTTCTCAGTGGCGGCAATGACATCAATGGAAGCCCGCACGAGAATGTCCAAGTAGTTCATCTTGGAGTATTCCTGTTAGGAGACAAAGTGAGTGAAAGCGTGGGTGAAAAGAGAAATGTTCTAGCAGGTGGCAGACGGCTTGGGGGACACAGCCTGCGGTGGGGGTCACACCTCCAGAAACGTGCTGTTCCATAATCTCGAGCGCAGAAGCACAGAGGCCTTGCTGTCCAGCCCTCGCAGCGGGCACTTGATGTTCACACAGTTCACGTTCACGCTGCAGTTCTGGGGAGAAAAAGAACAGGAGTTATAGCACGATGGTCTGGGGAAGGCCTTCCCGCCACCCCTTGGAAAACTCACAGCTCTTGAAAAATACTCACAAGGGTCTGATATTTTCTTTCAGAAAATAAAGAAAATTTTCTGCCATCGTCTGTCTGTCTTTCAGCAATTTCTCGTTTCCTTCTTGAGTTGTGAGCCTCCTGAAAAGAATTACATCTGAAATACTTCCACCAAGTGTAATTTTTGGCATTACTATACAAATCTCCTGTAGGGTCGCACAGAGTCAGACACGACTGAAGCGACTTAGCATGCATGCATGCATTGGAGAAGGAAATGGCAGCCCACTCCAGTATTCCTGCCTGGAGAATCCATGGATGGCGGGGCCTGGTGGGCTGCTGCCGTCTATGGGGTCGCAGAGTCGGACACGACTAAAGCGACTTAGCAGCAACAGCAGCAGTCAGCGGGCACTTGATGTTCACACAGTTCACGTTCACGCTGCAGTTCTGGGGAGAAAAAGAACAGGAGTTATAGCACGATGGTCTGGGGAAGGCCTTCCCGCCACCCCTTGGAAAACTCACAGCTCTTGAAAAATACTCACAAGGGTCTGATATTTTCTTTCAGAAAATAAAGAAAATTTTCTGCCATCGTCTGTCTGTCTTTCAGCAATTTCTCGTTTCCTTCTTGAGTTGTGAGCCTCCTGAAAAGAATTACATCTGAAATACTTCCACCAAGTGTAATTTTTGGCATTACTATACAAATCTCCTGTAGGGTCGCACAGAGTCAGACACGACTGAAGCGACTTAGCATGCATGCATGCATTGGAGAAGGAAATGGCAGCCCACTCCAGTATTCCTGCCTGGAGAATCCCATGGATGGCGGGGCCTGGTGGGCTGCTGCCGTCTACGGGGTCACAGAGTCGGACACGACTAAAGCGACTTAGCAGCAACAGCAGCAGTACACATCTCCAGAGCACACCCTCCCAGATTATGCCAAATTCATGACTGATAATCATCACCTTTCTGCCAGCACCAAGGTATGTAAATAATTTAAGTGTAAGATCACAAAGTGTTAATTACCAACCTCACTTCAACTTTATTTTTCCAGGTAATTTTTTTTTCATTCCAACCTTAAAACTCAGAGTGAGACAAAGGCTTTCTCTGTTCTGCTTTCTCCTCACCAAACTGTGAGCATCCTGAGACCAGGAACCAATCTCATTCCTCTACCCCTAAGCACTTAAATCAGTACCTAACGTAACTGTAAAAAGTCAGCACATCCTGAATGAATGACACAGAATGAGGAAAAGGGAAAGCAGAAAAAGATTGAGCATGATTTATTCAAAGGAGAATACTGAAAACTGAGCCAAGGAAGATGCTTTAAAATTTCATTTTTCGGACTTCCCTAGTGGTACAATGGATAAGAATGCACCTGCCAATGCAGGGAACGCAGGTTCAATCCCTGGAACGGGAAGCTCTCATGTGCCTCAGAGCAGCTAAAGCGCATGTGCCACAACCACTGAGCCCACGCCCTCAAGGCTGCCAACTGCAACCAGGGAGCCCATGCGCCTGTGCTCCACAATAAGAGAAGCCACTGCAAAGAGAAGCCCATGCACCATGAGGAAGAGAAGCCCCCGCTCACCACAACTAGAAGAAAGCCATGAGCAGCAACAAAGACCCAGCAAAACCAAAAACAGATAAGTAAACTGCACTTTTCTTAAAGATTAGGAATAATGGGCCATCTTGTGTCTCCAAGTTGATGAAAATAAACCACCAACTATGAACACTGGTCACACCCAGTCACCTTAGAATTTAAAAGAAACAGACTTGCAATAACAAAGCAAGGCTTTATCAAAATGGAGCATAAATGATAGACCAGATAGTTACTTAAGTGTGGAGCAGTACAGAGAGGGTTAACAGTGCAGGCTTTGAAAACAAGCAGGGCTGTGCATGAATGCACTGCCCTCATAACTGCTGAGTGACTCTGAGAAGGTTAATCTCTCTGATTTTAAATGTCCTCATCTATGAAATGATGGGGATGAGAAAAACACCTCATCAGACAATCAAGAGAATGAAATGAGAAAATGCAAACCAAATGGTTAGCATGGTGCTTGAAACATAACAAGTACTCAATAAATATTTTCTATTTTAAAAAGAATGAAAAGTCTTCAAGGTCACTTGCTAAGGTGCCAGTATGTTCTGTAATGCTTGATTCTACTGGGAGTTAACACTGGCTGGCCCATCCCCAGGGTGCGTCCTTATATGTCATGCTGGACCTTCAAACTTCAGAAAATGTCATTTGCTTCAACATGCACGAAATGACCCTGACTTATATGCCACAGTAGACCCTAATCAGCAGAAATCCTCAGCCTGACTTTGTTACTCACAACAAAACAGAAACTATGACACCAAAGGAAAAAAAATCCAACATGCCAGAATGTCAGTTTCCTAAGGCAAGCAATGATTTCCCCCTTCTCTCATATTAACTTCTATGGAGACATGAGACAGATGCATCAACATACCGTTAGTTTCAGGAAGTTTATTTCATCCTGTGGCTCACAAGTTATCTTTTCCAATCCTTTTGATTCTACTTTCACCAAATAAAGCAACCATTTGCCGTTGCTAATTTCTTTCGGCCACTGGATATTCAAGGTTGCTGTGCCGAGGTTTTTAAGAGGTTTGCCCAAGTTAATTACCTGTTAGAAAATAATATGTATTATCTCAGTGTAATTCTCTCAACATAAAATTAAGTAAGCAGTTCCTATTGCCAAGAAAAAAAAGCCAAAATATCTGAAATAATCCAACAATAAAAGCGCAGGCTCCAAAAGTGGACTTTGGATAGGGCATTCAAAACAGAGATTTGTGTTTAAAGATTCTTCTCAATAAAAATAGGGGGGGGGAGATCAAAGAGAAATAATTGTTCCCTCAATCCAGAACAACTTTTGTGTGCAACAGAATCTGCCAGGCTCTCAAAATGCCCAGGGAAAAGTCACGTGTGTTCTCGTATCGCTCTGTAACCACTCTGCTTGGCAGGTGACATAGCCAGTGTGGAGACAGTGCAGCTATAACCTGCTTCTGGGAAGCCTCACCTACTGCAAAAATGAAGCTGCCTCTGTCCTGACCACAGGGCAGGAGCTTGAGATAACAACTGAGAGACCCAGAGTAGGGCCGTTCTGGCAGCCATGAATCCATGAGTCCAAGCTGGGGACAGGGCAGGGAGCAACTCCGTGCAACAGAAATCACAAGAGTTTGCGTGAAAGACTGCACCAGAACCCACAGACCTCTTTGCAGCCACATCTGCATAGGTGTCACAACCACCACCACCCACTAGCTATCACAGTTCTGTCTGTAAAGCTAAGAGATGCTTTCAGAGGAGAATTCCACCTCTTCATCCTGCTAGAGTCAAGGGTGGACCCATTTTTGCTATTTCAGACTTTCACCTCAATAACAGTCACTATGCTTTCAGGAATATGATTTGAGCCACACAGACCTGAACCTGCGTATGAGTTATATCACCTCTGTACCATGCACTTATGTTCATTTGCCTGGACTTCAGAGCCAATATGACTACCTATTTTGGAATGGGTCAGAGCAATCGTTAGTCTTCCTTATGGGTATACGTGAAACCCACACTCACCATCACAAAACTGCTTGGGAAAGGTCAGTGAACATTAACCATAAGCAGTAAGAGAGATGACCTTATAACAGAGGAAGAAATAAATCACTCACACATTCTAAAGCCAAGTAGCATTTTGAGACTTTTGTTTTACAGACAGACTCTGGGGAGAAAAAAATCAAGTATTTCTTTGTCTCAACACCACATTTATTATTAATACGTTAAATCTCCCTAAGAAGAAAAAGACCAAACTGAATTTGATTCTGAACAAAGTCCTATGTTGAATGAAGTTGTGGTTCTCCATTCTGAAAGACAACTTTTACACTAAGCCAGTATGCTTTTAAAAACTGGCAAGCTCCCTTTATCACGCTTATTTATTGTTACTTATTAAAACTACGTATTCAAGATCATATACAGCATAGCTTCTGATACACAGACTGGAAGGGCCAACTGCAACCACTTACCCTGAACTCGTACTCAATTAAACTTCCCACGTCCTCTTCAGATTTCATCGCTTGCTCACCAACTACTGTACCTCCAAAATACACCTGGGAAGGTTTAGCAACTCTGTTAAATTAAAGAACACCAGTTTTAGTGAGGATTGTAAATGGTTCTTTCAGACACTGATTTGTTATGCTAAACACAAACACTTACCCGGAGACCGATAAAAGCAGTTCAATAACCACTTTTGCTGTAGCTGTAATTGAAGCCAAATTATCTTGATTGCTTGTTCTGAAAAAATGAAAGGGAAACAATAGGGTTTTATTGTAACAGTCAGTTTTCTCATTAAATTACACTTCTTTTATGAGTTAGATAAAGGCCAATTCATTGACTGGCTGTGTTTTCATAAAATAATTCTGAATGGAAGGTTCAAAGAATCTCTTACGTTTCCAACTTCAGATTAATATCCAGATCTGTGGTGTCAAAGGTGACCTCAGTTGTACTTAAAATCAAATAAAAAGTAACCTAAGAAACAGAAATAGCTGTTACTATAGGCTGAACATATTGACACTGCAAAGGTATTTTCAAAATTAAAATACAGTATGTAAAGGCGTCACCTACACTGGAATTTCTTTTAAAGGGATTCCCAAGCTCACAGTCTGCTTGTGAGCCATTCTGGTTGGCAACACAACTCAACTGCTTCTCCTGTAATAGAAAAACAGACCAGATCACAAAACATTCACTTACCACACAATGTTGTCTCCCCAACCCCCCAAGCCGGTCTCTTAAAATACTTACAGGGAAAGCCCTTAGTTCTCTGTATGCAGAATAAGTCAGAGTGTCTGGAAAAGTGGCAATGAGTTTAGCTTCATGAGCGTCGTCACCATCTTTGGTGGGATTCTTTGGGTTAGAAGGGCTGTCGTCACTGTTATTTCTAAAGCAATGTCCTTCTGATCTTTTAGAACTAGTTCTGGTACACCTTTTTGACTATTACCAAAAAAAGGAAAACAACAAAGTTCTCAATAGATTTGCAATAACCCTTCACAAAAAGTCACTACAAAGCCAGAGCCATTTTTGCTAGTACTACAGCGGAATTCTTACATTGGCAAATAAGAAAACTTGTCCTGATTTCCTTCTCGGGTACAAAATTTATACTCTAGCTTAAGGTTGCTGTTACATATGTTGTCGTCTCCACATCCCTCTTTTAAGAAGTGCACCTGTAGGAAAACAATTGTAATTTACACCATTTAGGACTCTAAATAGGTGACTGTTTCCATGCAGTTCATTTCCCATTGGGACAATTACCATAGCAGAATTCAAACCATAAACATACTTTGTATCGAATGCCCACCCCGTCCTTTAATGAAACTGTGTTTACAGAACACTTTGACCAAGGCACTGAGATGCTGTAGGGCAGTAAAGAGTAAGCCTGGCTCAGCTGTGTAGCTTTGGGCCAGTCACTTAATCTTTCATAGTCTAGGTTTCAACACAGGTCACGTGGGATACCACCGCCCTGCTATACAGGGTTACTGTAAGAATTAACAATGACAGTACTACCTAACACATGACTACGTATTTAAATTCATGCAATCCTCACAAGGGACTATGACACATATACTGTTCAGAGACCCATTGCACAGATGGGGAAATGGAGTCCAAGGTTAGGAAAGCAAAGGGCAGAGTATCTTGCACTACGCTAAGGGATGCTTGATAATCACACTAATCAATAATTAGGAAAATGGTCTTGTTTTTTGTTTAACATGACTATGGAGCTTGTGTATATGGGAATATACAGAAGAAATATTAATGTAACAATAAGTGACATTGACAAGTACAACAAGGCTGTATATTGTGACCTTGCTTATTTAACTTGTATGCAGAATGCATCATGTGAAATGCTGGGCTGGATGAATTACAAGCTAGAATCAAGACTGTCAGAAGAATATCAACAGTCTCAGATATGCAGATGACACTGCTCTAATAATAGCAAGTGAAGAGGAACTAAAGGGCCTCTTGATGAGGGTAAAAGAGAAGAGTGAAAAAGTTAGCTTGAAACTCAACTTTTAAAAAATCTAAGATCATGGCATCTGGTCCCATCACTTTATGGCAAATAGAAGGGGGGAAAGTGGAAGCACTGACAGATTTTATTTTCTTGGGCTCCAAAATCACTGTGGATGGAGACTGCAGCCATGAAATTAAAAGACACTGGCTTCTTGGAAGAAAAGCTATGACAAACCTAGTCAGTGTATTAAAAAGCAGAGACATCACTCCACCAACAAAGGTACACATAATCAAAGCTATGGTTTTTTCCAGTAGTCGTGTACTGATGTGACAGTTGGATCATAAAGAAGGCTGAGTACTGAATAACTGAGTACTGAATAATTGTGGTGCTGGAGAAGACTCTTGAGAGTCCCTTGGACAGCAAGGAGATCAAACCAGCCAATCCTAAAGGAAATCAACCCTGAATATTCACTGGAAGGACTGATGCTGAAGCTCCAATACTTTGGTCACCTGATGCGAAGATGCGAAGAGCTGACCCGTTAGAAAAAACCCTGATGCTGGGAAAGATTGAAGGCAACAGAAGAAGGGGGCAGCAGAGGAACAGATGGCTAGATAGCATCACAAACTCAATGGACATAGATTTGAGCAAACTCTGGGAGACAAGGGCAGACAGAGGAGCCTGATGGGCTGCAGCCCATGGACATGACTTAGTGACTGCACAAATGGCACTGCAAGTGTCCTGAAAAGCACATAAGCAACTACACTTGATGGCAATAAATACTGCAATGTGCAGGTGTAGGCATGAGCCCCTAGGCCTAACTCACTCATGAAAAGCTTCATCAGTGGGCCACCAGAACCAGTGCCTCAGAGCGGACACTCCACTACCAACTATGTTTTGACAAGTCAAGTACAAAACACTAAATCAAGATGTCACCAGTCCCCAGCCTAACCCTGCAGGTGCATCTAAACCCTAGCAAACAAATACCCACCACTTCATTAAGAGGTATACAGCAAGCCACACCATATAAATTTTACTTCCTAAGATTACATAGGCTACATTAGACACTAAACTTTGACTATTTCATTGCTCATATATTTCAGTTGTGTCTGACTCTTTGCAACCCCATGGACTATACAGCCCACCAGGCTACTTTGTCCATGGGGACTCTCCAGATAAGAATACTGGAGTGGGTTGCCATGCCCTCCTCCAGGGAATCTTCCCAACCCAGGGATCAAACCCAGGTCTGCTGCATTGCAGGTGGATTCTTTACCATCTCAGCCACCAGGGAAGCTCATGAGAATAATAAGTTTTGTCAATTATAGTCTCAATAAGGCTCAATGACCAGAAATTATTAAGAAAAACAACTCTCATCTCCAAATTGTATTCTGTAGGTTTCTATATCCACTGTTTAATTGGGAAGCAAATTTTCTCCAAACTATACATATATTAAAAAGCTTATTTAATATACAAAGGAATGGCCTTTAGGGCAAATCAATCACTAGTCTATTGCCTTCAGAGATGTTTGATTTAGCATAATAAAATGGCAAACGATTAGTAAAATGAAAATCAGAAATACTTACATCTGTATGAACAGATTTGGGTTCATTTGAATTCAGAATTGGGAGAACTTCTGGAAGCGAATTCACTCGCCTCCGAGTGCTTGGCTCCTGGATCTCCACTGAAGCAGTTATGGGAATGGGACGCAGTTTATCTCTGATGTTTTCCTGAAAAGAATGCAGAGACACATAGTGGAAGCATGCTATAAACACTGCCAGGGAACTCCAAAACAATGCTTTCCTTTGTGCTGGATAATGTGTTTCTGGTATTTCTATAAGATGTCAGATCTACACTTGTGGCCATGCTCCTGCATGACAGAACTGATCTGTCTGCTGCCCTCACCTGCAGCCAGAGGGTTTCCTCCATACACGCCTTCTGTTTCTGTCTGTTCAGAGTGAGCTCTTGCGAATACTTGGGCTCAGAACCTGGTTTCGAAACTGAACTCTTGACGACAGCCCGGATTTCCTTCTTTCCTTTTCAGCTTCCAGAGTGCCCACAATGGCTAGATGAAATCAACAAAATCACAGGAACTTAAAACGTACTCATACACAATACAGCTATAAGTATACTGTTTCTTTTTGATATATTTTAATTCCTCTTAGAACGTTTTTTTCTCATTGCCATGGTTTTCCTTCATATTTTCCTGGCAATGTACATTCTGACTTATGAAGTTTCAAATCAAGCTGTCCTTTCCTGCCCATCACTATGAACAATTTTTAAAGCTACATTTCCTTTGGGCCACGTGGGGGAGCTCGAGAATAAGTCAAAACCTCAGAAACGCGTTAAGAATCAGTTTCACTGCATTTCAAGAACTCACAAGAGTACGACAAACAGAAGGGCAGCCAACCCTGCCGAAGGACCTAAACTGATTCCCTCTTCAATAGTCTAGTGCTTAAATTCCAAAAAGGCCTCTAGATCAACAGCAGCTTCTCCTGTGTGGTATCAAGAATGCAGATCCTCAGGCCCAGCCAGACTACTGAACCCGAGCCTGCATTTTAATAAGATCATCAGGTCGTTCTTATACACATTAAAGTGCTCATAAAGAATAATTGTCTAAAAAAAGGAAAAACATATTAGAGATGGAGATGTCTTGATGAAGAATTTAAAGGTAAAACATACTTCCTTTCAGTGGTTAGAGGGACCCCTTTGTCCGTTAATAAAACTCCCAGAATCAAGGTTTCCACTTCCAAAGCCCCAGAGGGCACATCCTACTTGTCATTACCTACACTAACAGAGTTCAAAGATAAGCTTCGATTTGGATGATCAAAATCTCATTTCTTAACTTCAGAATGCATTCTTTGCCAATTCGCTGGATATAGCTGCTATGTTTTAATACTTATTTATTAATCACTCACTAACCATCCCTGGTGGCTCAGATGGTAAAGCATCTGCCTGCAATGTGGGAGACCCGGTTTCGATTCCTGGGTCAGGAAGGTCCCCTGGAGAAGGAATGGCAATCCACTCCAGCACTCTTGCCTGGAAAATCCCATGGATGGGGAAGCCTGATAGGCTACAGTCCATGGGGTCGCAAAGAGTCAGACACGACTGACCGACTTCACTTTCACTTTCAACTCCCTGAACTACAAGGATATCAAACCAGTCAACACTAAAGGAAATCAACACTGAATATCCACTTGAATAACTGATGCTGAAGCTCCAGTACTTTGGCCACCTGATGCCAAGAGCCAACTCACTGCAAAAGACCCTGATGCTGGGAAAGACCGAGGGCAGTAGAAGGGGCGACAGATAATGAGACATTTTAATGGCAACACTGAATCAGTGGACATGAACTTGAGCAAACACTGGAGACAGTGGAGGACAGAGGATCCGGGCATGCTACAGTCCACGGGGTTGCAAAGATTTAGACTTGACTTAGTAACTGAACAACAACAAAAAACAACAACAAAAAACCATCAGAAGGGGCTTCCCTGGTGGCTCAGTGGTAAAGAACCCACCTGCAATGCAGGTGACACAGGTTCGATCCCTGTGTTGGGAAGATCCCCTGGAAAAGGAAATGGCAATCCACTCTAGTATTCTTGTCTGGGAAATTCCATGGACAAAAGGAGCCTGGCCTGGCGGGCTACAGCCCATGGAGTCGCCAAAGAGAAGGTTATGACTTAACAACTAAACAACAAAACCATCAGAAGGGAAAGCAAACCAGTGTGTACAGGGTCAGAGAAGCCAGCCTCAGGGAAAAAAAAGTCTGCTCCAGAAAATGAATCCATGTTCTAATAGTCACATTAGAGTTTGGAAGGGACCTTTTTGCAAGCACCTGTTTTAATACCCTCTAGTTACACATGAAGAACCGAAGACCCACAGAACTAGATGACCGGCCCAGAGTCCTACAGCAAGAAACAGAGTCAGCTCCTTTTGTGTAACAAACACAAAAGATAACTGCCTTATAAAGCCGCTCAGATGTGCAGGTTCCCACTTCCCCTAGGCTTCTGGCAGCTGGACCACCCTGCTCTTTTCATTTTATTGCTCCTTCATTGCCGGGCTAACTCTACTCCTCCTTCAGATTTCAATGTGATGCTACTTCCTCCAGGAAGCTCTCTCGGCCCCTCCAGGAGGGTCCGACAGTATTCTATTTCTCTCATCACTACACTGAAGAAGGCAATGGCAAATCACTCCAGTACTCTTGCCTGGAGAATCCCATGGACGGAGGAGCCTGGTGGGCTACAGTCCATGGGGTCACAAATAGTTGGGCACGACTGAGCGACTTCACTTTCATGCACTGGAAAAGGAAATGGCAACCCACTCCAGTGTTCTTGCCTGGAGAATCCCAGGGATGGAGGAGCCTGGTGGGCTGCTGTCTATGGGGTCGCACAGAGTCGGACACGACTGAAGTGACTTAGCAGCAGCATCATTACACTTAAGTCTGCTGCACTGTGAATGCCCAATCACTTTCCCAGGAAAAGCCGCTCCAGAGACCACCTCCAGCTGTTCACCACTGTATTCCCCAGCAACAGCACAACACCTGACATAAACAGGATTAGCAGAATAGATGAACAAACACATCAACACACACCCAATGCACATTTACACACACACACACACACACACACACACACATACATACACTGTCATCATCCTTGTGCTGAAGCAATGGCTGTTCCCATATGTAAAACCAAAATTTAGAAACAACAGTTTCAATAGCAATTTCTGTGTCCATCTGAAGAATTCTTAAATGTCATGGCTGCCAAATGGAATGCGCCTCCATTTTAGGCCCTCTGTGAGCCTTGACATCATCCATTTATCAGTGACCTGCTAACTTCACAATGAACCAGACGAAGGCTCACATGCTGAGTGCCCCTCATGCCAAAAGCAGGGGAGTACACGGGGGCATTAAAACCATTTATCTACCAAACCCTCTCCAACCTTTTCTGACCCTCCAGACAGTTCACATCATCTTAAAATCCTTGTTGGCCACCTTTGCTGACCTTTGCAGGGGCAAACCAAGTAGAATAGTCATTAAGGCTCAATTATAAATATCGTAAGTATGGAACACTATATCCAAGGACTGCCAAGTTAAAACAGCCTACCCGAACAATAAGCTCACACACTCGGACATGATGAACAGATTTTAGATGTATTAACTCTTGCAGCTTTGTGCAAGTTCTGCTTTATTTGACTTAGAATTTCCCAATACCATGGAAGCAATGGCAATAAAAAGAGGCTTGCTTTCAATTTCTTCAGAGGAAAAAGTTCTTTCTATAGTGCAGTGAAAGTCGCTCAGTTGTGTCCGACTCTTTGCAACCCCAAGGACTGAACAGTCCATGGAATTCTCCAGGCCAGAATACAGGAGTGGGTAGCCTTTCCCTTCTCCAGAGGATCTTCCCAACCCAGGGATCGAACCCAGGTCTCCCACATTGTGGGCAGATTCTTTACCAGCTGAGCCACAAGGGAAGCCCAATCTACAGTGGGCTTTCTATAAATAGTTGGTTAATGTAGGGGTAGTTACAGAAAATTAATATACATGGCATCAAGGGCAGCATTTACACTAGAAGCAAGTTTGTCATTTATTTTGTAAAAATGATTGATCTGAGGGAAGACAAGAAATGTTCTGATGAGATTTCACATCTTTGGCAAACAGTGTGGTTTGAGAAGATGACCAATAGAATAAAAACATGTTTCCTTTCCCTCTCCCTGCCTAGCCTCTGTCTTTCCTGGTTTCTCTAGGCTGCTTCCAGACACAATGATAAAAGGCCCCACGATCCAAGCTGGCAAGTGGAAGGGACCACAGCTCGGTAAAAACAACACAAAATCTGAGAGGGTGAGAGACTGTGAGAAATCATAAAATATGTTCTATTACTAAAAGCCACACAAAGAACAGTATTTTCTATATTCAGTAAAATACCGGCTACTTTAAGAGCAAAGTGAAAGGCCACAGCTCCCCTGGGGGTGGGTCCTGATACCTGCACACCACACTGCAAGGTCTGCAGAGCTCACAGAGGGACAAGAGAGCGGGAGGGGGCCCAGAAGAAGGGCCCTAAGAAGGAGATGAAGAAATCTCCTAGGACAGTTTAAAATCTGGGAAGATGAAGGCCAGGTGGGTTTATGACAGCATGGACTGGGTGAAGGCAGACTTATTGCGAAGTTCTGGGATATCATAAAGGGACATTTTTTTTCATAAAGAAAAGAAATACTCAAGGCAACATGGAGAAGCCTTAAGAAAACTCATTCCATCTCAAAGAGGAGTAAAAACTGAAAACCTTGAGAACCACCCTGTCCTTCCAGAAAGCTCTCCTTGGCAGCTCTGCTGCACTGGTACACCTAGCCGCTGGGACCACGGCTGACCCAGGAAGGAAATCACCTTCGCTCTGCCCTTCCTCTTTGGTGAAAAGATGTCTTTAGATTCCTAGGCCCCCAACTTTACTCTGGCTTACTCCTGAAGAGGTACAGCTGCTACTAAAACACAGCAGAGAAGGCCTCGGTGATCATCACTATTGTGAGAATATCATTAAAAATTTGTCAAACCCTGTGGCAAAACTCCTGTCTCTTACAAAAAAAAAAAAAAGGCAGGCGAAGTAGAATAAGACCTTATGAATGACAACCTGCTTTCATCACCTTGAAAAAGTGAAACTCAGTCATGTCCAACTCTTTGCGACCCCATGGACTGTAGCCTGCCAGGCCCCTATGTCCATGGCATTCTCCAGGTAAGAATACTGCAGTGGGTAGTGAGTGATTCCCTTCTCCAGGGGATCTTCCCAACCCAGGGATCAAACCTGGGTCTCCTGCATTGCAGGCAGATTCTTTACTGTCTCAGCCACCAGGGAAGCCCTTTCACCACCTTATCTCATCTGAACTCTGCCACAATCCTACGTAGTTAATTCCCATCAGATGCATTTATTTTTAACTGATAGGAAAATAAAAACTCAAACATCATGGGATTAGCTCTGTGTTGAAGCACCAGATCCAGGAGCAGAGCCCAAGTCTCTTGAGTTCAAGCCCAATTTTCAGGTCCCCCCAAGCCCACACTCAGGGACACAGCATGGGAGTTCTGGACCACAGAGGCCTCTGGGAGGGGACCCAGCAGCAAGAGACTAGAAACTGATAATTTATTCAAGTAGGACTCAGGCTCCCGCGGTCACTCTTCTACAACTACCAACCGCCACCTCACAACCACAAAACCAATTTCCCACCCTGCTTTTCAAAGACAGACATGGAGGAAACGGTTGTGGCAGCAAATGAGTACTTATCCAAGGCAGTCATTCTGCCCTAAACCATCTGCTCTGGAAAACTCAAATGGGGACCAAATGCATTTTTTTCCTCTTGTGCTTCACTCTTCTGATTAAAAAGATGACAGACTTAGTTCTCTAAATCAGAATTTATGGACCCATGTTGGCCACTACAGTTCTGTTCTTCTAGTTATTTACTCAGAACTTTTCAACCTGGCAGACAGAAAAGATCTAATTTCAGCTGATTCACTTTGTTGTACAGCAGAAACTAACACAGCATTGTAAAGCAATTATACACCAATTAAAGAAAATTAAGCAAAATAAAGATGTTCAGATAAGCAAACAAACAAAAAGTACTAGGTACTTACTTATGGAAGGATTGTAACTGGTGGGTTTAGCCGTATAATCAAAACAGGCCTTAACCTTGAGGCTGTATAAAATCAAAGACATAGTCATTAAGAAATGCCTTATTGCCCTGGAAAAAAATCTCAACACGTTCCTCATCCTCATATCTCCCCAGTGATGACTGATGAGTAAAATATTACATATCCACTTGACAAGATCCCTCTTTCCTTTCCCCATTTCTCTTAATCTTCCCTGTGGCTCCTCAGGGCAACCGGGTCACCATAAAGCAGAGACAAGAAACTGGGGGGGAAGAGAGGACACAGCATAAATGCTCACCATATCCCACTAGGCGCCCCACAGAGCGTTTTCTGACGGAGATCAATTCTGTTAGGTGTTACTGTGATGGTTTGCTGAATATTAATCACAGGCCGGGATCTGAAGACAAAGGAGAAGACAAGCTCAGCCTTTTGCTATCTGGATGTAAGATGAGCTCATGTACTACACAGGCGTCCTCAGATGCTGCATCTTAAAAACCAAGGAAAAACTCTGTTTCCCAATGTTATTCCTGCTCCCCCATTGCTAAAGAAAATAGCTGTTAACAGACATAATTTAAAACATGATGACGTGATATTTATAAAACTGTTTAAACTTGACACATTCAAAATTATAAATTGTTTTATATTAATAATCTTAATTTTAATGGAGTTTTTAAACTGAAAGAATAATATGGGCAATATGTAAAAAGTTCCATGGTTTTCAGGTGAATGTCTCATTCCCACCCAAACTCTCAAGGAGCTTTGCATGTCCTTTCAGACATATCAGTCTGGTTCAATTAAAAATACTATTTAAAATTAAATATAAAACAAGCATTTCTTTTTAAGTGGGAGTTTTTCATGCTTATTGGTCTGCATGTTGCTTTTTCTCATTCACATTTCAGAGGTCTTCTCATATCTCTACGCACAAATCTAGTTGTTTCTCACAGCTGGTGGCGGTGCATCTACCAATGGAACATTATTTATTCAACCAGTCCCTTAATCAGTGGACATGTATCATTTTGTAAGGCTTTCAGCTGACAAACATCCTTGCATATACATCTATGTACATGTATGTGTCCTAAAGTTCATACATCTGTTTATCTGTAGGATAAATTCTTAGGCAGAATTTCTGAGTCAAACAATATATGCATTTTTAACTCTGGGTAATCTTGCCACTCCTCTCCCCAAAAAAAGCTCCAAAAAGGTTATACCAACATACTTCTAACACCTGGGGTGCTTACTACCAGGATTTCTACACATATGTGAATTTTAGTAATGTAGGCAAGTCCTGACCTTATAGGTCCCCATCTTACAATATCTGAGCTTCCTATCCTCCCTGGGACTCTGCTATCTCCAACTTCACGTGCTTGCCAGTACTGACCACAACTTTCCTACCCCCATAATATCTCTATAAGCAAAGCCTGGAATCCTTTATCCTTTCCTATCTCTGCCTTAACCCAGCCTCACGGACACACAGGCAGCAGAATCCCACACCTTTAGCCCTTCTCACCGTGTAAAAACATATCTTTCTCCCTAATATATTCTTCCGCCACAGCCAAAGGGGTCACCAAGGGCCTATGGCTTGATCCCTGCACCACTGCCACAGGAATGCAAGGGGGCGGTGGCTGGGGGTGCGAAAGGGCCAGGCAGACGGTACACCTCTCGCCTTTGCCACTCCCCACGTGAACTCAGAGTGGCTGCTATGGTTCCATTACCACAGGGAGAATAGTGTTCCACAGCCAAATGTATTCCACATTCCTGAGAGCTAGTCTGAACTTCTGGAATCAGTTTGTCTGTAGGCCAGACAGAGAGTAAGCACCTTCATGGGAAGGCAGGAGCCAATAAAACGGCGAATGATGCGCACATTTTCTTCATTCCCCTTTATCTTTACTGTTTATCTTTCTATTGTTATTTTACATTGGAGATACTGCAGGTTTGGTCGCAGACCACAGCAATAAAGCAAAGACACTGCAATAAAGGAGTCATTTGAATTTTCTGGTTTCCTGTAAGTTACGTTTTCAGTATACTGTAGTTTATTAAGTTGCAAGGGAATTATGTCTAAACAATGTACCTGCCTTAATTAAAAAATGCTTTATTGCTAAAAAAAAGTGCTAATCAGCATCTGGGCCTTCAGGAATTCATAGCAGTAATATCCAAGATCACCATAATTAAAGTAATAATAAATGAAAAATGTTACAAGAATTACCAAAATGTGACAGAGAGACATGAAGCAAACACATGTTGGGAATGACACCTTGCCACAAGCCTTCAATTTTTTAAAAAAACAAAGAAAAAACTCCCACAGTATCTGTGAAGTACAGTAAAACAAAGCGCAATAAAATGAGGTATGCCTGTAGGTATGTTTGTAAAGTTTTGAGAGCATATTTAGAAGGCAAAAAGTTCATAAATGTTTTAATACCAGTTGCTACAGATGCTAGAGTGTTTTACATATAATAGTATTAAGGCTGTGGTGCTGCATACATTTCAAAATATTTTAACACACACTTCTGCCTAAATCCTGTTTTTAAGCATACAATATACACAATTTCAGAGCACATTATATATGGAATCGTAAAAATGCCCCTTAACACTTAAAGCAAATCTTATTGCTCAGCTGTCTTGTGTTTAATTGGCATTTACTTGTTAAGTATCATAGTACTAGCATGATTTAGTGGAGACTGACATTGGGAAGATTCAGTACCATGCCTTGCTTTCACAGGATCCAGGCTCAAACGTACAGCAAGTCTTGGGCCTCTGTTTTTCTTATTTGTAAAATAGGAAAGTTATCTTATTAGCAAAGGCTTTTGAAATTCATTTTCATACTATCTATGAGGAAAGAAGGAACGTGTATACAGGATTCACAGTCAACCTACGTATGGGGACAGGAAAGTAAGGGTATTAAGATATCAGCTACATACAGATCCAAGTATGTAACTAGCTAAAGACAGGTTATCTCCTGGGGAAGTCTTGGTAACCAAATTTTGTTACAGGAATTCAAGTCTTCTTGACACCAGAGGTATGTATCTCAAACTAGAAGTTCAGATTGCTTTTTGATGGAAACTGCTGAAGTAATGGAATGTTATACTATACTCTTCTACCTTTTAAAAATGTTGACTATTTTAAGGTTAATACCTAACATATGAACAGAGAGAAACAGGCATATAAAGGCAGTAACATTCATTCAAACTTCTTTTTTTTTTTAACTTTTTCCTTTGGCCTAATATTCCAGATACATTTTTCTCCACTGACTTTCACACCTCCCACTTCTGCCATCTGTAATGTCTCTTCTGGTTCTTAGCTTTCTCATAAAATGACTTTCATAGATCTTGCCATTTAACTCGAAGACTATTTTTCTATAGTATTTTATACCACATTATATAAATGCACAGTATATTCTGTCTTTTTTTTTAGTAGTATTATCTTCAAAAGTATCCTAGTGTCAGTTTATTATCCCCGGGGGTTTTGGTTAAGATACTCTTTTAGATATAGAGGCTACATCTATGCTTGGCATCCTTCCAGAAGAATACAGAGCAACAGTAGTACCAAGTGTACACATGACATACAGATATTTTTCATTTAGGGTTTCGCTGTACATCGCTGCCCATTTCTTTGAAGAGATTCTTTAGATAAAAATGACTATAAAGCCAAATAGCTTTTTAAAAAAAAAAAAACAAACAAAACTCAAATGGTTCATTTTCACCAATGATCAAAGAATTGCAAATTCAATCAAAAGATGAGATCACACCACAGTGGCAAAAATTAGATAGATTCATCCTGTTGGGATGGTAAAAGTGTGAGAAAATGGGCCCTTTGGTAGGTTGCTGCTGTGAGCATAAATTGCTACAACTTTTCTGTGGGTATATGTAAGGGTTTCCCAGGTGGCTCAGTGGTAAAGAATCCATCTAGCTGCCAGTGCAGGAGATGAGAGTTCAATCTCTGGGTCAGGAAAATCCTCTGGAGGAGGAAATGGCTACTCACTCCAGTATTCTTGCCTTGGAAATCCCATGGACAGAGGAGCCAGGCAGGGTGCAGTCCATGTGGTTGGAGTCAGAGACTGACTAAGTATGCATGTACACACATGATGAA
Organism: Aepyceros melampus; assembly: GCA_006408695.1. Classification (NCBI taxonomy): domain Eukaryota; kingdom Metazoa; phylum Chordata; class Mammalia; order Artiodactyla; family Bovidae; genus Aepyceros; species Aepyceros melampus. Next base: position 591,732 of record SJXQ01004415.1, on the reverse strand, counting down.
TACAAAAATGTGCTAACCTTGATCCCAGCAATTCTATTTCTAGGAATTTTTCTTTAAAAAAATCCATTACATGGAGATATATATACAATACACCATCTAACACACTGTTTATAATAGCTAAAAGTCACAGACTATCTAAAAATTCCATCAACCAAGGACTCATTAAATGCATATTATGGAATAACACTGAGCTTTTAAAAAGAATAAGATTGATATATCTGTATTAACAAGGAGAGAAAATGGAAAAGGTTAATTTTTACAAACCAGAATAGAAGACAGCAGTTATAGTATGGCTGTTTGATGATACCCTAGAAGTGGAGAGAGACTCAAAACTATTAAAAGTTGTTTGATGGAAGGAAAGAATATTGGAAAACTTGCAGTTAACTGCAATTCTGTATTAACCTTTTTTAAAAACAAAAAAAGAATGTATTACTTTTTAAATTAAAAAAAAAATGTTTTGCACAATTTTTCCTGGCAGTTTCCAGCAGTGATGGAATTGTTGGATAAGGCCACTGAGACACAGCTGATGGGCAAACCGCTGCAGCCTTTCTGGAGATCATTTTGGTTGAAGGAATCACAAGTCCTAAAACACACATGCCCTTCAACTTCGCAACTCACTTTTAGGAAGTTATCATAAGGTAATAATCTAGGACATGAAGAAAAGTAAGGATGCTTACCAGCTTTGTGTATCAAGGAAGTAAACCACCAAACCTGGAAAGCAACCTAATTGTCCAATGACTTTATGACAGTATGGCAGTTGTTAAATAAACTATGACCCAAAATAAACAACCCAAAAGTTGTTAAATAAACACATGACCCACGTGATGTCTCAGGCAACCGTTAACTTCATTTTAGAAAAGTACTCAACGACAGGGAAATAACCCACTATGCATTATACTCACTCACAGAAAAAGGCCACTATTCATTACAAACCAGCAAAAGCAGGTTACGAAACAATATGTACATTACAATCTCAGTTTTGTTAAACATACATGTATATTCACAGGAAAAAACTTAGAAGGATATAAACCAAAATTTTGGAGTTTCTTAATGGATGGTAAATAAATTCTTTATATGGTCAAATTCTTTGTTTCAGCTTTTATAAATGTAAAGGTAAAAAATTTTCACCAGTTCTGACCTTTTTAAAAAATTAGTTCAAAATTATACCAAGACTTCACAAAATAGGTTTTTATTACACTGTTGTACTACTCTCAAGAGAAAAAAATATTCAAAACTCATACAAGACTTTGCCTTTGAAGTACAGTTGTTACAAATTTCAATTCAAAAGGTCAAAAAAAAAAAAAAAAACCAACTCTAGTGTAAGTAGATTTACCAAACAGGCTTAAAGCAAGAGATTACACACCTGAAAATAGTTACCGAATCTGAGAGGGAACCAACAGCAACATCAGGGTAGGAATTTCTATCAAGATCCATGTTTCCAGCAATTGAATATCCAAAAAAAGGGGATTTACCCTCAAGAACCTGAAAGGAATAGGGCATCAGAACGGACACCTGGCTACTAAAAAAACCTTTCATTTATGCTTTGAAGATAAGTCTCTTTTGAACTGAAGTTAAAGAGTTTACTTACAAATTATATTAAATCACAACTGAATTATAAATAAGTATACACATGATCAAATATTTCATGCATTTTATTTTCACAAAAGTTACCTGATTTATGTTGTATTTCAAAAGACAGAAGAAATTTTTGATAACCTTATTTTGATAACCATATTAAGTCAATCAGTGTATTTCAAACCAAACTTCTCTTCCTGCCCTCCAAATGTCTTATTTTCCTCTAAAGCAACTTTTAGATTTTGGTATCTGATTCTCTATGCAATTACAATCATCTCTTATGTCTGTCCAGTTTCATCCCTTCTTAATATGCTACTAAAGGAAATTCCATCTCTTTATGTTGTCAGGGTAGAACACTCTCTTCCTTTGGCTTATTTTGATTCTTAATTTACCAAAGAAATTTTACAATTTAAAACAAGCAGCTCATTGTATTTAAATCTGTTTACAAGCTATCTTCTAATACATTTTTTATAAAACCAAAGTTCATACTATTTTAGACTTGTAAGTAACACATGATTAGTGTGAAAATTCACATAAACCTAAACGATCTGTTGGAAAGAAAACTACTGAGACCTTAACTGTAGAAATCCAAGTTATCTGGTTACCTGTGTTGGTTTGGTATTTATTCCATTCGCAGATCCATGATAGATAAAAACCTTCCCCTTACCATCATAGGGTGCTCCAACTGCAATATCTGTTAACAACACCATGTTTTAACAAACGTCACATTTTAAAAGCATTCCAATACAATGTTTTAAAATAGATCATGAGCACTCACTATTTTAGACAATCACATAATCTATAAATCATGACCATTTCACAATCTATTTGTCTACCTGGGTAGCCATCTTGATTAATATCACCAATATTTTTGACTGCGATGCCAAACATAGAATCTTTGGTTCCATTAAGACGAATAGGCTTGACGTTATTCCATCTGCCTTGCTGGTTAATGTAAACATACGCTGCACCCCAACTTCTCCACTTCTATCAAAATACTGTGGGGCTCCAATAACTATATCTTGCCACCTGAAAACATAATGAGGAGAACTGTGAGCCACTGGCCAAAATATCAGCAAGCTTAGGGAGAATCCCACATGAACGGGTACTAAGGACACAAAGAGATCCGATAAAAAGGACCTCAGATCTGGGATTTATATCTCATCAATTGAAGTATTTTTTAAAAAAACTAGGTAGCCTCTAATAACACCCAAAGGAAAACATCAACTGTAAGAACTTGAAGCCAGTTTCCAAGTTACACCTATAGTGCAGAGAGACTCCCAGTCAAGATTCCACTCCCTTCCACCTTTGACCTTCTATCAAAGACCCAGACTGGCACCACCAACCAGAGACCTTTGTATTAACTTTGTCACCAATCGCTACTTTCAAGAGGACATTCTGGCTGCTTCAAAATCCCCATAAGTAATCACAGAACAGAACCAGGTAGGTGTCTTTTTTTTTTTTAGTTAAATTTTAATTCTCACAGACCCATGATCCTAGGACACAGTAAAAACTGAAGACTGAAAATGTAATCCTACACCTTAGGGAGGGTAATGAATGTCTGCTACCAAGATATAAGTGAGGAAGACTGATGGGATGGTAAAAATTTGGCAGCAGAAATATTCTTTCCATCAACTAACCTAGAAGGGTATTTCCTCTCAACACGTGTAGAAGCCAGAGCAGCAATGAGTTGTTTGCAAATGTAAAATAACCTCAGAGGCTCTTACCCATCTTTGTTGAGGTCCACCACTGCCACGTCATAGCCAAATGAAGAAGCCAGCCCTTCCCCATCAAATATGTGCTCAGGGAGAAGGTGTGCAGACTTCAGGTCTCTTTTAAGCAAAACCACAGCTCCACTATGATTGGCTCTAGGAGCACCAGATACAAAAGTGATCTCGTCTTTGGAAACAATACCTTTCCCTGAGTCCAAAGAAAAGCCTAGAAAAAACAAAACATGGTACTTATCAACTCTGTTTTTCAGGAGCTATCTAACATGGTTACTTCATCACTACCTTTCATTTCCCACCATTCTCCTTCTGACCCTCCCCACCAGCTATCATATCCATGATAAGAATTACAGAACCAAGAGATGTGACTCAAGCACAAAATAGTAGGTATTTCCCTGTTAAGGTATTTAAAGCAAAGCACTTGTGCTACTTCGCATTTGTACAACTTCAATCATGAAGCATACATGCTACTTTAGAATCAGTTCAAACTCCATTCCAATACTGAAACTGCTGTAAAAAGAGACAAGCTAGATACTAAATTATCAAGGGAAAGTTACATCCTGTACACCCAGATGCAACCTGACAGAGCATAACTGAGTGCCTACAGGTCTTGCTATAATGCAGTGATTAGTAACTTCTATATTCATCAAGCTCTTTGGTCATCAGGCAAAAGAACGCTAACAACATTAATATACCACAGCCAGCATCTTACTCCTTAGGGCCAACTTAATTCTCAGACACAAGCATGCAAACAAAACCGTGACTGATGAGATTCGAGAACCTAGCGTAAACAATAGAGGTGAGCAAGTTGTCATCTGTATCAATTACACACTTGTTTGGAGGGCAGAAAAACATCAGAAACCTCATTATAAAGCATCAGGTAGGATGTCAGATTACCAACTGAGGTTAAATGGCAGGCAGACACAAATGTCCACACATCAAAATTGTCCAAATAAAGCAAATCTTCCTGTGTGAAGACGAGGCAGATGCAGAATACTATAAGCTCACCCTTTTAATTGGGTTTTATTTACGAAAAGCATCACCACTACTGTTGCAGTTCTCAAATTATGAAGCGAGTTGAAAAACAAGATGAGCTACCAGTTTAGAAAGGAGACACAATTGAATCCAGCTCTGGAAGCCATTCTGGCTGCAGAGCCTCAACCGCGGCATGCTTTTTGTGTGTGCTTCACTTGAAATGAAATAGAAAATAAAAAGATTTATGCTCTGTATGGATCAAAAAAAAAATTCTTAAATGACCATGACCAAGACCATTTATTTGTCATCTCAGAGTCACAAACCTAGGTAGCTATTCATCATCACATCAGGGGATGTGTCGGGCTGCTCCCTGGGAGGCTGTGTTTTATAAACAAACTGATCGGGATCTGTATAGGAAACGCTGGTCAAAAACAGCAGGCCTGTACACATGCACGGGACGGAAGAGATTGAAGAAAAAGCAATTATGCTTGGTAAGAGGCACACTGGCTACTGCCGTGCTCGCAATGATGAGGCCACCGCTGCATCCGGCAAGCCACCCTCTTTGCCAGCTTCCAAACCTCACGCAGATCATTTTCCTCCTAAAAGCTGCTGATTTTTTTGAAATGACAGATGCACAGACAGCCAAAATGTAACAGCAGAAATGTGACACTATTCTCCCCACCCCGACCCAGCACCCGTTTTTGAGGAAATCCATTCTGAAAGTGGCAAATGTGTTTAATAAAAAAAGTTTAATAGTTTCACATGTTCCAGTAGACATTAAGATAAAATCCATGGGCATCTATCTAATGAACGAAAGTGTTGGCTTCTTGACCAGAGCCATTAAACTGAAATGGCATAAACTAATCCCTAAGTAACTCATTTGAAGAGGTTGTCTGTTAAAATTTATTCAAATAAAATATTGGTTTATTGATAGTATTAATATTTACCTTCAAAATAATTTTACTCTGGAAAATCCTATTTAATAATTGAGACTGCAAACCACTCAGCCCTGTGTTCCCTTCCTGTCCTGCAAAGCCACTGACAGCATTCACATACCCAGCTGCTTCCCACCCTGTCCCAATCATTTTCATGAGCATTTCTTCCCTTGGCTGGGGGATTATTAATTGTGTGACCTTGGACTAGGAAATTTCCCTCAGTCACAGGGATTTTTTTCCCCCATCAGCAAAAGGAAAATACTTATTTTATAATATAGTTGGAAAGAACAAATAAAACCTATAAAGTAGTAAGTAATAGTGTGTGATTTATAGCATACAGTAGGTGCTTAACAAGTGGTAAGTATAAGTTTTCTCCATTCTAGGTCTTCACATCAAGTTTTAATTTAGGGGTGGAGGAGTTTCTGAAAAGTTTTTTTTTAATTAACAGTACTGTTCATACATATCTATATAATTAAACAATTTTTAAAGAATATGTTTACTAATACCTTATTTAGAATTATTTTTAGATCTACACCCATTTTTCCCCCTTTTTAACCTTCCATTGTTCTAGTAAGATTTCCAGCATATGGTATTTCTCTATTTTTTAAAAAGAATAGGATACTATTTAGATTTAGTAGATTTTTTACATTTTTTTCCAAGAATTACACAGTAATTATTCTTTATGTCAATTCATACCAAGAATTAAAGCTTTTAAAAGCCTTTGTGTAATTACCATAATGCACATGAATAATTTAGGACACCCATTAGTAATGCAAACAAGCGTCAAGAGTTAAGGAATTGGCACTTAGACCACAATCTGGGTGTCCTCGGAGCTGCTTTAACAGTGCGGCTCTGGCTCAGCTGGAAAGCCCCCATGCCACCCGCCAGGGGCCTTGTGACAATCCAGAAGCAAGGCCAACCCCTGGAGAAGGGCAGGCACAGAGGATGGACCTGGAGGTCCTGACCTGCCACTTAAGAGTAACTTCATAAATGTAGCTCTTCAAGAGTATCTCTCCAAAAAGAGACACTGAAGGGAGAGGGACGACAGCTCGGCCTCTTGCTTACAAACATGCATTGTATCAGGGCAGCATGGACCGCCTGGTGCGGGTTACAGAAGTGGACATTAGCTCAGGAAACAGACCTCCACGCAGGACAGAAGACTTTAGGAGACAGTAGGTTTCCTCCTGCTTTCAGGCAGCTCGGGTCAGATGCCCCAAGTATCAGTCAGAATACGTCAGGGATCACCAAGCTTTAAATTCCACTAAATGCAGCCACAGGCCCCCAGCCCCAGTCTGGCCTTTTCTCAGCCTCACAGTCCAGGGGCCTGTGACAGCAGTGTCACACAGAAGCATCTGAGGAGGAAGGCATGTCACCTACTCCCGTTCCTACCTAAGTAACTGTTAGCGGGAACAGGAACTAGACTTCGTCATGATCAGTCTCTCCACCAACTTCATAAGGCCCATCTTCAAAGATGTTCATGTCAAAAAAAGTGTTATTCTTTTGCTCTACGCGAACAATCCCTAAAAGAATGAAATGGTAAAAAAGAAAAAATAATATGAAGATGAAACAAAATAAAATACATGGTTCTAATAAACACTCCTGATGTTATCATTAAGTTCAGAAAGAAAAGTTTGGAGGAACAAAAGGCAGAAGATGACTTTTCAGGTTCAAACAAAACTTTTCTAGTAATAAAAACATGCCCACGTGTTTTCATGAACTATCTTTATAATGCCATGATAATGGAATTATAGATGGAAAATGGAATGTTTAATTAACTAAACCTACAGAAAACTCTTTAATTATATGAACCTGTTATTTTTTACATTTTCTATAATCCTAAATCAATTTACCTTCTTTACTATGATGTGAAAGCGAGATTAGTATTTTGATATTTTCTTCCAATCATTTTTAACCAGAGATTTTAAATCTTCAAAAAATTTTCAGACCTAATCATTGAAAAGAGAATATCTCACATAATAAGTCCACTATATGATTTTTTTTAAGTGGTAACATTTTAAGTCAGCATTTACAAAGCAGGCAAGGTGTGTTTCCCAGAAATTAAAACATACATAATTGGTGGGTGTTTTTATTTTGTTTTACTATGCATGCCATCTCTTGCTAAAATAAAACTATTTCTAAATTCAGTGTGTTATTAGGTCAAGATAACCCAACAAATGCTGCTATGTGGAAGACTCAGCTGAGGGTGGGTGGCCTAAGGAAATTATTCCCAAAGGTTGCTATGAATGAAATACCCAGGAAGATATTCAAGGACCATTCCCAACAGAAATCAAAACTCGGAAGTTTTTGAATGAACAATGAAAAATTTTCCCAAGATTTTTCTGACTATAGAAAATGTTAGAACATAGGATTTATTATAATAAATTTCTCCCCCAAAAATCTTATTTCTGATGTATTTCTCTTTGCTATGAATTAGAATCAGGTAAATGTCCTTCATAATAGTGTGGTTTTCTACACCTGCTTAATTTCTTCAGAAGTTGAACTTTTATTACAGGGGCACTGACCATGTTCCTGCAGGCAAAAAATGTGATGTCGTGCCCTTCACCTACATCTTGAAATTATTTAAACAATACCATTCAACAACCTTTCCACAAGTTATCTGCGATCATCTCAAAATTTCCTAATTGCTTATCTGTCTTTCTAACTACCCTGCTTTATTAGCAAAACATAGCCCAAGTAATACATGACTAAAGAAATGTCTGTATCAATACAATATTATTTGTATACAACACCACTCAATTCTTCTCAGTTTTCAGATCCCTATGTTAAAATTAAAACATTCAATTTCATGAGACAAGCAAATACAAAACAGCAAAAACTAATGCTAACTATATTTTTACAAAAGGAAGTTAATTAGTTATATGAACATAAATTGCTGGCAGAGGGAAAAAAAACTTAGAACATACACTTTGACTATTGTTTTTAAAAATCAGAATTAAGATATTTTAATAATTCTACTCTACTTCTATAATATGAAAATGCCTTATGATACATTCTGTTTTAACTTAAAATGTACTAAATCAGGGTGCGTAGGCAGAAATTATATAGTCATTCTAATCTCCATTTCTATAAATATATGGCATACCTTTCCAATTATAAGTGCCTGGGGCTCCAAACGCAATGTAATGGAAGTCTTTAGTAAAAGTAGCTGCTACACCTTGCTGGCAAGAACCAAACTTTTCATGACCTCTCAATCGGCCATCACAAAAACTCCAGTCTCCTCCATCCATATCATCTTCAATCCTGAGATTCTGACTTAGGACGTAGCACCTTCCAAAGATGTCTCGGGATTCCTGCTTCGTATTAACATGCTGTCTTTTTTCATATCGATGAGCACACGTCTGCAAGCAGATGAATAAAGTAGCCCACATGTGTTGGCAAACCTGAAGTTTTTCATTACAAACCAATGGAATTGTCAACAATCAAGATGTTGATTCTAAATGGGACGTAAATGTGTCCTCATCCTGAGAACAGGTCAGAAAACCAGCAAGTATTCAGCAAAGTTGCAAGAAGGAGACCATTATCCAGCACAGGACTTCTGTCTTATCGTCACCCAGAGAATAATGCTGCAATCTAAATACTGAAGGCCAATGTGTAATCCCCTGGAGAAGAAAATGGTAACCCATTCCGGTATTCTTGCCTAGGAAATGCCATGGACAGAGGAGCCCAGCAGGCTAGTCCATGCGGGTGCAAAAGAGTAGGATGTGACTTAGTGGGACTTCCCAGGTGGCGCCAGTGGTAAAGAACCTGCCTGCTACTGCAGGAAACATGAGAGATGCAGGTTTGATCCCTGGGTCAGGAGGATTCCCTGGAGGGCATGGCAACCCACTCTAGTATTCTTGCCTGGAGAATCCCATGGACAGAGGAGCCTGGCGGGCTACAGTCCGTACGGTCGCACACGACTGAAGCAACTTAGCACCCATGCACACACACATGACTCAGTGTTTAAACAACAACAATCTGCAATCACAGGCAATTTATTTGTCAATTTACCTGTCACATAAACAATGGGAAACACGTTATTTCATCTTCTCAATTCAACTGGCTTTTAGTGGCTACATAAACCTTCATATCAGTATGTTCACAAAAAGAAGGAACATGTTCCAGAGGAGAGAAATCATGGACATATTTTCCCAAGTGCATGGCAACCCACTCTAGTATTCTTGCCTGGAGAATCCCATGGACAGAGGAGCCTGGCTACAGTCCGTACGGTCGCACACGACTGAAGCAACTTAGCACCCATGCACACACACATGACTCAGTGTTTAAACAACAACAATCTGCAATTCACAGGCAATTTATTTGTCAATTTACCTGTCACATAAACAATGGGAAACATGTTATTTCATCTTCTCAATTCAACTGGCTTTTAGTGGCTACATAAACCTTCATATCAGTATGTTCACAAAAAGAAGGAACATGTTCCAGAGGAGAGAAATCATGGACATATTTTCCCAAGAATTGGGCTAAAACAAAGGCATTTTCCTTTTATCCATACTATTTCCTCATAATCAATCCTATCTTAACTATCCTTTAAACTCTGAGATTAAGTTTATTTTAAAAGGCAGAGAGAGCAAAACAAACTAAAAAATAAAAATTAAAGAAAAAAAAAAGGCAGAGGGAAGTCTTTTAAAAAGGCAGAGAAAAATCATACTGCCGGGAGACACTAAATAAACTCTAATTTTCACATATAGGTATTCATGGCCACCCTCCATACAACACAGGCTGAAAACACAATGTCCAAGTCAATATCCTATAATGCATCTCCTTAGATGTAAAAATTGAATACTTGGTAAAATTCTCATTTTTCTCAAAATTCTATATAAATTTGTTACAGCAACCAGATTTTGAAAGAGATAGAAAGATCATAGTGATCCAGTCTGGCACCTCCAAGGCCACCTAACAGACTCCATCGAACAACGCTTTTTTCTCGGCTACCACTTCTATCTGAAGTAGCCCAGAAAATAAAGAGTTTAAAATGATCTGATCCTTACTTTGCATGAACATTCCCATATTTTTGTAACTCATCTACAATAGCTGCATAGTTTCTAGGACAAAAACCATGTAAGGTTTTGCTTTGGTTTTTCAAGACCACCTAAAGTTGTAGGGACATTCAGTAAAGGCTTTTAAGTAAGTTTTTTGGATCTAAACGTTCTAAGGAAAAGTAGCTTGTAGAGCTGTCAGACATGACTGAGCGACTTCCCTTTCACTTTTCACTTTCATGCACTGGAGAAGGAAATGGCAACCCACTCCAGTGTTCTTGCCTGGAGAATCCCAGGGACGGGGGAGCCTGGTGGGCTGCCGTCTATGGGGTCGCACAGAGTCGGACACGACTGAAGCGACTTAGCAGCAGCAGCACACAACAGGCACTCAGTGCGGGAGGGACACAGCTCTCTATACTTACCACAACTTTGCCGCCTGGACCCTGGCTTTGGACAGTGACTCCCATCCACTGATCTTCCTTGCTTTCTGATGAAGGGTCAGCTGCGGAGACAGCAGCATAGGTCACACACTCACACACACAGCTACGACTTCAAAGCTACTGCAACACTCCATGAACCAATTAATGAGCAAAAATCTAAGAAACCGCTTCTAAACTGCCTTGACTCCAAGTCTAACTACTTAGTAAGTGCAGTTAACTCAATCCATAAAAATTACTTTCCATCTTAAGAAAATAGGTGAGTGGTTATTGGTATGAATGTTTCACCAAATTCTTTACATAAAAGATATAATTCTACCTGGTGGCCCTTCACCTTCTCTGACACCCAGAGTCCCAACTACAGAAATGACCATCCAAACTAACAAAAAGGGAGTTACTTCTCTACATACCCTCAAATTTGTTCCATAATAGCATGAACTTTGCTTTTCTTTACTGGAGATGGGAAAACAAGGCCTCAGATCCACTTTCTATCTTTCTATTGATGAAAAAAAGGAAAATGATATATTTATTTTTACCTCCTCCTTCCAAAAAGGAGAGAGGGAAACCAAAAATCTCACCATGTGCTCTTCAGTATCAATTTGAGCCTACTGTATAACCCTACATCCAAAATTTTGCCTTCATTAATGAGAAGGCAGGAATGATTTTCAATTTTGAATCATTGCAAAAACATCAAAATTAAACAACTTTAGCTAGGCAGAAGGAAAAATGCCAAAATGTTAAATAAATAGGGATTATCTCTACATTATCGGTGGGTTTGGGTTTTTTTTTTTCTTTATAGTTCAATGTCATTTACAGATTTCTCACAATTAACATATATTATTTTCCAATCAGTTAAAAAAAATAGTTGCTAAAAAGATTTAAAAAAAAAAAGAGAGAAGAACATAAACATGAAGCTGCAAATCTGCGTCGACCAACAATGCCAAGTTAGGTTTGGCTGCAGCTTCTCAGGACACTAACTGCTCTGCCCACCACACAGTCTGCACAAAAGCCTCTATCTCAGACAGTAGGGAAAATTTTATCCTTGTTGTGCCGCTCTCATTTTAGAGAGATCTTATATTTGACAGCCTTTCTCCCTAATATTTTAACAGCAAATGAGAACTTTTGGCTGCTGAGTACAGGATACACATTAAATTTTCTGAACAATTTTTCAACAGTCTCCTGTAGAACCTCAACACATCACTAGGTGGCAACATCAATACACCATACCAGTTTGGAAACCAGGGTTGGGGAGACACCAAAAACAGGGCAGCCAAAGAGACTTAAAAAGTAAATGTTCTCAGGGCAAGCAAGAAACAGTCAAGGCCCATGCAATTAAGAGAGGCCTTCCCTCCAAGAATAAATGCTTGTCCCCCTCTTTCCTTCCTCTCGAAAAGGGCAATGGGATACAGGTTGAGTTGGCCAAGGGGACACCGATCAAGTCCAAAAGAACACACCGTCGTTATCAAATACAATTCGTGTGCACGGCCCCCGGGAGGTGATGTCGCAGCTGTACAAGCCTCCTGTTCTGTTGGCCTTCTGCAGTGGAAGGGCCACAGCACGGGGAGCCCCCACGAGCAATCTGTTGACGAAACAGAGAATTAGGAGATTTGAGCTGAATATGCATTTAACATTTAGAGTCAGAGCCAAGAGACACAGGAATTACTCTCTTGTCAAAAAGCCGCCTAATTCTCTGCCAGTTTAGGTGGTGAGGGAGAACAAAGGCAGAGCCCTGGGACACACAAACAAAGATGCAAGTAAAGCACAAGAAGAGGGGTTGCTGAAACAGGTGAAAGATACGCCCGTCTCTCACAGTATCAGCAGCTCCTGCTGGGCACGAGTCTGGTGTCTTAAAGACACTTTCCACAGAGCTTGCCCCCTACACCTAAGCCAAGGCCATCACAAGGAACTCAGACAAAACAAACACTCCCTCGCTGGGGGAGCAAAATGGTCACATTAAACTGAAACGATAATACATCTGTTTCTAACACTGTGTCTTCTTAGGGTGGGGGCGCGGGGTTCAAAGGTAATTTTTGAATATCCCCCAGGTTTCCAGTTTATATACGGTTTAGTTGATTAAACCAGGTGGCCACTGGACTGAGGCGAGTCTAAGGCTATGGCAGCCTATAGAAGCAAACTGAAATCCCAGCCTGCAAATGTCTCAAGGTTACAAAACCAAACCCAAGGGCAGCCAATCACAAACAGGCCCCCAGACGGTAAGCCAATCGAATCATTTCCTCGCTTTGCTTCCTTCCTGTCCTTACTTTCTGTGTCTTTCCCTGCTCCTGCTGGTTCCACACTGCCAGGTTTGCACTGATTTCTGCTCAGATAAACTTGCCAAGTTTTTAATATGTCTCAGTTTACCTTTTAACAATATAGATTTGGAACCAAATCTTTGCCCGAGATACAACTCGACCCAATTACTGTTTTGTAGCCTCTTTCTGCATCAGTTCTCACTTTTTGGCACTTGGTCTTCTTGACAAGCTCCTCTTCTTTCATCCAATCAGTCTCCACCAAGGATTCAGGGATGGTCTGAGAGTACCTTCTATAGTAGGCACCACAATGTTCCCTCTCCCTTCCCACCTCAGGGTTCTTGCCATCTCCAGTAAGAGAGGCTCCTAAGCTAAACCCACAGTCCTTAAAAGCTGACTGCTTCTCAGCCAATGAGATCTTTCTGCTGTGTTCTTTTGCTAATGTCTTTTTTATTTTTTTTATTGAAGGATAGTTGCTTTACAGAATTTTATTGTTTTCTGTCAAACCTCAACATGAATCAGCCAGAGGTATACATAGATCCCCTCCTTTTGAACCTCCCTCCCATATTCCTCCCCATCCCACTCTTCTAGGTTGATACAGAGCCCCTATTGAGTTTCCTGAGCCATACAGCAAATTCCCGTTGGCTATCTATTTTACATGTGGTAATGTAAGTTTCCATGTTACTCTTTCTATACATCTCACCCTCTCCTCCCCTCTCCCCATGTCCATAGTCGATTCTCTATGTCTGTTTCTCCACTGCTGCCCTGTAAGTAAATTCTTCAGTACCATCTTTCTAGATTTCATATATGTGCATTAGAATACAATATTTATCTTTCTCTAACTCACTTCACTCTGTATAATAGGTTCTAGGTTCATCCACTTCATCAGAACTGACTCAAATGTGTTCCTTTTTATGGCTGAGTAATATTCCATTGTGTATATGTACCACAACTTCTTTATCCATTCATCTGTCAATGGGCATCTAGGTTGCTTCCATGTTCTAGCTATTGTAAATAGTGCTGCAATGAACAATGGGATACATGTGTCTTTTTCAGCCCCGGTTTCCTCAGGGTTTATGCCTAGGAGTGGGATTGCTGGGTCATATGGTGGTTTTATTCCTAGTTTTTCAAAGAATCTCCACACCATCTTCCATAGTGACTATCGATTTGCATTCCCACCAACAGTGCAAGAGCAGTTTCCTTTTCTCCTCACCCTCTTCAGCATTCACTGTAGACATTTTGATGATGGCCATTCTGACAAGTGTGAGGGGATATCTCATTGTGGTTTTGATTTGCATTTCTATAGTAATGACTAATGTTGAGCATCTTTTCATGTGTTTATTTCATCTGTATGTCTTGTTTGTAGAAACATCTGTTTAGGTCTTTAGGTTGCTGCTGCTGCTAAGTTGCTTCAGTCATGTCCGACTCTGTGTGACCCCATAGACAGTAGCCCACCAGGCTCCCCCGTCCCTGGGATTCTCCAGGCAAGAACACTGGAGTGGGTTGCCATTTCCTTCTCCAGTGCATGAAAGTGAAAAGTCAGCTGTGTCTGACTCTTAGCGACCCCTGGACTGCAGCCTACCAGGCTCCTCCATCCATGGGAGTTTCCAGGCAAGAGTACTGAAGTGGGGTGCCATCGCCTTCTAATGTCTTTTAATTACCATCAGTTTTACAGTCTTTGGGGTCTGGCTAACTGACAACAAGGAAAAGAAACAAAGAGAAAAGGACAGACACCGGACCTGGACAGAGAGAAACAGAGCTGAAAGAGCAACCAGGCTAGAGCTGGGAAAACGGCTGGGAACACAAATGCAAACCAGCAGCCAACTCCCAAAACAGAAAAGCCAATCCTGGCCTTCAGGAAACTCGTAACTCTCAGACGCAAATAATAAAAACTAAGACAAATAATACCACCACCCTCTCCCGGCTCAACGACAGGCCTTACTGCTTTTGTCTTTGCTATGATCCCAATAAAGGATTTAACATATTTTCTTTTAAAACCAATGCAGTGCAGTGGATACAATGGAATAAAAATGCACTGAGAAAACAGAGAGGGGTGCCAGACTCTGCCAGGGAGAGCCAGTGAAGCGGACCTTACGGAACACTGGCAGACTCACTCACATGTGAACACAGGGCCCTAGCACCAGCCTACCCCCTAGCCCCTCGGATGGCAGCACCATCAGCCTCTACCTCCAATCTGTCCAGCATTTATAGGACGAAGGAGCACACTCCAAGGTACAGAACTGGAACAGACACTGGGCAGGACTTCTGGGCAGAGCAAGGCCAAGGGCTGCTATCCCACACCTATTTCATTAACATCATCCTTGCCTGATCCCAGGGGTTCAGATCACGAGCTACAAGGTGAACTAGCCTAGACTCTGAGTGGACAAGTTGAATGACTCAGCAAGGGTGAAGACGGAACCCTGTCCAGGTACTGGGAGGGATAAGCAAACTGCTGGGGTCAGAAGCACAGGATGTGGGCACTGGAAGTACTGGAAAATGTGTTCAGCCTCTAACTCTACAGATGAGCCAACAGAGGTTTTCGGGAGGAGGGCAAGTACTCTGCCCGTAAGGTCTCATACATAGGTAGCTAGAGTCAGGAAAAAAACTACTTTGGAGCCATGTTTTCTCCATTCCTTTAAATTGCTTCCTAGGAAATAAAACCCAGGATTTTTCAGGTGTTTACAGTCTAGCTGGAAGGGCAAAACCTACACAAGTGAAACACTGAAACAAGACCGGTTTCCTTTCCTGACAGATTAAGACCAATTCAGAAAGGGTGAGGGAAGGCGGAGCATTTTTGCAGCTGGGTGGGGTGAAGGTCTGGAGGGTATTTCCTATAAAGGTAATGATGACTCCAAGGGAAAGGTGCGAAAGAGCAGGCCAGGAGTTCCAAGGTTATTACAGTGTATCTTCTCTGACCACTTCCTCTCCTCATCCCCGCCCAAGGAGCCTGGCAAGCTCTCCAAAGGGAGGTATTGGGCTTGTTATTTCCCGTTGACCGTCCTTTGCTCATTCGTTCATTTATTCATTCCACAAGCATTTAAGAGCCTCCTAGGATGAGTAAGAATTGCCCTCTCTCCCTGCCCAACCCTGGCCCTGCGCAAGCCAGATCCATTATCTTTAAATTGCAGCGAGGTAGAAGCCATGCCAGGGTGGGGCAGAGTGCTGTGCCTGGTCCAGAGGGCACTAAATCTGCCCCCAAGGAAGCGTCACCTAGAGATGTCAGAAGCTGGAGGTGGCCCGGTGAGGGGCACAGCACGTGCAAAGGCTGACAGGGAAGGAGCCAGAGTTAAT
The DNA here is from genome assembly GCA_006408695.1 of Aepyceros melampus. NCBI lineage: Eukaryota > Metazoa > Chordata > Mammalia > Artiodactyla > Bovidae > Aepyceros > Aepyceros melampus. The sequence continues at coordinate 575,543 of SJXQ01004415.1, read as the reverse complement.
GGAGGCATAAGAATCCACGATGCAACAAGAAGGGGTTTGGGGATGCGCAACCTGGTCTGTGGAGCCCCAGGTTCTGGTGAAAAGGGCCACAGAGGCACACCTGCCGCAGGCTGGCTTCCGCCAGCCCTTTAGCCCAACAGGTGCTTCCGGGTTTCCTGTTGTTGACAATGCTGCAGAGATTGTTCCATTTACATAGACAATCCTTCAGGTCAAGCTGCTCCCTCCAGGTCCTTCCGGCTGCAACCCCAGCCCCACCCCCACCCCCCTGCTACCTGGGAGGACTTCTGCCTCTAGGGTGCCCGCAGATTCCCAGTTTCCCTACCCTCTAACACACAAGCATGAGAGAGACTGGCCCTTCAACTCTAGTTTGCTGGCTGGTTATAGGAGCTGTGGCAGCAAAAACTCCCCCTGTGCTATAAATGCCAAGCTCCTATAGAAGATTCTGGGGTGAGGGGACAACACAGAAGGAAAAGAGAACTTGACAAAATGAGAGAAACGTACCTCTGGGAAACAGTGTTGGTTGTCACACTGCCTCCTGTGTTCCCAGCCCTGTCCCTTCTCCCAGATCCCTACTCTAACTGTACCCCATTCCATGAAACCCACACTTACAGGAAAATCAGGAAAACAATGGGGAGGGCAGGTGGAGCTCAGTCAGATAATATCAGAGTCCTAGGAAAAGTAAGGAAGCACTCTGATGGAAGAACCTGGTACCCCCCTCCCCCACATCAAAGTCAACAACTGACAGGTGTCTTAATCCTCAAGGTAAACTTGCCCTCGCTTGTTCAGGAACTGAGCAAATTCTGATTTCTGCTTAGAACCAGCCTTCATCACAAAAGATCACAACCCATTCACTAAGGCTATGTATGCCTGGCAAGGACAAAGAAATGAAAACAGAGCTGTATGTATCCACTCAATGACATAGGCCTGGTGCAACCCCTCTACTTCCTAATTAAGTCTTTTAGGACCTGGGCACTGGCCTAAGCCAATCAGAACCAGCCAGCTCCTGGGATAGCACAGCGAGTGCAGCTCTAGGAGGGGAGCTTGAATCTTGGGGGGGAGACTCGGGCCACATCCAAATCCACTTTCTGCTCAAGTCCTACTATTTTGCCCCCTGTGAAGCTGGTTTTAGTGAGCAGCAGGCAGTCTGGGCACTGCCTGGATGCCCACAGCAACTCCTAGGACCCAGGCAGCAGCTACCAGGCAGTTCATTTTCCTTTAAGCAGCAGCAGCAGCAGTGGCTGCTCTTCTTAATGACCCACCCAGGATGAGTAGAAGAATTCAGAAGTACGGTAGCAACTCACATTCACAGTGACAGGGATCAAGGGACCTAAAAGTTATGGCCTCAAAGGGAAATGGTGGAAATTAACAGAACAAGGTCCAAGAAACCTATTCCCTTATCAGGTCAAAAGAAAAACTGTAATCAAGGAAGGGCAAGAGTCTGAGTTTGAACTTAGATTGTTTTAGACATCAAAATGAACAAGAAAAATTACTTCCCAAATTGCTTTCCACAGGGCCAGTGGACGATCACCTCCACTGTTTTCAAGCTGTACTGACATAAAAACTGCCTTGGAACTCTAACATATTGGAAACCTACCTGTAAGATACAAAACTCAAAATGTGCAAAACCACATCATCTTTAAAGATGAGAAATAAATTTTGAAATAGTGAAATACGATGTCAAACTACACAACTGTGGTAGTAACATAAATTCAGGTCTTTGGAGTCTAGATCAAAATTCTTGGCACAAAGATTCAAGACCCTATCATGCTATTTAATCACAAAGTTATTTCAAACTTCAAGTAAGCCTTACTACTGTTTCCTATAGTCAAGTTCTCTCCCAAATAGAGTCGGTATATTTTTGCGTAACTATTAATACAGCAACCAAAAGTTCTCAACACTGGGGTACTTTTAAAACTCTAAGGACAATAGCAGCTTTGCTTCATTGTTTTTGGCACTAATTCATTTCCTCAAGGATTAAAGATTCTGTCTCTAGCTATGCAACATTGTCCCAGGAAATGTGAAATACTGCTTCATTAGAACAAGGACACTATTATTGCTTAACTTAAAACACAGCCTTCTTAGTTTGTCCAAATTAAGCCTTAAATTAGAAGATGACATTAATAATTTAACTGTCACTTCTACATTTAGCCCATCTTCGAGTTCAGTCCTTAATTTTTAACAGTAATAAAGATAAATGGCAAGAAATAAAAATGAAAGAATTTACAGGAGAGAGCAACAGATTACACATTCATCCCAAGACCCTACTCTCTGGGCAAACTCTTTTTTAAATTCTGGATTTACTACTCTGTAACTCTAGATATTATGCTGATATATTAATTTCTCAACTTATCAGCTTTAGGCAATAACTGTTGATGCCCCAACAGGAAAAAAAGAGAGCTTAAACTACGAGCTACTTTTCCCCCGGTGGATCAGAGGTTAAAGCGTCTGCCTGGAATGCAGGAGACCCGGGTTCGATGCCTGGGTCTGGAAGATCCCCTGGAGAAGGAAATGGCAACCCACTCTAGTACTCTTGCCTGGAGAATCCCATGGAGGGAGGAGGCTGGTAGGCTACTAGTCTATGGGGTCGCAAAGAGTCCCACACGACTGAGCGACTTCACTTTCCCTTTCCCTCCTATGTTTAATAACTACATCATTTCTTCTATTTGCTACCTTTTACGTTTTAAGTAATATATTTTAACTTTTGTTTTCTCTTCATCAACTTTTGACAAAATTTTTTCCGTTCCCCAGTTAGGAATATGATGCTATCGGCACTGTTTCCCCAACTTTCCTCTTGGTTTCTCTAAATCCTATTTTTACACTATTATCACATTTACATTTTGTGTTGTGACCACAGTTTGGTCACCTGTTCTTTTATATAACCAGGTAAATGTTATGCAGTGCTGAACCAAACAGCACTGAAATTAGTCTTTAGCAGGCACCACTCTTAGCAGCTCCTGGGGATGTCCCTGGTGGTCCAGTGGATAAGACTCCGCAACTCTTGAACCTACGGCCTAGAACACACACCAGAGAAGCCTGTGCTGCTGCAACAAAGTGCCTGTGCAGCCAAAACAAAATACAAATAAAATGTGAGAAAAGCTCTTGGCCCCTGAGGGTACTGTTCCTAGCATCAAGGTCAAGCAGACTTGCTTTCCTTACATTCTATCAGTTGTTTGGTATGCCTGACATTTGAACCACAACTTTTGCTTTTCTTGGCGTTCTCATTACCTTTATTCCCCTCTTCCGTTGTTTGCTTTCACTCCAGCCTCTATGGTTTCTAAGCTCCCAACCATACCTTGGATGGATGTCAGGAGCCTGTCTTTGCTCAGATGTCCTCCTCAGAGCCCTTGGAGCTCCTGAATGTTCTTCTAGAAGCAAGGTCAGAGTCACTCTGGCTGTTATACGGGGTCATTCTAGCCCTTCCTTTCAGTGCCCTCTCAAGTTGGTCTCCTTTGACACTAGGATCTCATGTTTTCCTTTTATTGGATTTTCTTAAATGTCATCCTAAAGAACAGTGATATTGTTCTTTGTTCAATTGTTCAAAATAACAGCAAAATGTTATTTTGCTCTGCTCTTGACTGAGAGCTTGGGTGTAGGATCTAGGTTGGACAACACATTCTTCAGAACATTGACATTACTGCTCTAATTTATTCTAGAATCCAGTGTTGTCAATGAAAATTCTGACATTAAGTCCTACTTTCATTTCTCAAAGGTGACTTTTAGGCTCTGCATTTTATCTGAGGCACGCTGAACAGCACAACAACCTATGTGTGAACCATTACTACTCACTGTGTGCTGTGTGGCTTCTTTTAATCTAGAGAGCTAGGACATCAAGTTCCAGAGAATTCTAATGGTGCATCCATCATGTCACTCATTCCATTTTCTATTCTTTCTGGAACCCCTGTTAGCTAATCAGGTGTTGGACCTCCTGGATTAATCTTTACTTTTTCCTTACCTCTTTATAGTTCTGAGATTTGACTTAATTTTCTAGTATTTCTAAGTTTTAGCAATTAAATTTGTAGTGTCCAAAAGCTCTTTGATGGATTGTGCCTTTCACATAACAATGCACCCTATTCTTATTTTGTGAATTAACATAACCTCAAAATTCTAAACATTTTACCTAGAAGAGTTTTCCCCCTCTGTTCTTTCTGCTTCTGGATTTTCTTCCAATTTTCCTCCTGGTTTACTTCAGGCATTCCCTTTTATGCTGCCAGCTCTCATCACATGTGTGATAATCCTTGTTTCCCTTGCTCTGTTCTTGCCTAAAAAAGGTCAGGTTTTGGCTCCGTCTCACCTCGACTGGGAATTCTGAAACGGAGTTCTGGGTGGGGCCTGCTGACAGAGGAGTCACTTTAGGCTGAGTGAGTAGGGAGCTGCCGTCATGACTACAAACCTGTCTTTAACGCTAGAGTGCGCTAAGTCGCTTAAGCTGTGTCTGACTCTTTGCAGCCCTATGGACTGTAGCCTGCTAGGCTCCTCTGTTCATGGGATTCTCCAGGCAAGAGTACTGGAGTGGGTTGCCATGCCCTTCTCCATGGGGTCTTCCCAACCCAGGGATGGAACACGTGTCTCCTGCACTGGCAGGCAAGTTCTTCACCACTAGTGCCACCTGGAAAGCCCCAATGCCAGAGGAAGAAGGCTGAATTCCTAGGGTGTCAGCATTCACACTAAGGAAACCCAGCTTTCCCTAGCTGTTTTTCAAATACCATAACTGTGTCACTTACGTCTGCAAGAATCCATTCATCTCTGAGATGTAATCATTTAAACTTTGTAAAACATGCACCTGTCAACATTTCCATCTCCTTTCCCCCTCAAAAAAAGTACTATGTTTTGTCTCGTTTTGTTTTGCCAGAGTGTTAACTGCCAGCATTCCAGACAGAATGAAGGTATTACCTGGCACCTGTGGTCCAGCCTTCAGACCTTCACCTCCAGATCCACCCCTCACTCCCAGGCCCTGCCGAACCTGAGGGGTCTCAGGGTGGACACAGGGCTGTCCTGGCAGGATACACTCCTGAGTGTGGCTCCCTCCCTTGTGAAGTCATCAATCAGATCCCAATCTGCTTTCTGCCTTTAGTAATCATCTCTCAGCCATCACGGAGCCTTGAGGAGCCTGCGGGGGAACCTGTACACCTAGTCAGTCATCTGAAACCATAAATCAAAATCCAGTCATTTTTGAAGGAATCAGATTTTTCACCCAGCCCAGAGTCCTTGCAGTTAGAAGATAATAATGTCCTTCTCCCAGCTGTTACCACACCATCTCTATTATAACCGCCACCCCTCGAATACCAAGGGCGCCTCATAAGACTCCATGCATGGGGGAAAAAATGTCCTTTAATCAATTTGTATATTTATGCTTTTATGAATGTAAATGAAACAGTCCACTGACATTTGATCATTTATACAAAGGTTTTGAATAATATTTTATTTAACATTATCTAAAAGTTTTATTTCATGAAGCAATTAATTGTATTCAAACTCCAAAAGCTGCTTTGACATTACTTTCTGAAGGCACTGTCTAACCCAGTTTTTTCAAAGCATTTCTAGGACATTTTAAAGTTTATAACCACATCCAAGACTTGCAATTATGGTGTCAAATCCTGAAAATTATTACTAAATGTGAGCTAAATTTCTTTGCCTTTTGAAATCAACATATTTTACTTAAATATTTAAAAAAATTTTAACCTCTATCAGCATCCACAATTATAATTGATTGAGGTCCCTTTAGGCTACTGTGTTTACGGCAAACAAAACTTTGTTGCTCAAGTAGAGTAATCAAGAGGGCAGCTCTCACAAGAGAACTATTTTATAAGGGCTCAAATATAAGGTAGCATAATTTGGGGATAAAAAATAGATTTTGCCTTATATTTAAGGATACACAGAAAACAGCTCTAAAACCCCCAAGCTGGAGAGCTCTCTGTGGTATGATCTCCAGATCATACCTTCTCCTCCTCTGAAAGGTCTAGGCCCTTCCACACAAAGGCCACGCTGTAGTGAGTCATTTTTGGTCAGTGTGTCCACAAAGTAGTTAAAGCTTCCTGCCCTTCCCTGGGCTGACCAAGGTACCGGTTTCCCCAGTGCACGCCTGACTCACACCTGGTGACCTGAGCCCCCTTTTATTCTCAAAAATGTCCCAGTTTGGTAGACAAATTATACAGTCCTCCCAGCCTCAGATACAAGGAGAGCAATGTAACCTGACTGATGCAACAGCCTGAATTTAATAATGCTATCCCTGACAGTCTAACTGTGTGGCTGGGTTTGGCCACAGTCACACAGCTACCGGGGAGTTTATTTTGGCCGGGGAGGCCCTACGGTCAACGTCCACATGACCAGGCTGTCCGAGAGCAGCTTGCCTGGTCACCAAAGCTCCACTGGCCTTCTGAGAGCCCCTCTTCTGGCCAGGCTCAGTCTCCAGGTGTCCACCAACAGAAGCGCTGTCCCTCCTCTGCCAAGGACCATGGCAAACAGGGAATGTCCACACCCCACTCGTCAACCCTGGCCACCATCAGCAAACCTGGTAACCTCCCAGATTGCTAGAGTTTTATGCGTTCGCTCCTCCCCTCCTTCCTTCTCCACCAGGTGAAGAGAACAGGAAGCACTGAGTCTCACTCATGCTTTAATCTAAACTCTGCCTCTGAAACAAATTCCTTCAGAGGAAAGAGGGCCTGCTTCTCTCTTTTGGAATCAGTCAATCAGTCTCAACTAGAGAATCAGTCAGTCATCAGATTAACCCCCTTGTTAGGCTTTCCAAACAAAGTGTATATCATATATGTTATTAAAGTCATAAACTATTCTTTTTTTGATGACTGGTTATTTGGAGATCTAAAAATATATGCGAGAACTTTGCGCTCACAAGAATTGACATCCAGCAGCAGTCAGCTGTGCACTAGCAAATATTACTGTATTCAGTTCAGTTCAGTCGCTCAGTCGTGTCCGACTCTTTGCGACCGTATTACACATGTACTATTAGTCCTAAAGAATCATTTCCAAACAACCTGAAAACTAAGTATAAGTATGTTGGCTAAAACTCTAGCCTTCCAAGAAGTAGTCAAAAAGGAAATAAACCAGTCTCTTTCCAGGGAAGTCACTGCTATTCACAACCATATACTAGTGACCCTCTGCCTGGCTGAGTGTCTGGACACAAAGTCTCTGCCCTCACATAGGTCAGGGGCATAAGGCACCCAGAATGCATCTCCATGAGGGCACAAATCTTGCTGTTTTTGATCCCAAGCTCCTGGAGCAGCTGCTGGCACATGGGGATACACAAGTATTCAATGAAGAATGACCACAGCCCAACCCCCTCCAGGTGGGATGTGTAAGAGCCACTCTCCACTGCCCTGAACGGCAAAGCAAGCATCAGAGGTCATTACGACTGAGCAACCTGGCGGCAACAGCTGTCTATAACAAGACCTTGAGTGGAGCTGTGTTAGTTTTCCATGGCTGCTATAACAAGTTACCACCAACTTAAGTGGCTTTAAACGACTTCTTACAGTTCCTGTAGTTCAGGAGTCTAGAATGGGTCTCACTGGACTTGGAAAAAAAAAAATCAAGGTGTTGCCAACTCCTTTCTGAAGATTAGCTTTCCTTGCCCCGCTAGCTTCTAAGGTTGCCTGTACTCCTTGGCTCGCAGCTCCTTCTTCCATCTGAGAGGTTAGCAGCTAAGCACCTTCAGATCCCTTTCCTGCCTCCCTCCCTCTTCTACATTTGTAAGAATCCCTGTGATCACACTGGGCCCGCCTGGATAATCCGGAACAATCTCGCTGATCTTAAATCAGCTGATTAGCAACTTTAATCCATCTGCAACTTGAATTCCCCTTTGCCACTTAACACAGTCACAGGTTGGGGTAGGGGTGGGGTGGGGTGTTGAGGACACAGACTCTGTAGGCATTATTCTGCCTATCAGAGCAGGAAATTTAAACAGTCTCTTTCATACTGAATTGTACACACACACCAAGAACTTGAATTTGGAACAGCATCCTAAAATGCTTTGGCTGAGGCTAAGTCTCTGTAGAGAGCACACTCGGGGATTACCTTCTCCCTCACTTTTGACCCTTTTACACTAGGCTTCTTTCAAACCCCTCAACTACTATGCTCCCTGGCTCAGCACGCTCCTCTCCCACCCCCTGGAATCCTCCTACTCGCCTCTTCAGGTCTCTGCTTAAAAACCTTAGGCACCTTCCAGCCTAGGTCAGGTCCCACCTCTTGGAAGTCTTCCTTTACTTGCCCTCCACAGTGCGACCACGTCAGCGATCCTAACGTGAGAGGCATACCAACCACCTGCCCCACCAGAAGGTCAGCCCCATGCGGCCAGTGGCACGTCTGCTCAGCTCACTGCTGGGCCCCCAGTGTCCAGCTTAGGGCACAGCACTTAAAGGACACTCAACTAGTATTTCTAATGAACCAAGTTCATCACAGTAATACACGCAAAAGCAAAGTTCACTTTTAATAATTTCAACACAGCAGATTTAAACTGAATTGAGAACCAAAGGAGAGGAAAATGGGAAACAGCACTGCCTGCCATCACCATGCCCCCACCCCTTGGCCGAATTCCAACAAGTCAGACATTCCTAGAGGGCTCAAGTTGGTTTTCAAAAAAAGTCTGTATTTTGTTTTGCACCGTGATGTCTAAACTGTATGTCACAGCTAGAATTATAATGCATAATGTACCGTTGTTTTAAAACAGTTTTGTCAACAAATCTGAATAAATGATGGTGAAATGCAGGCAGCCAGTTTGAGCACACGACCTTTCAATCATCCACCTGTTCATTTTCAGGAAGTATCTCCACGCTCCCACCTCAGGACCACTCGGCCTATACATCTCCCTACCACAGTTACCTATTGGGAGGCATCAGTGGTTCCAATTTCCAGGATTCCTACTGATGAACACATTCCCAGGAGACTCAAAGGAAACTAGTCTCCCCTCATGGAATGTTCAGCAACACCTTACACAGACAGCACTTGGCCTCCACGGCCCACAGTGCATCTGGGAACCGAAAGAGGGGCTGGAGGGTTTCAAAGGTAGCTTTATATCCATACTCTTACCCATGGCTCAGCTGCAACAACACACACCAAAATGAGCCCATTCGGTGGGTTATGAGAGAAAGCCTCAGAAACATCACTTATCAAATGAAGCTTGAATTTTGCTCCTGCTTTTAAACACATAGAATCTAGAGCCCTAATGTCTGTGAATGCCTTTACTTGACCCACTTTGAATTCTCAGCAGGGCTACTTACAGATGAGAAAATACAGAACTGCCCTGTTTCTATACAGGGAGTCACCATGTCTAGTCCTGAGACACTGCTACAGTGTTACCACAGCACTTCCCCTCCACGCCCCACCGAGACCCCAACCAGACCAACCATGGGAAAGCATCCTTTCCCCCAGGCTCTTGGCTCATGCTTCCACACTGTGCACATGCTGTCCGCCCCCTGCAGAACATCTGCCCCGTCCCCAACTCCTCCCGACACCCCCACTCGACTCCAGCATCATCTCCATCAGCGACATCCAGCCCTCTCTGCCTCCTCGGTGCTGGTGGCCACAGGTGGACCACAGCTAAGCCCTGGTATCTCTTTGGGCAGATCCCCTGCCTACCAACCCCCACCAGGCCCCGGGTTCCCGGAGGAGCTACAGATCCCAGCTTGATCTCATCCGAGCTCCTAATTTAGGAGAACAGGAATCAAGCGTCAAGGAGGACCTGTCCAGGTCCCCTGGTCAATTATGCAGCCTACATTTCAGACCTTAATAGTCAAGACAAGTAATCATCTGGAAAGAGGAGCTAGAAGATCACGGGAAACTGGACAAGGAAATGGACTACCTTCCACCTCTTTCTTAATCAAATTCTGAAACCGTATTTCATTCACTGAGAGGAGTTCCCAGAATATCAACTTCCTCCACAATCTTACCTCAATCTAAGATCGAGCGCTAGGGGCTCCTCTTCTCTGTTAAGACTTTGTTGTTGTCCAGTTGCTCGGTCGTGTCCGACTCCTTGTGACCCCATAGACTGCAGCATGCCAGGCTTCCCTGTCCTTCACCATCTCCCTTAGCTTGCTCAAACTCATGCCACCGAGTCGGTGAGGCCATCCAACCATCTCACCCTCTGTCGTCCCCTTCTCCTGCCCTCAATCTTTCTGAGCATAAGGGTCTTTTCTAACAAGGCAGCTCTTTGCATCAGGTGGCCAAAGCATTGGAGCTTCACTGTTAGACTTTACATGATAATTCTAGCAGGGGCACCACACGCAGAGCTTTGGACTGTGGGCTCACTTCCCTTATGGAAAAGGAGAGGGGCCCAGAAGTCTCAGGGACCCCATGTCTAGTTTCATGTTGACCCTCTGCTGCTGCTGCTGCTGCTAAGTCGCTTCAGTCATGTCCAACTCTGCAACCCCATAGATGGCAGCCCACCAGGCTCCGCCGTCCCTGGAATTCTCCAGGCAGGAACACTGGAGTGGGTTGCCATTTTCTTGTCTAACTAGGAACAAGACAGGGCAGCTGGAGGAAAGGGCAGGAGGCCTGTGTGAGCCTGCTGATACTTGCCAGGCTTATCTTCCTGCTTGCCAGGAGCTCCCCTTCCAACAGATCTTGGGAGCCTTTCCATGTCTCTGGCTATATTCTTGTCCTGGAGCTAGAAACACCTTCAATTAACAGGTGACTCTCAGAATGTCCCTTTTCTGTCCAGGCCTCCCCACTAAGAACCACACCCCAACATCCGGCTGTGTACTGGATGTCTACATCTCACAATTACTGTGTTTAACACTGAACTCAGCTTCCTTCCGCCCAACTATGCTCCCCACAAGCCTTTCCTCTCTTGATAAATACTGTCCACCCAAGTTTCTGCTCTGGCCAGAAACCCAGGTGTCACCCTTGACTCCTCACTTTCCCTCACCTCTCACATCCAAGGCATCAGAGCATGCTCTCCCTTCTGATGCTATTCTACCCTCACCCACTTCTCAGTGGCTACTTTGCCATCAGGACATGACCCTCCATCTGGTCGCACCTGGACAAGAGTAGTACCCTTCTGACTGGCCCACCTGCTTCCACTCTTGTCCTACCCAAGCCCATCTCCACAAAGCAATCTCTGCTCTTTCTACGTCTTAAGTCACATCACATCACCCCTCTTCTTAGCCCTCTCTTGGTTCCCATGGCCACTGGTACGGAATTCAACCACCCGCCATGCTCCACAAGGCCCTACAGGAACTGCCGTTTACCTGCGGCTTCAGCCAGGTGAACACTCCTGCCACACTGGCCTGGCTCCTATCATTTGAACACACCCACCCGGTTTCCATCTCAAGGTCTCTGCAGCTGCTTCCTTCAGCTGAGAACACTCTTGCCGCAGACCTTTGTGGCTTGCACCCTTTATATCCCTTAGGGCTCAACTGAAAAGTCACCTTCTCAACTCACCCTCCTTACTAGCAAGAGCTCTCCCCTAAGTCACTCTCTACAGATTCGCCCTGTGTAAAGATTGTCGCAGCCCTCAGCAGTACCAAAAAAGATGTTCGGCGCTTTGTGTCAACTGCTTGTCTTCCTCGCACTGGAATGCTATTGGCTCCAAGGATGCAGGGGCTCTTCTCTCACCCCCAAACTCGCACCTAGAGCAGTGCCTGGCAGGTCAATACTGCTCACACATCCCAAGATTTGTCTTAGCAAATAGCACGTCTGAGTAGGGAGCAAACTATTCACCTTTGTACAGCACTTTCTAAGTCCTTACAAAGTCCTTAACTTACAAAGTCCTAAACATAAGCTTTTTAATAAATGAAATATCTATGGTTTTATTTATTTACTTTAGGTCACATCGTGTGGCATGTGGGATCTTAATTCTCCGACCAGGGCTCAAATCCGTGCCCCCTATACTGGGAGCAAAGAGTCTTAATCCCTGGACCACCAAGGAAGTTCCCTTGATTCAACTATGTCTCGGCAATTGGGAGGTAGGTATCTGCATCGCAGAGGTGAAGAAACTGAGGCTCAGATACAACCTGACATGGGTGGGGCTTCAAGCCCAATTACCTTCTCACTGCAATGGCAGCCAGCCCCTGCCGTCTGGCCCCACACTAGCCGCCTGTCCCAGGTGCCCCTGTGCCCCTCACTTGCCCAGCACACAAAGGCCTTGGTGCCTTGGCTCACACCATCCTGCCCCCAATTCACCAAATCCTCCTCAACAACTACTTCCAATTCCAGCTCTAGGCTTTATGCATCACGACTCTGCCTCAAGTTTCACCTCTCCAAAGTAAACTTGCCTGGACAAGGATTTCTCCCAATGTCATTTAAGTAGACTATTCCTTGAGGGCAAGAATCTGGTGCCATTAAAAAAATAATAATAATAATCATAACCTCGAGAGATGTTTGGCCAAGAAACACCAAAACCCTATTTAACGATATTATCTGGCTGATCCAGTAGGGCAAGCATAAGCAAAAATTCACAGTAGAATAAATCTGCTCACCTCCTGGTCTTGGGTTTTCACATTTACACAGAAAGGTAATTTAAAGGCCAAGGCTCCTTTTTCTCTATGATCTACAATCTCATTTTCAAAAGACTTAGATTTCTAGTAACCTGCTAAGAAATCTCATGAGAAATACACACCCTACTACAAATCAGAGCAATAAGTGATTATTAATACACTGGGGGCTTCTCTGGTGGCTCAGTGGGTAAAGAATCCACCTGCCCATGCAGATGACGTGGGTTTGATCCCTAGGTCAGGAAGATCCCCTGGAGAAGGAAATGGCAATCCACTCCAGTATTCTTGCCTGGGAAATCCCATGGACAGAGCAGCCTGGTGGGCTACAGTCCATAGGGCCACAAAGATTCTGACATGACTGAGTATGCACACATACAGTTATACACGGGAGCTATCATCTCTCTTGCTGTTTACAATGCATTAGGCACTCTGAGTTCTGTAAGTAGAAACTGTGACTACCACCCATTTTACAAAGGCAGGTGCAAGTTCAGAGAGGACAAGTAACTTGTCTGACGCCACACAGCTGGTACATGATCAAACTGGGGTTGTGTCCAGCACTCCCTGAACTTGCTCTACACCACTATACCGAAAATCTCCTTTCTGCTTCATTGGATAACATCACAAAAGCACTTTGATCGATCCATCTTTTTTTACGTATTTTACAAGAGTTATAATTAAAGTCTAGAAAGTGTTTTGAGATCCACGCCTCACAGGCCCAAAGTATACTGCAGCCATTATGTGTATCTTGAAACCAATCCTCCTTTCTTGGCCTTCCCAACATTTCTTGAGACTTTTTTCCGGTCTCCTTGGAGAAACATGCTGGAACTAAATTCAGTCTTCAGTGACTATGAAACTCCTGCAACGCCTGAGCCTGAGGGTTCTAGTTCTTACCTGACTCGGTAGATTTTAAACAGGTGTGTCGCTGACCAAGAACAAGAGCGCTCATGCAATAGAGAAACACCCAAAGCAGAACATGTTTTTATCACTCACAACATGCAACTCCTCTCCTGGCTCAGAAACCTCCACTATCAACCAGGGGTGAAAAATGCGAAATCCCGGCACCAATTTCAACTATTTAACTGGAATGCCAACAAGAGCAGTCAGATAGTACCATGGAGAAGGGGATGGGGAAGGAATTCTGGTTCCAGCCCTGGCATCAATTTTTGAATAACCTTGGTTCAACACTTGCTTCTAATCTCCCAACAACAAAGATTTAAATAATCTCAAGGAAAAAGAATATAATTAGCACCCAATAAGACAAAATCATAATAGATACTAGCCTATATGGAGAATGGCCAAGAATTCCACTTCAACAGAAAATGATAAAGTATAAACATATAGCCAGCTTATTTTAAAAAATTAAATCATCAGATGCAAAGCAGTTTTTTAGCTGACCAAGCAACTCATTACCAGAAAGATATCACTCAAGGAGTTACGGTAAAAATGCTTTTATCTACTGTAGTAAGAACAGGAAGAATGAAAATCTCCAAGCAATCCTGTTCTTTCAGTTTTACAAAGCAGCTGCTTGTCCAATGTGCCACTGGCTCACTTTCTGTGCTTCTGAATTATCAGATACCTGACTTTCCAGTTGCCAAATCAAATCACGTTTGTCCTTCTAGTGAATTGTCCTTTCAAGAAACCAAGTCCAAGCGCCTGTCTGAACTGAACTGTGAGCACACCCTTCTATCCTTGACCTTCACACAGTACTCGGTACATAGGCATTTAGTGAATTTCTGGTAAATGAAATTTTATAATTATCGTTGCATTTCATGATTTTAAATGCAAGTATGTTGTTACTATGGAGAAGGAAACGGCAACCCACTCCAGCATTCAGGCCTGGAAAATCCCATGGACCGAGGAGCCTGGTGGGCTGCAATCCATGGGGTCGCAAAGAGTCGGACACGACTGAGCGCCTTCTGTCTGTGTGTGTATGTTGTTACCATACAGTTTTTCTATGCCAGTAGACTAAGTGTATCGTCAGTGCTAACTTAAAAAAAAAAATTCATTTCTTAAAGGCTGTTATCAAATAGATCATTTGCGAAGGAAAAAGCGACATTTCCATTTCCACCAAGTTTCAGTCAAATACATTTAATAAAAACCAAGAAAAGGTACATTTAAAAAGTACACACCTGGTAGGTCAGCTTATCTATTTGAATATTTCAATAGCTTAGGAAATCCAGATTTTTCATGTTTTGAGAAGGAAATGAATATGATCACATAGTTTATTTTTTAAATGAGATAACTAAAGCAACAGGCTTAGTTGCTGTGCCAGAGACCGTTGGCTGGTACCCAGGGCTGGTTTTCCCCTTTTTCCATAGTAAAAGAATTTGCAGCTGGGCATAAGGCCACCCTGAAGAAAGACTACTCGGCCCAGCCTCCCTTCCCTGTTGGCCGTGCCGTATAACTCAGTGCTGCTGACCAGGACTCTGACCAAGTGTCACACTGCTGCTTCCAGGAACTGTCTCTAAAAGTGCGAACACATGGGCCTCAGCTCTCTTCTTTGTCCCTCTGTGCATCCTGTCTATAGAGTGCAGATGCTGCCATCGTGGACTATGAGCTTGAGGCCTGGTGGGGCAACAAGGAGAATGAGTCCTGGGGTCCCTGACACCTCAGACCAGCCACCCAGACTTTCATATCCAGGAGCAACAACAACAACTACACAAAAGCAAAACCAAAATAAATTTTTCAGGTGACAAAAGGATTTAGAAACAAGATGCCAGGAACCACAACAAAAACACCATTGAAAGTGTACATATATGCTGATAAGCTATTCATTACAGTACAATAAAGCATGATCCCAATAGGGAATCTTGATTCTTATCCCCCATGTTCTATTCTGAAGTAATCGCTTTATATTTTATTTGTTTTTTTCTGGTGATCTCTGAGGCAGGTTTCAGGGTTTGGCAATGCAACATGAAAGATTAGGTAAAAGTATTAAAGTGTGGGTGGAAAGATAGTTAATCTGAAGAGTGAAATTTAAGGTAAAAGATATTTGAACTTGGAATTGGCTAGGAGGCCAAAGATTTAAAGCAGAAGATTAAAAAAAGAAGAAGCAGATTTTTCTCAAGACATGAATAAGTTGTATATTATTGTAGTGCATTTTTTATACATAGCGGGTATTTGTAAATGATGTTGAATTCTAGGTGAATCCTCAGTTCTGACAATCTGACAAACAGATCAAGCTGCAAATGTTTTATGTTTTAAAATTATAAGCTAGTTAAACCTTTCTAACCACTAGATTTAATGTTCATTAAGACATATTAAAACGCTGCCTTTTCCATATTACATATGAAAATATTCATATTAAGTACAAACTGGAGACTGGGAATCAGTCAAGATTTTTTGAGGCTTCAAAAGAAAAAAAATTGACTTCAGGAGAATTGAACTAATTTTCTTATCTAGATTTTAAGACCAGAATGCCAAAAACAAAAATACGAAAGAAATTAAAACTCCTTCTTATTAAAGTGATCTATGAAAACATTGTTACTGGACATTGAAAGAACTTGAGGCCTTTCCTCCAGAAAACCAGGACTTGATTGTCAGGCTTATATTAGGTTCTGAACCTTAATGCTATGCATTTGTTCTTATTAAAAAATCATTTCATTGAAAAGTGCATTAGTGATATGAACTTCTGGAGTTCTTCCATTTTAAAAATGTGCTATTTGCATGGGACTATTTGAATCTTTTTTCTGGCCCCCTCAGTTTCCCTTCCACTGGATAGGACTGAAGCTAGACTTTCCCCTTTCCATAAAGGAATAAACAGTAAATATGTTGTTTGCAAACTGATGTTTAATATTAGAGTGAAAGTTGAAATACTTAGGATACATTATAAGCATAATCCTAGGCAACTTTGTAAAATACATCTCTATCTTCTGAACCTATGTTCACATTGCTTTTCTAGGTATTTTAAGTTATGTTTTTTTCCTCTTTTCAGAGCTGCTTCTTTGAGGCTTTTTTTAAAAAAACTGAGGTGTAATTCATAAAGGGCTTTTTTTTTTTTTTGTAAGACTTCTTTTAACTATTGCCGGATGTTTTGCTCTAGTCCTCCAAGAAGGGCCATTTTATTTTTCAGAGTCACTTCTGAAATCACAGGGTCTTTAACCCTGGGGACTCTGGTGTCTGAGTGCTAATTTAGATTTAAGTTTGAGTAACCTCATCACTTCTCACCCCATGATAATGGAAGAAATACTTTGCTGTAGTTCTAGACTAAAAAGCTGGGGAAGAAACTCCATTTCTTTTTTGCACAAAAAACAAGCTATTGTGCAGAGTTTTTCCTTGTTGACATCAGCAGATGAATTGCACTGATAAGTGTTAATTCATATTTAAGAAATTAACTGAATCTCGGTTTGAGTAGATTTGGGATCTACATATAATATTCACTAGATCAGATAGCTTTTATATTTTCACATGTATACCTAGGCTTTCTCCACCCTTGTCAACATCCATTAGTTATTAAACTTGGTAAAATGGCATTGAAACATTACAACAATGTTCTGTTGTTCCAGTTTTACAAACTTTTACAGTGCAATACACATTATTTTTCTGAGACCAAAAAAAAAAAAAGGTTTATTTCTCAAGGTTCTTGATGTTCGTTTTAGCAGCATTTTATGGAGGATCTTTTACATACACTTTCAATAGATGGAAAACCAGACTGCAAATCCTTTTTTTCTTTTTAAGCAAACCATGCACCAGGTTTTTGGTACAAACTGTGTTAAGATGAGTTAAATTGCATTCTATTAACCCATATGAGCAGAGAAGGCACTGGCACTCCACTCCAGTACTCTTGCCTGGAAAATCCCATGGACGGAGGAGCCTGGCAGGCTGCAGTCCATGGGGTTGCTGAGGGTCGGACACAACTGAGCGACTTCACTTTCCCTTTTCACTTTCATGCATTGGAGAAGGAAATGGCAACCCACTCCAGTGTTCTTGCCTGGAGAATCCCAGGGACGGGGGAGCCTGGTGGGCTGCCGTCTATGGGGTTGCACAGAGTCGGATACTGAAGCGACTTAAGAGCAGCAACCCATATGAGTGTATTTCTGTGAGCACAGTTATGCTGAAATAAAGTTTTAAAGGGCAAAAAAAAGTGTACATATATATTTATAGAAGTCAAGTTACGTTGCTAAACATTTACATTGTTTGCCACCCTACTCCTGCATTTAAACATGGCATTTAAAAATACTTAGCAATGAGTATGGCTTGGAAACCAATTAATCAGCACAGATGGTACTGTAGCCCTGGAGCAACATCCCAGATTCCCCATCATATTAGGACATTTCCCCGTTAGTTGCTGGATTGTGGTGAAACATGGGAGGAGGGTGTCCTACGGGAAGACTGGCCAAGGCAGTGCCAAGGGACACTCAGGGGATGGGGGGAAGCTTTTTTCTTAACCATTTTTTTTAACCAACCAGAAGTGTTTTGATAGTTAACAACTGGCCCTACTTCATGACAGCTCAGTCAGTAAAGAATCCGCCTGCAATGCAGCAGAGTTGGGTTTGATCCCTGGTTGAGAAGATCCTCTGGAGAAGAAAATGGCAACCCACTCCAGTATCCCTGCCTGGAGAATCCCATGGACAGAGGAGCCTAGTGGGCTACAGTCCATGGCGTTGCAAGAATCAGACACGACTTAGCAACTAAACCACCAGTACCACATCCACTGGCTGAACACCTGTCCTGCTTGGCCTGTCATTATCAGGAAAACATAGTACGTGCTTATAGCAGATACCTCCAGCTAGCCCAGGCCTTGCCTGCCCAGTAACAGACTGGTAAGTCAAAACTATCATCAGAAATGTGAGGGAGTTCCAAGAAAACCTAGTGGGTTCAAGTCCTGGCAGGATTGCCTATTAGCTGGGTGTTATCCATATGGGTTATCTGTGAAATGCTCTTAAGATTTCTCACAGGGTGTTGCAAGGATCAAATGAAACGTCCCATAACCTTTTAAACGCAGTGATGAAGCACTGCATGTGCTCTTATCAGCATCCGGTCAACACACATTCCAACAAGCCCTTCTAATTTTAACAAGCACTTTTTAACAAGCACAGGTCCAGGTGGGGCACAAATGCTGCAGCCACCAGGAATCCAACAGCTCGGGCTTAAGACGGTCAGCTCTAGCTGTTGAAAAGATTCCAGCAAACCGACCAGCTGAGAAGCCTATAATATCAGATGATAGGATACAGTTTGTGATAGAAAGTCATGAAGAGCAGTCAGTCACACCTCCAAAATTAGCCATGATCACTGAAACAATGCTGGGCAAGCTGCTGCAGTAGGAACTGATCCTCTCCTAGGAAAAAAGAGGAAGGTATAAAATTCTTAACAGTAGCACCGCTTTTAAGAGCAAAAGATTAGAATATACTGGAATATCCAGATTGGTTCAGTGAATCATGGTTCATCCTTAAAAACGAACACCATGTAGACATTGAAAATACTGAAGAAATTCTTCACTTACATCAAACAAGCTCTAAAACACGCCAAGAAAAAAAAAAGATTCAGAAAAATACATGTGGCACACTATCACATGTAAAAAAATATAAATCCTTTCACAGCTGTCTGCAAATTTATAAACAAATACAAACATATACAAAAGCTGGCAAAACAACAGTTGCCTCTGAGAAGAACAGGCCGACTAGAAACCAAAAGTGCAAAGGTGATTGTTTTTAGTTTTCATATCTTGGTACCACATGACTGTATTACTATTCAAAGATCAATTTTAATGTAATTTTTTAAATGATGCTGGTTTGTGGACACTGGGTCATTAAAAGTCTTGCAGAGAAAATGACAGAGATAGATGATCATGGAAGTCAAAAATCAGTGCCCAGAAATCACGAAAAGGCAAACCTCATAATTGCATAAGACAAGCTCACACGTGCCATCTTTCTGTAGGCAGCTGCAGGCAAGCAAGAGTCAAGAGACTGACTTTCACAGCCCATTCCAGAGGCATGACAACACATCAATAAAGAAGCATATAGACCCACACCTACTGTGTACCAGGCACCGTGTTGGCCATCTGGGCATTTCAATACAGTGCAAATTTATTGTAATGGACAGAGGTGGAAATATACTGAGGGAGGGACACAGTTTTTTGAGGCAGAAGCCCACAGTGTCTCCCTTTCTGCTGAGCAAAGTAATAAAGCTACCCCTTTCTACTCCTCCAAAAAAAGAAGAAAAAGAAATATACTGAAGAGAGGAAATCCAACCAGCTGAGAGGGTGGACAAGCTTTCCACCGCAGTCAAGTGAGGTGCAGAATAAAATGCAATGACATCAGAGAGGGGAACTCCCGCCTTGGCTGTAAAAGTCCAGGAAATGACGTATTCAGGGAGACGTCTCAGCTATGGAGAAACAATACAAAACGCTCACCCCTCACATCTCTCGTTAGAAGAGAATGAATATGCCCCATTCAGAGGCATCTCGGTACACAAGGCTTAAGTGCAATGAGTACCTTTTATAAATAGCTGCAGGGTCCAGTAAAATACTTTGTCTTAGATGCTGTGGACACTGCCCGACCCGCCTGCAGCAGTCACCTGTCTCAGGGAGGAGCGGGAGTGAGTCACAGCCTGAGTCAGCACCTCACCTTTCATTTAAAGCAAGGGGGTGGGGATCCATTGGAGAACACACAATCACTTCTGCACGTTCAGCCACAAGCCCAGGCTGGGTTCCTCACAGAGACATGGCTATCTCAGGAACTCAGGGTGGCAATTCTTTTTGATAAGTACAGATTTTCAAAGAAATTTGGTATAACCTGAACAGCTGAAGCTTCTTTCCAGTGACACTTGTATAAAAACAGACATACTGGCTAGATCGATCCCTGCTGGGCTGGGCAGGGGAAGCCAAAGACAGGGGTTCATGTCAGAAGAGACCTCTGGACACAAGGCGGAAGAGGGGTGGAGGGGCAGCTCTGTTAGGAGGTGCCTGCGTGACAGACAACAAATCCCAGGCCTCCAATTCTCGATCTATAAGAAAAAAAAGACATGGGCTACCTTTCTAGATCACTCCCTGGGTTCCTTTCTAACTTCTGCAGGTGGTAAGTAATTTCAGTGGTAAAGAAATCCGCAAAAGGATTGCTGGGTTATGTGACTACTCTCTGTACAGCTGAAAACACCTATGGGTTTGCGTGTGGAGGTCAGATTTCTTTTTAAAGCACATTCTTGTTTTATTTTTGACGAATGACAGGTCAGGCCCCACGTTAAAGCTCTAAGCAAACAGATAAATCAGACCCAAGCCACCTTCAGAGGGCCCACAATTCAGAACAGTCAGTAAACACCTATTTTGACAGCTCCCAAAGAGCTTACCAGAAATTTCATAATGAAAATATCATTAAAAACAAAGAAGCCTATTAAATTCAACAGGCAATAGAGAAATTAATCATTAGAAAACCAAAGAGAAAAAAGATAAAGCTGTTCCCAGGTATTAGACAACAGGGCTCTAGAGGAAGTGAGTGGGGGTGGGAGAGTGGTATGAACAAGGAAAGTGCATGACAAGCCAAAGCTGGCCGGACCAACAGGGCCAGTTGCCAGTCTACTCTGACATCCTGAACACACACTTCCTCCTGAGCATCAACCACAAATGTGCTACTGACACACCAAACCTCTGCTCCATCTGAATTCAGTGTGCCACTTAAACTGGTTTCATTTTAAAGCTGCTGCTGCTGCTAAGTCACTTCAGTCGTGTCCGACTCTGTGCGACCCCATAGATGGCAGCCCACCAGGCTCCCCCGTCCCTGGGATTCTCCAGGCAAGAACACTGGAGTGGGTTGCCATTTCCTTCTCCAATGCATGAAAGTGAAAAGTGAAAATGAAGTCGCTCAGTCATGTCTGACTCTAGCGACCCCATGGACTGCAGCCCACCAGGTTCCTCTGTCCATGGGATTTTCCAGGCAAGAGTTCTGGAGTGGGGTGCCACTGCCTTCTCTACTAAGAGGTAGTTAGGAAAAGTAGCAAGACAAAAGGAACAGCCAGGTTTGGGGTTTTCTTTGTTTTTTTTTAAATAATCTGCTGCAATTCTCTCATAACTCAGCAGAAGACTTTAATTACCTGGGCTTCTCAAGGAACATGCATGAGGAACCCAAGGGCTCCACAAATGGAGTCAGGAGCACAATGGCTGAAATCAACCAGGAGGCATCCTTTACCAGATTGGAAAACACATACTACGCTAGGAGATGGGATTTTTAACACCATAAATTTGTTAAACTTTTAACTCTATTGCCACTAACCTATCTTAGAATATCACATCGGATGACATTAAGCACAATTCTATGTTTAAGTAAGTTTGGTTTATCAATATTTGATGGTCTCATAACAGGGCCATCCTGATTTCTGAGCATTCTAGTAGTTTATGGGGTGCTAGATTTCCAACCATGTGGATATATTTAACATACTGAACTGGACACTTTAAAATGGTTAAGATGGTAAATCTCATGTGTATTTCACCAGTTTTTTAATTTTTTTAAGTAGTAGTAGTACTAGTACCAGGATATAAAGGATCATTCTAAAGAAACTATCATCTTACTTCCTATTTTCCACAAGGCTTCCATGTACTTCCATGTACTTTCAAAGAGCTTAACAAATGCCTTTTGGCATTTCTATCAGATTGGAACCAGAAATGGACAAGCCATCAGCCTTGCTCATAAGCTCACCAACTAGGAGGAATAATGTCCCTCCAACAGACATGAAGAGAGTATCTTCCACACATACAGGATTTGGCCAGGCCATGAGGGCAACTAAGATGCTATGCTGTCTTATGTGCAAACACCCACAGCTACATCAGCTAACTAACGCTGGCCTGGAGAATTTGGAGACTCTGCTGGAAGAAGTGCTGTGGTCATGTGGAGTGTCCCCAGTTAGCAGGTGGAAGGGCATCAGTGGCTGTGTATTTGCTATCACTATACTAGGCCATTATGGGAGAAGAACATTTCGAACTGTAAGATACTGTTCTGTTAAGAGCAAGATCAGGCAGTACAGATTTAATTCCAGGAATTGGCTACCAAGATGTTCACGTGTATGGCACAGCACTGAGTGGACTGGGCATTGAGCAGCTAGGTTTCAGGACTCACACTGCCACTACCCAGCTGTCACTCAGCTTTCCTGGGGATCAGTCGTACCTCTACAGATAAAGGGCTGAGCCAGTCCACCTGTCAGTCATTTTCACGGAAGTCCTCAATGAGGGAGGAGATGACTGAGTTTGGGAGCACACCCAAGGTGACCAGCAAAAGCTTGAACTGTCTTTAAAAGTCTTATGCTTTATATTTAAAAACTTACTCATATTTCAACCTGCACTACACTGAGACAACTCTTTTATTTTAAGTAACTCACCACCATACCACCTCCAGAAGATGTTCCCTAATGAATCTGTGGCACACACCAGGACAAGGGTTGAAGGTCCTGTGAGTCACACTCTTGCATAACTGCAGAGATACTTTCTTTCCTTTCAGATTGTGAATTACCTCACTACCTTTTTAGCTAATACCACTAATCTTGAAAGAAGACGACCGGAAATTGACAGAGCTTTAGAATCCTTGGTGCCATTCAGTTTTCTCCATCCCTGACAACTCAACAAGGCCACATGTCATCCTTGCTCAATGCACACGGTGAAACGCTGTGCTCGTGGAGGATGATCAGGAAGACCAGCAATCGAGCAGGGAGCAGGGAACCGGAAGCCAGGCCCTGGCGCCCTGCGTGTCTACCCGGCATGCAGGACACACTGATGCCACGCTGTCTGGGACAGAACTAGATGTGGGAGCTGCAGATACTCCCATATGAGAGACCTCCATCCAACACATAAAGTGAGTTTTGTAAGAGGTTAACAAAATATCCAGTTGGCCAGAAAGTTCACTCAGGTTTTCCTATAACATCTTACAAAAAACCCAAATAAACTTTTTGGCCAACCCAGTCAATAAGCAGCTGTGATTCTCTGTAGCTCAAACATGGCCTAAGAAACTGGAAATCCTTACGGAGTTTACCTTTGTTTAAGGAAGTTTACCTCTTCCTTCTTCCAAGCGCCCCTCTTTAAGGCAATGTGATAGTTCCCATCCATCTGTGGACTTCCCCTCACCTCTGGGGGCAACTTAACCTCTGATCTGACCCCCAAAGGGTAAATTCCGCTGTCTGCCAGACTGTAAAAACAGCTATAGAACTCCCCCATATGAGGGGATCCCGACTACTACTTTACTTTAAGGCACCTGCGACATTAAAGGCTACCGTTTATTGGAAGTATTGGGCACAATGCTCAGGGCTTCCTACTAACTACATTTCATCTTCACAATTCTATGAGGCAGTTTTCATTAGTGCCTCACTTTCACTGATGAGGACAAGCAACTCGCCCAAGATCAAATCAACAGAGTGTGAGGCAGCTGAGATTCAAACCCCACATTCCTTTGCCTGTAGAACAAAGTTCTTATCCTATAAGGCAAATGTCTCCCCAGATGCTGAGTAACTTATGTTTGTTGTTGAGTCACTAAGTCATCTCCGACTCTTCTGCAACCCTATTGACTGTAGCCTGCCAGACTCCTCTGTCCATGGGATTTTCTAGGCAAGAATACTGGAGTAGGTTGCCAGGCCCTCCTCCAAGGGATCTTCCCGACCCAGGGATAGAATTCCTGTCTCCCACATTGCAGGTGGATTCTTAACCATTGAGCCACCATAACGATATATTATTATTTACTGAGGAATTAGAAGCAACCAAAACAACACCCACCGTCTCCCACCATGATAACTACCCACCGACCTGCATGTGCGCCCCTTTACTCTGCGGTTGATGAGTTACTGGTTCTCCAGTAACCAGGTAACCTTCCCCACAATGCATCTCTCTCACCCACGCTCAGACATCACACCAGCAAGTCTCCCCACCCCTGTGTTCACTTCTCCCTTTCTGTTGAACCCTCCTTGTCAACAAACCCTCTCACTGTCACTTCCTCCCATTTAAAATAAAATTCCCTCTCGACTCCAATTTCCCCTCCAGCTCTTGCCCTGCTCCCCTCTCCAGGACCTCCGATTCATCTTCTAGTCTCTCACTTGGTGTTGGAGAAGACTCTTGAGAGTCCCTTGGAATGCAAGGAGATCCAACCAGTCCATCCTAAAGGAAATCAGTCCTGAATATTCACTGGAAGGACTGATGCTGAAGCTGAAACTCAAATACTTTGGCCACCTGATGTGAAGAACTGACTCATTGGAAAAGACCCTGATGCTGGGAAAGACTGAGGGCAGGAGGAGAAGGGGACGACAGAGGATGAGATGGTTGGATGGCATCACTGACTCAATGGACATGAGTTTGTGTAAACTCTGGGAGTTGGTGATGGACAGGGAGGCCTGGCGTGCTGCAGTCCATGAGGTCACAGAGTCGGACACGACTGAGCAACTGAACTGAACGGAGTCTCTCACCAGCCCACACCAGGCACGGCTCCTGCTCCACTCAAGAGCTCAATAAGGTCAGCCGTGGCCTCCATATTGCTGTGCCAGGGATCAAATCTCAGTGCTATTTGACAAAGCTGATTGATCACTCCCTCTCTAAACCACCTTCATCGTGTGGCTTCCAGGACAGCACGTTGCCTAGTTCCCTACTTTGCTGGCCATTCCTCTTCATGCCTGGCGCTGGGTCCCGCATCTCCACTCTCTATGAGAGAATACCCTGCAGGTCTGTCCTTAAGTCTCTATCCTCTCCTCCTTGGTGATCTGATTCTTTCAGTCCACAGCTCCGAATACAACCTAGAACTATGGCTCCGCTATCTGTATCTCCAATCCAAACCTTTCCATCCAAACTTCACACTCATTCAACTGCCTACTCAACAACTCCACTTGATATCTGGACATCTAAAAACTATGATCTCCAAAATTAAACTCCTGCTCTTCTCCTCAAATCTATTTTTATAGTTCACTCTAAACCACTGTATGATAACTTTATCCTTCTAGCTTTTCTCTCTTTAACTGGCCCATAGGAAATCCTATTCACTCTACTTTCAAAACATAGCCAGAATGTATCTACTTCTCACTATCTTCACCACCACCTTGGGCCAAACCACTATCATCTCTTACCTATTATTTAAAAGGACTTTCATCATTAAGATCACTACAACTGTACTTGTGTGCTCCCAATAATGCAGAAGCTACAGAAAGGCAGGACAACCCACTCCAGTATTCTTGCCTGGAAAATCCCATGGACAGAAGAGCCTGGTGGGCTATAGTCCATGGAGTCACAAAGAGTCAGACAGGACTGAAGTGACTTAGCACAGCAGCTAGAGAATCCCTGCAAAATCTAAGTCAGAACATGTCATACTCTTCTTAGCATCCTCCAATGGCTTCCCATCTCATTCAAGAGTAAAAACCAGCCTTCCAATGACCTATAAGGCTCTCCACAATCTGGCTCTAAGGAGACTACAGGCTTCTTTGCTGCTCCTGAACATGCTTCTGGCCCAGGGCCTTTGCACCTGCTGTTCTCACTGCCAGAATACTTTTCCCCCAGTACTGACATGGCTTGTGCCTGCTCCATGAAGTCTTCCTGGCTGCCTGACAGCCAACTATTTCCTACTCTAGCTGAGGGGATCCTCGTGTCTCAGGGCTCATCTCTTAGGGTTATCCTGTGAGCAAGGGTCCCGCGGATGCCCCTCCACATTCCCCCAAATCCTTTCTCAGCCTTGGGACCTATTGCAGCCATGGGCCCTTTTTGAATACAAGGTTTGGAAAGTACTTTTCTTTCTAAACTGGCTGATCTGATATGGAATCTGAAAAGACTTTACTGTGTGCTGGGCAGTCAAACACTTCTCCAGCTGGCCCCCGAAGTCCTCCCTTGAGGTTTGGACCATCTAATTCAGGGGCTTCTCCTTCGGTTCTCCCCAGGACTCTATCCTTGAGCCTCTAGAAGATCCAACAGAGTCCAGATCCACCTCCTTTTGCACTTGCGGGTTTCCATAAGACTCTTTATCACCAGATCTGAAAGCCAGCTCTCAACTTTCCTGAGTACTGTCCTAAGTTGGCCTCTGGGCCTACTCTCACTAGCCACTACAAGGCCTCTGGATTCCTGAAGCCCAAACAACAGGTTTTCAACACTGCACATTTCCTCCAGGTATTTTAAATATCTTCTCCTATCAATCTCCAATCTCTCTGGGCCTTGTAGAATTCTAAACATTTCCATTTCCCTTTGTACTCAAGGGACAGATGGAACTACATTGTCAAGAAGTAGGGTGGAAGGGAGGGGTCATATCAGTGGGAAGGGAACCCAGGAAAAAAATTTTTTTTTCACTTTCCTCAGCAGAGAGGGAATACAAAACTTCGAATTCCTTGTGCTACCCAGTGGGCCATTCACACTAAGGAACTACCATTCCACACACACATCACAGCACCCATGGATGGGATCCTAAAGTTAACTTTACATCATGTTGCTTTATCAGGACCTCGGAAGACTGATCCCTTGATCAACAGCAGTATACCCTGAAGACAAGGACTCTGATTCTGCAAACAGAAGAGGTTATTTGTTCAGGAGACGTACAGTTCAGTGACATTCTACGCTCTGGGTCTGAAACATTTATTATCATGTCTATCTCTCTCTTAGACACACACACATGATTAAAATAACCTCAGTACAAATGAAAGTCCTTTTCAAAATGAAGAAACTGGAGCAACATTGATATCACCAAGCAGAGCAAGCACAGACCAAGGGTAAAGAGGCAGTACCCTGTGCTCTGTTTAGTCTACGTATCACCAGTATGCCCCTTGCAAACTACACCAAGGTTTATTTTTATTTCTATACTCCCAAGCTTATAAAGCCTATTTCTCTAAAAGGTTTTTCTCATATCTGAAAGGCTTTTCAAAAAAAGTAATCTTCGGATTGTATGACATGCAAAACATATCCAGCTGGTTGGCAAATAAACATGCGAGGAGACAAACCATGGCTTCATGTCCCTTGTTTTTGCCTTCTGCACTTTCTTTCATGGTACTTTCCCCATTCCGGCTAATTCAGAACAGTTGTCCTTACCACTTAATTGGCTTTCAAGACTTAAAAGTTTCCTACAGTCTTTTCGCCAATTTGGGATTAGACGAAGTGACAGGGGTACCCAACAGTAGAATCCAGCACGTGTAGACGTGGAGGTGTGGTGTGGGGAAGAACAGCCGCTACACTGTGGCCTAAGAAAGGCGTCATTCTGCCAACACACCAACCACGCAACAGGCGAGCTGATTCAGAATTCTCCAGCCCTGATGATCGGAACAGAAAAGCCAGACAGCATCCATTTAGATGGTGATCATTCCACCCTGTTACTAGACTAACAGGGACCAACACTGGTGAAGTTCACAACTAGTTAACAATTAGTCTCTTAATTTAGTTCCAAGAAATCTGTGTGCAATTCTAAATACCAGTTTAATAAACAAAAATTTGCTAAAACATGACTTCCACGCGTTGTCCATGCATCTCTCAACTTTAGGCAGCTTCATCATTGACAAATCAGATCCAGCTTTGCACAGGCTCCTTCCTAGCATACATTAATGCCAAACAAAGGACAAGAAAAATAAATCATCACCAGCCCAGCCCTGGGCGGAGTGTACACTACCCAGCCTGCCAGGAATGGGAGTGGAGGGGTGCGACTTTCCAAGTCACAGAGGTCTGAGAAGATCTGGAAACCAGACATTTGGTATTCCTTATGAATAACGCCAGCCTGAATGTGCACAAGCCACCCTCTGTAGGTACTCTATGCCCAAAGTCCCTGCCCATCATTCCTGCACCAGTATGCCCATTCATCTCCACTGCTTGTGGAAACCCTGCTGCTGTTCATCTAATGCCACGGCTGCCAAAAGACCACAAGGTATGGTTCTCCTGAGATGTACTCTTCCAACATGGTAACTGTAGAATGGAGGCAGAGAGAGGATGGACACTTGAACATCATCACAATCGATGCCCCGAAGAGAAAGTACAGCCACACAAACCAGGCAGCGTGGAGGCTGCGGACTGAGAACCAACTCGCCCAGCAAGTCATGGGCACTTCACCTCTCACTGTCTTGGTTTCCACATTTATTTAACATGCACAAAGTGCTTACTCTGAGTCAGGACTAGTCTAAGGTACAATTATCCTCATTTTATGGCTGAGGAAAGAGACCTAGAGGGATGAGGTGTTGTGATTTATAATAATATAGGTTTGGTTCTCATCTGTTCCCAGCACAGAGCTCCTAAAACCCTAGGAATTTGCCAAGTAAGGAGAGTGACAAAGGTGTCTTTTGTTATGTTAATGAGGTGGCTCCGCCTGCACCTAAGGAGGGAGGCACTTTATTGGGGGTTGGAACTTTCAGCCCCACCCTCCTGACCTCCAGGGATGAGGAAGGGCTGGAGGTTGACTTCTCTCGGCCATGGCTAATGTTTTAATCAATTGTGCCTAATTATCAAAGCCTCCATAAAAACTCAAAAGGATGGAGTTTGCGGAACTTTGGGGTTGGAAATCACATGGAGATTTGGCGGTGGGGGGGCCGTGGCGGCATGCTGGAACAGTGCATGTAAACTCTAAACCCTTCCTCCATACCTTGCCCTACGCTCTCCTCCACCTGGCTGTTCCTGAGTTATATCTTTGTATAATACACTGGCAATCTAGTTTTTTTTTTAAAAAAAGCTTCTCCAAGTTCTGTGAGCCACTACAGCAAATTAATCAAACCCAAGGCAGGGATCGTGGGAAATTCCAATCTATAGCCAGTCTGTCAGAAGCCCAGGGGACAACTTGGATTTGGCGTGGGCATCTGAAGTGGGGGAGGCAGCCATGTAGCACTGAGCCCTTAATCTGTGGGAGCTGTTGCTATCTTCAGGGAGACTGACAGAACTGAGCTGACTGGTATCTGAGGATGGTTTGATGGTGTGTGGGGAAAACTGGCATGGGGAGCAGAATGTTAAGTATTCTGCACAATGTACAGCGGGAAATGGTAGAGAAGGTCTTAATCCCATCCACTGGGATCCAGACTCCAGCTCTAGAATCTGTTCTGATGCATTATATTATGTTCCTTCTGGGTAAAAACGGAAAGCTCATCTAGCTCAAACTTAGAAAATGTTATGAACAGATTCTCAGATCACACCTATAGAAACTGGTATAATAGATCTGGCCTGAGCTCAAATTTGGAGAAGGAAAAGGCAACCCACTCCAGTATTCTTGCCTGGAGAATCCCATGGACAGAGGAGCCTGAAAGGCTACAGTCCATGGGGTCATAAGAGTTGGACACAACTTAGTGAGCCTCAAATTATATTTTTACAAAGAGATTCTCCAAGTTACCTTGATGACCAGCCAGGTTTGAGAACTCAGAAAGTTCCTTGTAGACAAAATCATTTGATTCTAAACTTGTACCCAAACACAGGAGGGGGCTGGCCCTGCTCCCAGGGCCCATTACTGTGGGGGCTCAACCTTGACCACTCTCTCAAAAGGCCATTAGAACTCTGGTTCTGACCCATTGCTCACCTGGATCACCATTCTACATACAACTCTCACTGGAGGGGGTTAGTAGCTACCCCACCACTGTACTTAAAGAGCTACATGCATCCAAGACCCCCTTACTGACCATGAGTAACTAACACTAGCCATCAATTCACACATACCCTCACATGCTTACTTCCATTTGACCCCCACACCCTTGTCAAGTAGCTTCAGGACCTTAATCTACAGCCACCCTTCTCTATGTAGTCTTGCTTTAACAACTAGCAGATCTCAGCACCCAGTGCAGTATAGGTCAGCCTGTATTTCTGGGGTTAAGTTATCAAGTGTGCCTTTAAGGCAAAAGTCAAGTGTAATTAAAAATCACTCATAAAAATCCCTTAGCAGGGCCTTGGGCCCTTGAGAACTCAAAAAAACCAAGAGTTAACCTCTTTGAACAGAGAGTCGGATACGACTGAGCGACTAAACTGAATTGAACCTCTTTGATGTCTCTTTGCATTACCACTATAGCTTCCCTTTCCCTGGAGGCAGCAGAGAGCAATGTCTACAGTAAGTTCGAGAAGTGCAGACCATAAAGGGATTTCTCCCTCTTTACCCGATGGCTGTATGGCATCACGGACTCGATGGACGTGAGTCTGAGTGAACTCCGGGAGTTGGTGATGGATAGGGAGGCCTGGCGTGCTGCGATTCATGGGGTGGCAAAGAGTCGGACACGACTGAGCGACTGAACTGAACTGAACCCTGAGCCAGAGAAGTTGATTGCACAAGTTAAATTGAGCATATGCTATGACTCCATTTTATTTGCAAGGCATATTCAAGGTGCTATCTGGCAAAGAAATGAACATAAGACCCCTGCCCTCACATAACCTATTATCCACCTGGGCGGGATTAGCCCATACCCTGAAAATGGCAGACAACAGTTAAATATTACATAATTAAATAATACAAAGCCATTAAAGCTGTCAGGCACATGACAGGAAGGACTACAGACATTCAAAGGAAGAGGACGTGATGTAGTATGGATTGGGCTCAAAAGGCTTTCATGGAGAAAGGCAAACTGGTTCTTACAACATGATGATGTTCTTCAGGATGGACCAACTTGGAACTAACCAGCATTCCAGGAAAAACTGACCCTGTCATCTGAGCACAGGATAGTATGTTCCATACGTCTCCAATATCTATCTTGAAAGTGCCAGGGCATTCACCTGTCACTCTGTTCCTATGCTGAGTCAAGGTCTAAGGGAATCCAGGCATCACAGTTCCAGTACTACTTGGTGACAAAGCTTAAATCCTGATACTACTGATAGCACCACCAACTCAATGGACACGAATTTGAGCAAATTCCAATAGTTGAGAACAGAGGAGCCTGGCGTGCTGTAGTGCATCGAGTCACAGAGTTGATAAGACTTAGAGCCACTGAACAACAATATTGCTATGCTAAAATAGGGAATTATACAACCAAGAACATAGTAACTGACTCTTTAAAATAATGTAAAGCTTTTTTACTTACATGGGCATTTCACTTGACTTTCCTGACATTATTATTCATACCACAAAAATACTTTTTTTTTTGTAAACCCTAAGTCATGACTTGATAGATTCACGAGACCAGCCTGTGTTAAAATTAAACTTGTCTATTTCTGCTTTCTTGCAGAGTCCTAAGAGCTCCTCTAAGTCTCCCTGCCCGTTTTGGCTCTTTCTCCACTCTCAGGACTCAAGGTGACCGAGACAGTCCCTGGACGATGGCCCTGGTCCACATGGCACTCTGAATGAATGCAAGGAAGCGAGTGCTTAGGTACACATCCTGCACATAGTTCTGATCCCCAGCTGGCTCCTCACTGGGCTTTTTCAGAAGAGGAAGGAATGACAGGCAAAGAAGGAAGGACCCAGAAGCTGATCCAAGGCCAGCTGGAGTAAGTGTCCATAGGAAGAGAGTCCAGGCACAGATATTTCAATTGACAGCCCTGACCCACATGGGAAGTGGTTTAATAAATCAACCTAACATAGTACATTTCCAAAACTCAATTTCTCCAGGTCTGAAGGACACGTCTGACTTTTCCTTTTAGAGGTGAAATGAGCATGAGTCAGAAATACCAAGTTCAAATCTAGATTCTGTTAAGATTCTGCTTAAGCACTCATGAGACTATAGACATTTCTTTAACTTTCAGCTTTAGTTTCTTCATCTATAAGTTTCTTTATCTAGCTGGACTAGACGATCTCTAGTTCAGTAAAATTGATTTTAAGAGCAAGAGCATCACAAGTGTGAGAAAAACCAAGAGTAAACATTATAGAGTCAAAACAGAAGCAACAGTGGGCCTGGTGGGCCTTAGGAAGAAAGTGGAGATCAGGAAGTTCCCAAAAAGAAAATCTCAATTGGGATAAGTCCAGCATCACTCCTAGCATCGAAGATATAACTAAAGATCTAATCCTTCTGGATTCTGTCCTGCAATCACACACAGACTCAGCTCTTCCCAGAAGAGTAAAAAGGGCCGACTCACAGGATGGACATACCCACAGATGCCATTCCATACTTTCTACCTAGTTGGAGTGACTCAACCTTAGATCCTGACCTCAGTAACTCAGCCAAACTTCTTTAATATCTAGCCTAAAAAGCCCAGTGAAGTTTTATGATCTCTACTTCAGTTTTACAGTCCCTAAAGTTTTAGGAATAGCCAATGGCTCAGATGTAAAGAATCTGCCTGCCAAGCAGGAGACATGGGTTCGATCCCTGGGTCAGGAAGATCCCCTGGAGAAGGAAATGGCAACCCACTCCAGTATTCTAACCTGGAAAATCTTAAGGAAAGAGAAAGAGTCAGATACGACTTAGAAACTAAACAACAACAACAAACATGTTTCAAGGCTCTCAGGTACAACATTATTCTGTCATAAAATCTTAGAGTTTGAGATTTGAAATATTTAAACAGCATCGTAGAAAGTTTAACCCACAAAAATCTATGGTTTGTTCCCACAACACTGCATTCATCTGATATGCTCACACATCTTTGATATTTTACTTCTACCTCAATGAAGTTCCTTGTTTGAGACATTTACTTTTGCTGTAAATCTAAGATTGACTAAAGTTAAAATGCTTTGAAAATGAGGTTCATAAATGTGATTAAGTTTAATTTACCCAATGCCAATAACCTTCAACGTCACTCTTTGGCAGAGTGAGACTCATAGGATGTTTAACACCTGCAGAGTCACGGGCAACGGGAGGAATTCAGTTACTGCTTCTAAATGCATCACCATTAACAACTACCATTTAGTCAGCAAATACCCATGCCAGGCAGGAATTAGGCACTTTGCATGTTATCTCTTAATCCTCACAACAAGCCTATTGAGCAGTAATAGCTCCATTTTACAGATAAAAAACACCAAGGCTCAAAGTAACAGCTGCAAAATACCAAGAAGGAATTTTGAGCTTAGGTGTCTCTCACCAGTGCCCTGAAATACTCCCAAAAGTGCAGAGTTTCGGAGGCTGGCCCATAAGCTGTGGGGTCTCAACCTTACTGGGCCGTTACTTGACACCCACATCCTTTACTGACAAAGGTGATAACTAATATGGGTATGGCCTGTGTGTACCGGTTCTCCTGGGTGAGGCCAGTGCTGCCAGATTACTTTACCAAAAGAAGGTGGGGGCGTGGCACCTGACATAAATCACAGCCCCCTAGAGTGGGCTATTGCCACACTCCCAGGTCCAGAGAAAGACACAGTTCCCTTAAAGTGGGCCACTCCTTTCTGTCAGTCCCTAAGAGCATTTCTAGAAGGCATCAGCCCCCAAACATAGGCTCGTTCTTACATACCTGCAGCACGTCTAACAGCAGAGAAGCCCACCAGCAAGAACAAGTCTGAGCAAGCACACCGCTAACCTTGGTGACAACAGAGATCCTGGCTGAAACTACCTTTTGCAAATCTCCACCCCCACAGATAACTTTCCGCCCCACTACCTCCCCTTCACAATGTTTGCTTGAACCAGTATTTCAAGGAAACCACCAGCTTCAGTAGAGGACTAGTGCAGAGAATGCCAAGGAGAACATATTCCCTCTGCTGGCCCGTGGTCTTTTCTGCACTAACAAGTTCATTCTCCATATGGGTGAATGCTCATCTACACATTCAAGTCCTCAGAGACACCAAACATCATCCATTAACTGAGTTAGCAGAAACCACCTTTCATTTCAAATTTACAGCATCACAATTATTTCTGCTGAGAGAAAATAGAGCATAAGCAGCTCTCAGGCCTGCAGACCACCCCCCGGCCTTCCCACCCTGCACTCATTTCTTTGCTTCACTGGTAGGTGTTATTAGAAAAATCTGACTTTAAGTTTCAGGCACCTACAACCTTCACCAATTCCGAAGTTCTTAATTACTGAAATCAAGATGTTCTCTGCAGCCCTAAAACCCCATTCCCCTCTCATAAAGTCCTCTCCTCTGTGGCTGTACTTTGCATTCTTCGCTCTGCTGGTCCTGGAAGGACCTCAGCTCAACCAAAGGGCTGGGGGTGGGGGGTGCGAGACCTTTTGTGAGTTTATTTTTCGGTAGCCCAGATCAAGAATGCGGCCCCACAGCGATTAAAGCCACTAAGCTCCCAAATACCCTTTCCTGCCTAAACAGTTTGATCATGTGGGAACCAAACACTGTCTAAGAAAGAAAAGGAGAAGCTACGATTGCCGGTCTCCACTTTCTCTCTGGAGGAGCACCGCTGTGCCACGGTGTTGGGGGGGGTCGGGGTTTGTCACTTCCAGACCTCATTTGCAAAGCCCCCAACCTAGATCGGACATTTTGCTTTAACCCCTCGGCAGGGCCTCCCAGGGCTGGGGCCCACCGGGTCTCGGGTGGCGCCGGACGCTTTGCGGCTTGTGCGGGGTGGGGGTGGGGGGTCGGCCACACCACTAACAGGGTCTTATTTTCTCAGCTGATCTAGTTCTGCGGAACAGGTGCTTGGTTGGTTCCATCTTTTTAAAAGCGAGGGAGGCGTGTAAAAGTCTCGCCTACCAGGGAACCCGCCCTTCGGGGAAAGCCTCGCAGGACGTGATGAAAGGTGGCCTTCCAACTTCGGCGAGGCGCGCGAGTCTGCTGGGGAGCGGGCGGGGTGGGGCGGGGTGTTCTCCGTGCGTTTGGGAAAGGCCTGGATCTCCCTAACGACCCTCTCAGTCATCTCACCGCAGCGAAAACAGCGACCCCCCCTACACCCCAAGTCACCCCCCGCTCACACACACACGTGAAGCTCAGCAAAGCGTGCCACCTGCCGGGTTCCAGCAAACATGCCCGGAGGGAAGGATCGCCGGAAAGCACTTTGTTTAAAAAAAAAAAAAAAAAAGTAAACTCTCCCGGGTCCGAGGACAGCCCCGCCTGGCACCGGGGCCGCGGTGTGCAGAGTCGGGCCCCGGGTTTTCTTTCCGGGGCTGAACTGGGGAAGGCGCCGCGCCAGGCGGGGCCGGAGGGGAGCGCGCGGGGCGCCGGGCCCCGCTCCCCCGGAGCCTGCGGAGTGCCGGACCGGGCAAGGCCGGCCGGCGGGAACGCGGAGAGCCTTCGACGTGGTTCGCGCGTGGGCCGGGGCCCGGGTGGGGTGGACAGAGTCGGGAACTCACAGCCGCTTGTCCTCAGGCTGCAGCTGCCAGTGCATCGCCAGCGAGAAGCCGAAGAGGCTCCCGGAGTCCCCGGTTTTCTCGATCACATTGTCCTCGCGGGTGTCCAAGTTGAAGGCGGTGCCGAGCCGCGGCAGGAGCCCCACTGACAGGTAAAGCAGCCACAGCCGCCCCGCGGCCGCCATGGGCCGGCGCACCGAGAGGGGAGCGGGAAACTGCGCGGCCGCCCCGCGCTTCGGGCCGGATTCGGGGCTACAGCGCCGCTGCCGCCGCGGCCACCTCGGTCTCCTCTCGCCGCCGCGCCCGGCCCCACCCCCGGGACGAGTCGCGCTCTCCGCCCGGCCGCTCCCCCTCGCGGGCAGCTCCCGACCACTGAATGAGCCCGTTGTTCTCAGGAGACTCGCAGGCGTTTTATCAAGTGACGAGGACGCCGGCCCCGCCCCGGCCCTCCCCAGCCCCTGGCCCCTCCTCGCGCGCCCGCCGCCGGCACCTTTGCGGCCCGCCCGGCTGCGGTGCGACCCGGCGCTGCCCCTCTGCGCCGCCCCCGCCACCCCCACACCTGGTCGAGAAGCCGCGGGGGAGACCCGGAGGCGAGCTGCGGGCCGGGCAGTCCCAGCCTGCGGGTCCTCCTGGAGCAAACCGCTTGAATTCTGGTTGCCTTTCGGCACAGAGCCGGAAAGGCGTGTACTACTGTTCTAAAAACAAGTGGTGGTGATGCGCCGGCCGTATAGGCCGGGAGCCCCTGGTGCTCGCCGACCCACGTGCAAAGGCTGCGTTCATTCATTCCACAAGTGTTTCTGGAGCGCTTAACGCGGGCCTGGTACCTGGGGACTGGAGCTGTATAGATTGTTCTCGGTCCTCAAGACCTAACGTCTTTTAAAAACGATAACAGCACAGATTTTAAGAGGGCTGCGCAATTGCAAACGCACAGCTAGTATCCCATTTCATGCTCCTAACAATCCTATGAGGTGGGTATTTTCTTTTTGCAGATGAGAAAACTGAAGCTCAGCCTTGCCCCAGTGTCTCCAGGGATCTGCGTCCAAGTGGAAAGGAGAGTTTGTGGGGAAAGTCACACTAGTGTAGGCAACTTAAAACTTGATTTCCAGGTATTCCCAGGCTGAGAAGGTCCTCATCAGTGAAGGAAGAGTTATTTAAAGTGGCACCCAGGCGCTCAGGAGCCCTTCCTTTCTGCCCCAAATTCCCAGAACTAGTTGGGAGAATTTCCCTGCCTAGAGACTGCTCCGGATCAGCGTGGGTGGCCTAAACGCTCCAGCCTCCAGCACAAGGGGTAGGGCCTCTAGTGAGGTGTTGACCCCTGGGGTGACTTTATCCTGCAGGGGTTCTTAACCCAGGAGGAGAGAGAATTCAGGTTACTCTGAATTTGGATGAAAAATTTACATTTTTATTTTCACTAATCCTTTAATATTTAGTATTTCCTTCCTAATATTTAGCATTGGTTTTCTTTATATTCCTATGTATTTTATCTTATGCATTTAAAAACGTTGTTCTGTAAAGGAGTCATGGCCTTCAGCAGTTTGCGAAAGTGCTAGCTCAAAGATTCCTGGAATGCCTTGGGGAGCCTGCCTTGCTCTTACATCCCTACTTTGGAAATAGAAGCTGAGTGAGTCCCAGGGAAGAGCTGGAGCTCTGAATATGCATGTGGGGAGGAGGAGGCATGGTCACGTGCCATGTAGCCTCAAGGGGTATTTGTACACACAGAAAAGCCACCTGAACATGACAAGTGTCCACAGGTGGTAACAGCTGCTAGAAGTAGGGTATGT
The DNA here is from genome assembly GCA_006408695.1 of Aepyceros melampus. Lineage (NCBI taxonomy): Eukaryota > Metazoa > Chordata > Mammalia > Artiodactyla > Bovidae > Aepyceros > Aepyceros melampus. The sequence continues at coordinate 538,362 of SJXQ01004415.1, read as the reverse complement.
CCCACTTTTCTCCCAATCGTGTTGTTCGGTTGTTAAGTTGTGTCCAACTCTTTGGGACCCCATGGACAATAGCACACCAGGCTCCTCTGTCCTCCACTATTTCCCAGAGTTTGCTCAGATTCATGTCCATTGAGTCAGTGATGCTGTCTAACCATCCCATCCTCTTCTGCCCACTTCTCCTCCTGCCCTCAGTCTTTCCCAGCATTAGGGTCTTTTCCAGTGAGTCAGCTCTTTGCATCAGAAAGCCAAATCACTGGAGCTTCAGCTTCAGCAACAATCCTTCCAATGAATATTTATGGTTGATTTCCTTTAGGATCAACCGGTTTGATCTTGCAGTCCAAGGGACTCTCAAGAGTCTTCTCCAGCACCACAATTCAAAAGCATCAATTCTTCTTCCAATCAATACTTTCAGTCAAATATAGTCAAGTTCAGTAGACAGTCTTGAAGGTCATACTGTTTTAACCTGTACGTGGTAACTGTGATAAGATTGAGAAACTATTGTAGATTATAATCTAGCAAACTAAGAAACACCTGCAATATGATTTTTCATGCAAATTAACCTTTCTTTTTCATGTTAAACACATACTATTCCAGAGGGACTGGTCCCAGCTATTATAGCTAGAACACAGCCTCAGTGTAGGCTGGTACTCAGCAGGAGCACTGATGGGGCTGTAATGGTTGCTGAAATATTCCTGAGCTGGTAGATAAAAGCCATGCCCTAAGCTCCCCAAATTCAACTGGCCCCACCCTAGCCACTTCCCTGTGACCTACCAACTTTCCCACAATTCAGCAACTAATAGGTTTGAGCCCTTAAGCCCTGCCTGGCACTACAAGGGCATCTTCCAATTGGGTGTGCCCATGTCATAACAGCTGTTAACTATACCGAATATCACACCCTGCTTCCAAAAGTAATCTTGCTTCCTCCCCACGATACGTTTAGTGGATGATGTTTGATAGCCAGAGTTAGCTAGTTAATCGCAAATATCAACTGAGCTCAAATTGAAATTTTATATAATGTTAAATTTAAATATAGTGCTGTGTGCTCGGTTGCTTAGTCATGTCTGATTCTGTGATCCATGGCCTGCAGCCCTCCAGGCTCCTCTGTCCATGGAGTGTTCTAGGCAAGAATACGGGAGTAGGTTGCCATTCCCTTCTCCAGAGGATCTTCCCTACCTAGAGATCGAACCCACATCTCCTGCACTGCAGGTGATTCTTTACCACTGAGCCACCTGAGAAGCCAAAATTATAGTGCTAATAATGAATAATACTTGTGTAGGAGAAGTGAGGGATAAAGGAAAACAAGGATGAGAGTCTTGTTCTGGAGTGTGCCATATGCTCATCACATATGACTTTTGCTCCTGCCTTCCACCTACCTCTGGCTGTGATGCCAAACATACTTGAAGTTGAGTCAAACTTGGGCTCTTAATAATCCCTTTAAAGACTGTCCCCTCTTCTTGATTAACTGTAACAACCATGTTTTGTGAATTAGTTGTCAATTCTGTGGTAAATAGAGGTAAGAGTGAAATAAGAAGTGTCTTAGAAAAGGGAGACTTAGCAGTCCTTCAGGATCTGCTGAGGACACTGTCAGCCTATAGGGCGAAAGGAATGAAAGAATCAAGAAATCTAGAAATTATGAAGGAAAGATCTGAGGAGGGAGGTACATAGTTATAAAGAAAAAGAATCTGGAAAAAGAGGAAACTTGTCTGGGACCAAAGGGAGAAAGATAGCTTGATAATAAAGGTATGCTGACCATCAGATGGCATTACACACACTTATGGATAAGAAATCCAAAGGGCACAAATCCAGTTATGACAAAATTGTGTCATAGGCCTTTTGTGATGATACCACAGAAGAAAGTTTACAAACTGAAAACTTTAAATAAAAAAAAAAAAAAACAGTGAAAGCAATGAACAGAGGCATTTGCTCAGTTGACAGCTTTTGAATTCTTGTATTTTACCAGTACACTTTACAAAAGAATTTTGTTGTTCTATATCCCACTTTTGGTAGAAGAGCTTGCAATAATTTTCAACTATAGGTTACCCTTGTAGATTCTGAGGAATTCACATCATGCCTGATATATTTTCCATTTCCTGGGACCTACTTTAATCAGTTTTGCTCTCAGGTTCCCTGTTCTATTGACTTCATCACCACCAATAGCAAGGATATCATATTTGCTGCATTTAGGCAACATGGAAACTATTAAAATATCTCTTTATTCTTCTGTGGTTGTGTTCTGTATCAACAGCTTCACATATTCCCTGCAGCCCTTTAATGAAGGTCATTTGTCAGAGTGACTAGCACGTGGCCTGTGGAACCCAAGTCCTTCAAATCCCATCTCTGCTCCACACCAGTCAGGTGACCTTAAACAAATCATTGAATCTCTCTCCACTTCGCTTCCCCAGCTACGAAGTAGAGATGATAGCAACCCTCCCCCAACACAGAGCTGCCTCGCCTTCAGTTCAGTTTAGTTGCTCAGGTGTGTCTGACTCTGTGACCCCATGGACTGCAGCACATCAGGCCTCCCTGTCCATCACTAACTTCCAGAGTTTACTCAAACTCATGTCCATCACGTTGGTGATGCCATCCACCTATCTCATCCTCTGTCGTCCCCTTCTCCTCCCACCTTCAATCTTTCCCAGCATCAGGGTCTTTTCCAATGAGTCAGTTCTTCACATCAGGTGGTCAAAGTATTGGAATTTCAGCTTCAACATCAGTCCTTCCAATGAATATTCAGGGACTGATCTTTAGAATTGATTGGTTGGATCTCCTTGCAGGCCAAAGGACTCTCAAGAGTCTTCTCCAACACTACACTTCAAAAGCATCAATTCTTCAGCACTCAGCTTTCTTTATAGCCCAACTCTCACATCCATACATGACTACTGGAAAAACCATAACTTTGACTAGACTTTTGTTGGTAAAGTAATGCCTTGCCTTGGGGATGAGTAAAGTTAGCATGCCACAAGATCCAGTGCAGCCAAATAAATAAATAAAAATAAAATTAGAAAAACAGTGTTGTGTCCAAACCAGAACTTTCACCCTTGTATGAGCTTTAAAAATTTGGTTTTTACAAGTTAGGCACTGACTCGTGGTATACCTTTAGTTTTGAAAACTAGTTTATATTTAATATATAATTTATATTTGGTTGTATATAATAAATATGTATTCATTATATATTTATAAACATATAATATATTCATATATTTTGTATATTATATATGAAAATAAATGTATTTATATGTTGCTGCTGCTGCTGCTGCTGCTAAGTCGCTTCAGTCATGTCCGATTCTATGCGACCCCATAGACGGCAGCCCACCAGGCTCCCCCATCCCTGGGATTCTCCAGGCAAGAACACTGGAGGGGTTTGCCATTTCCTTCTCCAGTGCATGAAAGTGAAAAGTAAAAGTGAAGTCACTCAGTCGTGTCTGACTCTTAGCGACCCCGTGGACTGCAGCCCACCAGGCTCCTCCATCCATGGGAGTTTCCAGGTAAGAGTACTGGAGTGGGGTTATTTGTTTATATATAAATATATACTTTATGTTTATTTAAAATATAAATTATATTTTTAAATATATATATATATATTGCAAACTGTTCCAAAGTTGGATTTAAACTGTTCAGTGGTAGACTTTTGTTTTAAAAAAAAAAAGTTTTTCCTCAGTCTCTTTGTCTCTATATATGTGTTCACAGGTTTTCCTTCTATACTGAACCTTAATGCTTTTCATTTTGTCTATTTTTTTTTTTGCTCTAGGTCACAGCACATTTTATAGGAGCCAGTCTGCCTTTGGTTGGGATCAAGAGAATCCAAATTGCCAGCTCTACTTTATTTTAACACTCAGATCCATTTTATTCATTTTTCCAGTTTTCAGTTCAGTTCAGTTGCTCAGTCGTGTCCGACTCTTTGCGACCCCATGAATTGCAGCACGCCAGGCCTCCCTGTCCGTCACCATCTCCCAGAGTTCACTCAGACTCACGTCCATCGAGTCCGTGATGCCATCCAGCCATCTCATCCTCTGTCGTCCCTTCTCCTCCTGCCCCCAATCCTTCCCAGCATCAGAGTCTTTTCCAGTGAGTCAACTCTTCGCATGAGGTAGCCAAAGTTTTGGAGTTTCAGGTTTAGCATCAGGCCTTCCAATGAACACCCAGGACTGATCTCCTTTAGGATGGACTGGTTGGACCTCCTTGCTGTCCAAGGGACTCTCAAGAGTCTTCTCCAACACCACAGTTCAAAAGCATCAATTATTCGGTGCTCAGCTTTCTTCACAGTCCAACTCTCACATCCATACATGACCACCGGAAAAACCATAGCCTTGGCTAGACAGAACTTTGTTGCAAAGTAATGTCTCTGCTTTTGAATATGCTATCTCGGTTGGTCATAACTTTCCTTCCAAGGAGTGTCTTTTAATTTCACAGCTGCAATCACCATCTGCAATGATTTTGGAGCCCCCCAAAATAAAGTCTGACACTGTTTCCCCAGCTATTTCCCATGAAGTGATGAAACCGGATGCCATGATCTTAGTTTTCTGAATATTGAGCATTAAGCCAACTTTTTCACTCTCCTCTTTCACTTTCAACAAGAGGCTTTTTAGATTCTCTTCACTTTCTGCCATAAGGGTGGTGTCATCTGCATATCTGAGGTTATTGAGATTTCTCTCGGCAATCTTGATTTCAGCTTGTGCTTCTTCCAGCCCAGCGTTTCTCATGATGTACTCTGCACAGAAGTTAAATAAGCAGGGTGACAATATACAGCCTTGACATACTCCTTTTCCTATTTGGAACCAGTCTGTTGTTCCATGTCCAGTGCTAACTGTTGCTTCCTGACCTGCATACAGATTTCTCAAGAGGCAGGTCAGGTGGTCTGGTATTCCCATCTCAGAATTTTCCACAGTTTATTGTGATCCACACAGTCAAAGGCTTTGGCATAGTCAATAAAGCAGAAATAGATGTTTTTCTGGAACTCTCTTGCTTTTTCCATGATCCAGCAGATGTTGGCAATTTGATCTCTGGTTCCTCTGCCTTTTCTAAAACCAGCTTGAACATCTGGAGTTCACAGTTCATGTAATGCTGAAGCCTGGCTAGGAGAATTTTGTGCATTATTTTACTAGCGTGTGAGATGAGTGCAATTGTGTGGTAGTTTGAGCATTCCCTGGCATTGCCTTTCTTGGGATTGGAATGAAAACTGACCTTTTCCAGTCCTGCTGAGTTTTCCAAATTTGCTGGCATATTGAGTGCAACACTTTCACAGCATCATCTTTCAGGATTTGAAACAGCTCAACTGGAATTCCATCACCTCTACTAGCTTTGCTCGTAGTGATGCTTTCTAAGGCCCACTTGACTTCACATTCCAGGATATCTGGCTGTAGGTGAGTGATCACACCACCGTGATTATCTGGGTCATGAAGATCTTTTTTGTACAGTTCTTCTGTGTATTCTTGCCATTTCTTCTTAATATCTTCTGCTTCTGTTAGGTCCAGACCATTTCTGTCCTTTATTGTGCCCATCTTTGCATGAAATGTTCCCTTGGTATCTCTAATTTTCTTGAAGAGATCTCTAGTCTTTCCCATTCTGTTGTTTTCCTCTATTTCTTTGCATCAATTGGCATAGAACATTGTATACATTTAAGGTATACAATATAATGATTTAGTATATGTATATATTATGAAATGATCACAGTAAGTTTAGTTAACATGCATCCCCTTACAGAGTTACAGTATTTTTCCCTGTGAGGAGAGCTTAAAGATTTATTATTATCTTAGCAACTTTCAGATATCCAATACAGTATAGTTAACTATTGTCACCATGCTGTGCATTACAACCTCACAACATATTTATCTTATGAACTGAAAGTTTGTTTCTGTTGACCACTTTCACCCATTTCCCTCACCACCCACCTCTGGTAATCTTCAATCTGTTCTTTGTTTCTCTGAGGTTTTTTTTTTTTTCCAGGTTCCACATATAAGTGACATCCTACAGTATTTGTCTTTGTCTGATTTATTTCACTTAGCACAATGCCCTCAAAGTCCATCCATGTTGTCTCAAACAGCAGCATTTCTTTCTTTTGTATAATGGTTAATATTCCATTGTGATATGTATATATGTATGAAATATATATCACATTTTCTTTACCCATTTGTCCATCAGTAGACCCTTAAGTTCACCAGATCTATTTTAAAGTAAATTTAAGTTGAATGTTTCTCATTCCCTTATTAACTCATTAAATGTTGTACAGTTCACATTGCTACTTTAGGTGGGATTCTTTTTTCAAATTTGTTTTGAGGGAATTTTTCTAAGCCAAGAAGCCGTATTTTGCTAGCCAGCCAGAAATAAAGTCAGACTTTAAATGAATCAAGTTAAATTTAAAATTGAGCTCCCAATGCTGAGGTGAAACCCCCACTGGAAAATTTGGCTTTCCATCCCTACCATCTTCAGAAACAAACATGAAGCTGTGTGTATCTCATGCCACACAAATGCAGTCTTGACAGGCTGAACTTAGAAGAGACATTTTTAAAATTTTTTCTTGCTTTCTATAAAAATATCTTCACTGGGGGAAAAAAAAAAAGACAAGCTGATTCTGAGTTAGAACTTAACCCAGTGTTCTCTGGAGTGTATTAATTCAGGTCAATGCAAGCACTCAAGAAAAGCAGCTTAGCCTCACCCACTTCCCAGGAGAGGGCCTGGAGCAGGTCCCTCTACTTCACGAGGACTCAATTTTCTAATCTGTAAAATGGCCAGAAACCTTATTTCACTAGATTGTGGTAAGAATTAAATGAGATTACCTGTGTGAGACATTGTGAGAGCACAATGTCTGCTATTAAACATGGACTGAATAGAATAGTAGCTGTGAAAATGAAGAAGAAAATATACTAGAATTTAAAAAAAGAGAGGGCTTCAGGTCAGAGATACATAGGAACAGGAGGCATGTGAATGAGGTCACCTGTACCCCATATTCACTTGATGTAAGTGGTCAGGATAAGCCATTCCGTCTCATTATAGTTTGGCAAATAGTCTCTGTCATATCATAGTTTCTCAATGCCTGAGGTTTGGGTAGAAGCAAGTTTGTGCTTAACCCTGACTCTGGACCACTTCCACTCCTACCAGTCTTTGCTGGAGCAACAGTGGGTTCTAAACTTAATATCGTAAGTTTGAAAGAGAAAAAGTTCAGAGGACTTTTTCTCTAGCCAGCCAGGAATCTTGGTAGTGGAAAGAGATGAAAGCTGTACATTTCCAAACATATCCTTTTGTCCACAATCTGATTGACCAGGGGAAGTTAGTGCTACGGATTGTCAAAAGTCATAGCCAACATAAAAACCATTGTTATTTTGTTTTAGCTTTATCTTATCAAACATCTCTTGCTGCTTATATTAAAGCAGCTTCTACCACTTAAAATGAATCATCAGACACTTCATAGGGAAATCAGATCCTGAACTTCAAAATTTCTTCAAAATGTTTGAATCTGGAAAGCAAGCCATTCGCACACAAATAATTTAGTACTTACTACATTCAACAACACATTTGAAGGTGATGTAATACACTCTGCCCTAAGAATAAAGAATAAATACAAAAAAAGAACCACGGTAAAGAACAAATAACAAGGAAATGAGAAAAAGCACGCAGAAATTTGGACCACCTAACAGCCAAGAATGTGTCTATAACAATAACTTTGCTGTCCTAGATCACATGATCCAAACTAAGAGGCTAAGCAGTCCTGCATTATACAAGGTATTTCCCGATACTCCCTGGTGAAAGGCAGAAAAGCGGACTCACTAATACTTACACCACATTTCATTTTCAAAACCTGTAGAAGATCAGTGCATCTCCACAAAACAAAAGGCACTGTTCTATTTCATGTCTGGAGACATCTAAGCAGGGACTTTTCGTAAGAGAGAATGTCAGGATCTAAACCAAATTCAGGATATCCCGACTTCTGACTTCATAACTGAGACCACACCTTCATACCTTTTTTCAGCCTTGGCTGACGAACAGTCCACCGAGAACAAATTTCCTGCCTCCCAAAGAATTGTAGCAGCTCATGAAACATAATCTCAATCAAAGCTGTTCTCTGGCAGGAAAAGACTAGCAGTCATACTTTATTAGATAGGTTGGGGTGTCCTACATGAACACATGCTTCTTATTCCTGTTGCTCATAGGAAGATGGAAGTACAGAAAGGCTAAGCAGAGGGATTCGTGCTCTACCAAGTGCAATGAGCCACGGTGAATTTTTCAGCCTTCGATCTTGTAGGAAATAGAGTCTCCAGCCCATTGCTCCAGAAAGAGTTTACTTTCCCCAAGCAGCCAACCCAACCCTAGTTGCTGTTGGTTACAGAAACCTTCAGGTAAATGCCACATTGGTTGAGAAGGAGGTAAGAGAGTATGGAAGACAGTCAGCTCTTTGATTTTGAAGGCCTATTAGAATTTCCTAATTTACACTCTGTAAATAACCAAAATTCATACATCTATTTCTCAGAGACTTTCTTTATGTGTTGACCGTAGTCATCTAGCAATGTCTTTAGGGGTTATAAACAGTTTTCAATCTGTATTTTTTTAATGATTCAAATGCAAGAAAAATAGTTTCAGGGTTATGTGTATTTTAAAAATATATTCCAAAGTTAAAATATTTTCAAATGTTAATTGAAAATTACATATATATATATGTATATACTCCAGTCATCAGCCACTTAGGATAAATATTCAAAGAGAATAGTAGCATTAAGTGGACAACCTATCCATCTGCCCAGGCACTCCCTTTTCAGACTCTATCAGCACTCTGCATATACCTTTCTTCTACTTCATATTGAGTAATATTATGATTCATCTGCTTATACAACTATCTGTTAAACTTAGTTCCTTCACAGTAGGTTCCGTGCTTTATTCATCTTTGTATCCTCAGTACCAATAACTAAGCCTGGAACATGGAAGCTACTAAAAAATGACTGACTTATAACTCAGTTGGTAAAGAATCTGCCTACGATACAGGAGACCTGGCTTTAATTCCTGGGTTGGGAAGATCCCCTGGAGAAGAAAATGGCAACCCATTCCAGTATTCTTGCCTGGAGAATCCCATGGGCAATGGAGCCAGGCAGGCTACAGTCCATGGAGTCGCAAGAATTGGACATGACTTAGCAATTAAACCACACCAGGGTACCTAAGGGTTTTTACCAATCATAATTTTTATGCCAGAAGACTTCTTTGAAGTTGGAGGGGTTTTAAAGAAAGTGTGTCGTACTTGTATTAGGAACTGAGAAAGGAGCATACCCAATAATGCACATTATTCAAAGGGTATATCCTCTCCACCCAGATTCCTCTAAAGATCAGTAATTCTCATGGAAATAGAAAACCTCTGCATCAAGTCAGCCACTTAACAAGGTGCCATTTTAGACTCAAGCTCTTTAATACTATAATCCTGCCAACAATTCGAAGATAGCTAGAAAAAGTGAAAATGGATTGCCTAATCTAGAGTGGACATTCTGAGCAAAAAAATGTAGGGGAGACTGGAGGGAGAGAGGAGAGGAGGAGGGTGGATAAGAGAGGAGAGCATGATGGCTGCAAATCCAGAACTCCTTTAAACAAAGAAAGCAGCCAGGTTCTAAACAGGCTGCTGCTGCTGCTGCTAAGTCGCTTCAGCCGTGTCTGACTCTGTGTGACCCCATAGACGGCAGCCCACTAGGCTCCACCGTCCTTGGGATTCTCCAGGCAAGAACACTGGAGTGGGTTGCCATTTCCTTCTCCAATGCATGAAAGTGAAAAGTAAAAGTGAAGTCACTGAGTCGTGTGCAACTCTCAGCGACCCCGTGGACTGCAGCCCACCAGGCTCCTCCATCCATGGGAGTTTCCAGGCAAGAGTACTGGAGTGGGGTGCCATTGCCTTCTCCTCTAAACAAGCTAGGCTCCGCAAATTGGAAACTACGTTTGTTTCACTCTTTGGTTTACTGTCCCGAAATGCTAACAATGTTATCACCTTCAGTCTACCTTGTCCTTTAGTCTCCAAACAAAGCAAAGACATGGTGGTACAAAGTAGGAAAGATTCAGGTGGTAGCTTTCTGTAACCTCCCCCTCCATCCCCTGACCCACCCAATAGTATACAACAGTACATGACTGGGCCAGGTCTGCCCCCTGCCCTCTTCCCATGACACCTGGACATGCCTGCATGGGAGGATCCTAATGCCAGCTAGGCCTTCTCAGGACAAGGTTTCTGAGACAAGCATGCATGGAGTATCCTAGCAGACAGAGCTGAGGTTTCTGAACTTGAAGCAATGCTATAGATGTGATATTTTTTACTGTGATGAAAATTAAAACACTGAAGGAAATGGATTTCTGTTTGCATCTGTAGAGATAATATGATATGGTTTCAAGGCGCAATTATAGCTTACGTAGAATTCCGGAGACATGGGCAGTGCATGAGGGAATATGGTTATAGCAATGAGATAAAAGACTACAAGGCAAACAAGAGGAAAAGGCATCCAATGTGTAAGTCCCAGTTTAATACATACAGACTATATTGTTTTATCAGTTCTCTGTGATTTATTCAAGGTTGATAGTAAAATTGTCAGCCAAGTGCTATCTACTTGAAAGTGATATCTGTACAGTTACTCTCAGTCATATATTTCATTGTACAGATCTCTCAATTGTTACTGAATATTATTAAGCACTCAATGAATACGAGGGTTTACTAAGTAGTAAGCACTCGGTGCATAGTCAGTATGTATGTAAGACTTTCTTAAGAATTTTCCTTTACTTTTTCCCCCTTATTGAGTAAAGGATTTGAGAAATGACTTGTAATACTGAATTCTTTCTATACCATCACAAGAAAGTGAGGCAAACTTGAGATGACCAGAGAAATTTTTGACATTCCTCTCATTGACAGCTGGGGTCTATTTCACTTACCTTTGAATCTGAATTGGCCTCTGTTACTTTTTTGACTAATAAAAATTGGTCAAGAAAGCAGATATGACATTCTAGGACTTTCCAGGCTAAAGCATAATGAACCATAGAGCTCGCTCATTCCTGGGACTCTTGAAACACGCATTCTTGGACCCTGAGCTACCATGTAAGAAGTCCACCTTCCATGATGGCACAGCCACAGAAGAACACGGAGCAGGGCAGAGGAGGGGTGGCTGACTGAGCTCAACATTTTACCCATCTGTGCCAAAGTGCCAGGTGTGGGAGTGGGCCCTACAACATCTTTGGCCCTACAAACCTATCCAGCTACCAGCTGGAAACCAAGTAATCCCTTCTGAGACCGTATGAAACAGAAGACTCACCCATCTAAGCCCTACCTGAGTTCCAGACCCATAGATATTAATAAAGTGGTGATTGTTTCAGGCCAGTATGTTTCAGGGTGGTTTGTGATGAAGCAATAGATAATCTAAACAGATGTAGTATAAAGTTCCTGTGTGGGATTCCTCTGAAGGTGGGAGTTAACTTCCACTCAGCTGACCCGTCCTCTGCCGTCTTTCTCAGTGGAAGCAAGTCCAAAGTGCCAGGATGTGGTTGACTAAGCTACTGAGTCATGTGCTTAAAGAAATGAGATCAGTTATACTTGCTGAAAAGGTGATTAGAAAGAATTTGGGAGTGATGACTTCATGGCTCCATGACTAATTCCCAATCACTCAGTAATAGGTCCAAAGCATTTGCAAATACAGTGGGCTTTCTATGGTTCTCACAGCCTCCAGTATGGGGAGAAGGGAAGAACAGAAAGCTGCTCTGTCTGCCATTGTGTGGTTGGAGATGGCTTCCACAGATGCACATGATGCTCCCTGACCCACTTCATCATCTTAAAGAGTCTTTTACAGTTCCCATCAGCATTATACATATCCATCATCACAGTGAATTTGCAAATGGCAGCAGAGACTTTCTGTTAAGCAGGAGGGCACATTGCAGAGTATCATTCCAACACCAAGTAGTCTCAGCACAAAGGAGCCCTCCTAGAAACTTAAAAGCTCTCCCACCAAAGTCTCTCAGCCTCCCTCTTCATTAAAGGCTTTGTTTTTTCTCTCTCTCCAGCTCTAGTTTCATTTTGTGAAAAGGTTCACTGCCTTATGTGCCATGAGCAGACAAGCTTATCGAATGAACTGTAAATCTAATCAGTTTGGCATCGGGGGTTTCATGGGAGCCATGTAAACAATAGCTGGAGTTGTGTTAAGCTTCAGTGACTCCAACTGATTCCCAGTTTGGTTCATTTGTGCAGAACAGTTGGAGATAAAAGCCAAGCCCATTAATTTCCAGAGAGCAGTTCTAACAGAGGAACGAGCTGTCAGTCCCCAGGAGGTTTTCAATCCAAGGTCTAACTACAGGATTTTATTTATGGCATAAGGTATGTCTTTGACTGACTCAATTTCTTTCCATTTCCTCAATACTTTATATATTTCTAAGAAGATACTGGCAATTCTTATAGAAACTGGAATCCTGTGGAGAAATGAGCAGAGAAGGTTTCCAAGTTCCTCTGGCTCCTCAGAATAGTGATCAAAGTGGAGTCCCGAATCCCCATCCATGAGTGTTCTTAATGTGGTGGTTACCTCTGAAAAAATGGACTTAATTAGTGTCAGCAACCAGTTCAGTTCTCTTTCTCATCTATATACTTTTACAGCAACACATTCATTTTGTAATGTACATTACATTCTCACGATTGTAAAGTTTATGTAGTTACAGGGCCGAAGTCACACCAGTTTTCAATCTGCTAAATGGCATGTGCTAATTTCCAGATGGAAAAATGAATATTCACCACAGCTCCATCAGGAATGCCAATTTCCCATCACTCCCCAGCGCTGGGCAATGCAGTTTAAGCACTGTGTTAATTTAAGACATCTTCTGCTCCTCCAAGCCTTGTATTTACATACTAGCTGAAACTGCAATGGAAATGAATGGGGGGAAATTGCCTTATCCCCATTTTTCTGTGAGAAGGAGAAAAACACTTATGCTTGAAACAAGCAGATGTGAAAACACTTCTCACTAATCAAAATGTTTACCATGAGGTTAGAAGAGGCTCCCTGTTTAGAGGCAGTGAACCTGGGATGTGTATTTAACAAGACGAGTGTATTTACTGTGACAGAACCTTGGAGCAAAACTTGTGCAGCTTAGCTCAAGATTAACACGAGCAATATAGTATTTCTTTGCTTATTAGGCTTCTCACAGTTCATGAACTTGGATTCAAGAGTGACTCTTGTGTCTATTTCAGTGTAGACTTTCACACCAATATACTCTCAGCTTCAAGTTACTATACCTAGGGTAAAACGAGGCGGGGCGGGGAGGTGGAGGGAGATGATGCAAACAGCAGTGTCTCTATAGGATTCAAAGAATTAGTTTTGTAAAACACTTCATATTAAAATAAGGAAATTTAAATTGGAATAAATTACATACCTACTATTCTAGAAGGCAACGAAAAATCATGCAGTTGCTCTCAATTTGATCCCAGGCATTTGAAAAGATTCATAACAGAAAATTCATGAAATAATGTATGAAGATGACAGATGATTCCGTAAAAAGCTTTGCATAACCGACCAGTCTAATTTCTTTCTTTAATAAAATTACAGGCTCATAAACTAGTAGAAAGTGACAAGAAGTCTATGTGCATTTTCTCAAGACCACCAGAGTTGTAAAATTCACAAACTCCCACCTGAAACTAGCTTAAGCTACACAATTAGTATCCAACAAAGTTTATGGAACTAGTTGTGACAATAACAACTAACCTTCATGGGATGTTTGCCCTGTAACAGGTACCATTTCCAGCAAACATTTTCATTGATTCACTCATTTAATCTTCGCAAAAACCTATATCATTCATATCCTCAGTAATCCCGTTTAATACATGAGAAAAGTCATGAGCAGCAGGGTCACATAAGTCCCCCAGGTTACATAAATAAGAAGTGTGGGAGCCAGATTTTGATCCCTGCTGGGCTGGCTCCAAAGCCAGCATGCATGACCCCCATGCGACCAGTAACATGACTATTTATCAATCAAGAAAAAGTGTTATCTTCTGATTTTATTTTGGTCTGAGTTAGAGTAGGGGCTTACAGATTGAACTCAGAAGGTAGTAGTGTTCAGCGGAACAGTGTCCACCTGTGATGGTGTGGAGACAGTCTCACGGGGTTCATTCTTAGAATCTCTTTCATTGGATATTGGTATTTGGTAGAAAAAAGTTAGAATATATGGCCTCAATTTTTATATGATAATGACTTTAGTGAAATTAATATCAGGGAAAACAATAGAAATTCAAACTAACTCTCGGAAATTGGGGGAAGCAGTTCTAAAGGATCATTCAGTTTAGATGTGCCAGATGTTTATCAATCGCAGTGCCAGACCATCTGCTCCCCACTGTGCGCCTTGAATTACCAGCTCCCACGCCCAGCACAGATGACTAGACATGGGTGAGTACCCGATCCAGGGTGGCGGGTCACCCTTGGGTCACAGTGAGTCCACAGGCCAGAGTGAAAAGATGAGCTGGGCTTATCAGATTCCCACTCCTGGGAATTTGCTTTGGAATACAGAATGACCCAGTGGCAACAGTAAGTCAAGGTGGAAAGCTGTGATATAGGGAAAGAAAGGGCCACTGTGGCCGTGTCAGGGGCAAGTTGCAGCTGCTTGCACATGGAGGCAGACTCTGAGTGGGCACGGCAAGGCAGTCAGCTTAGAGGGGAGAACGAGGCAGAAATGAAAGGCAGAGAGGATGCATACACGGGTGAACACGAGGAGCAGGCAAGATAGCGGCTGTGCTTGCTGGTGCTCTCAGGCTCCACTGTGGTCTGCAGGGACTTAGACACACCCCATGGGCTTACACAACTCAAGACAGTCTTTGCTCCTTGCAAACAGAAAAACCTAATCTGAAAAGCATATGGGTGAAAAGTAGTTTGCTTTTAGACAAAATCCTGCTACTTGAAACTAGATTATGGAAATATTGATAGGAAAAATTATGCACAATTAAGTATAATTTACCTCTGTGAAACCATTGTTTAAAAACCCAATGATTAGGTCTAAATGAAAAGGAATGTATTATATAAATTGTGATTTTTTTAAAGAGGTAGGTTTTTAAAAAAATTTTTTTTGCTTTATTTTCATCAAATTTTTCTTCATATACATGGTCATTTTAGCACCCTTTAAGAAAAGAAAGAGATACAGAGATCCTAGCAAGGGTTCCAAGAATAATTAAAATGATTAAAGTATGACTTACAAAAGAAGTAACAAGAAATTGGGGATATTTGGCTTAGAAAATAGAAAGCTAAGAGTGACTTTTTATTGTTGTAAGGAATATGGAAGGTTAAATGACCTTCAGTCAAGCTTTCCTAATGAACACAAGGGAAGAGTCTGTTGGCCAGTTACAGAAGAAGGCCAAGAACTGTCTAGTCCTAGAGATGTTCAATAAGAAATTTAGAAAATACCTGGAAGTCATGGATGGTTGGCAAATAGAGCCCAGTAGCACCTCTGAATCTGAGCTGCCAACAGAAACACACGGTGCCTATCCATGAGTGCCACAGGAAGCCGCCAGTCAGATAAGAAGGAAGAGAGAGAAAGAGCATAGAAGAAAAGCAGAGGAAGAAGAAGAAAGAAATGTGAATGTACGTCTGAGGAAGTGGTCAAGTTAGCATTCACCTATCAGACACTTCTGAAGGTCACTCTGACCTCTGTTATTTTGTACAATATAGAGTATAATAGAGTTGTCATCATCAAAGGCCATGCTTGTTTAGAAGTGACCCAAGTTGAGCATGACAGATAGCCAAGAGTTTCAGGCACTCACTCTGAATACAGTATCGCTCCCCAACTCTCCACAAGAGCTCCATGGGGACAGCTCAAATACCACAAGGGACAGGCCAAGACTGACTCACCAGCTCACTTCAGGAACCCATCTGAGAGCGGCCCCCACCAGGGTGGGAATGCCTTGGCCAGAAGAATATCAGTTATGGCGCCACCTTGCCCTGACTGTACATCCCTATTCTTGGAGCTTGGAGGAAAATGGGAGATGTGGTCCCTATTTCTAAGAAACCGCGCTATTGAAGACAGACTTGAAGGCAGCCTTGTCTCCAGGCTGGAGTATGGAGGGCTACATCCTAATCTCGAATCCGTGTGTATTGCATGAGAAACCTTGAGCACACTACCCCTCTCAGTTCTCCCACTGCCATTCCTACAGAGCAGATTAGACTGACTCCTCTGACATGGCATCCTACACAGGACACGTAACAGACATATCTGACCGAGTTGCTGTGTTTTGTTAAAGTTGGGTTTAGGGACTCCCCTGGTGGTCCAGTGGTTAGGAATGCGCCTGCCAATGCAGGAGACATGGGTTCAACTTCTAATCCCGGAGATCACACATGCTGTGGAGCAACTAAACCGATGCAGTACAACTGCTAAGCCCTCATCATGCCCTAGAGCCCACGAGCCACAACCCCTGAGCCCATGTGCCTAAAGCCTGTACTCTGCAACAACAGAAACCACCGTAATGAGAATCCATGCAACAACGAAGTGTAGCCCATGCTTGCCACAACTAGAGAAAAGCCTGCACAGCAACAAAGACCCAACACAGCAAAAAAAAAAAAAAAAAAAAAGTTGGGATTAAAATTAAAAAGGATGAGAGAGGAACTATGTGGTACTCACTACTCAGAATTCTTGGTTTATGGACCACTGTGGAGGCCATAAAGTTTTTATGCAAAAATAGACCTTGGGCAGCATGTAAAATTCAATCTTCTCATGTGTGTGGAGCTGAGAAAACTGAGGCCTGTAAAGGATTAGGAGCAGCAGAGGATGGATGGGATCAGGAGTCCCCCAAATCTCACCAAGTATTTTTCCCAGTAGACCAGATCTGTGACATGTTCTTTTTCTCAAAAGCAACCCAACATACTACAACTCAGCGGGTTGTGTAGTAGAACACAACCATGGA
This sequence comes from Aepyceros melampus, assembly GCA_006408695.1. Classification (NCBI taxonomy): domain Eukaryota; kingdom Metazoa; phylum Chordata; class Mammalia; order Artiodactyla; family Bovidae; genus Aepyceros; species Aepyceros melampus. Next base: position 521,504 of record SJXQ01004415.1, on the reverse strand, counting down.
GGTTCTATTTGCCCAGAAATCCTAAAGTGGTAGAGGCTGAGGAGATTGTGTGACTATGTCCCGACATCATGTTCCACTGGGGCTGGGTCCTGTCTTAACCTTCAACAGAACATGGTGACCACCAGTCACTGCCACCCAGGATCCATACAAGGGCCTGCAGTCTTCCTGGTTTCATACTACTTCTAATCTGAGGTTTAGATTAGAAAAATACTGGGTGAAAGCAAGCCTCCTGTTCACAGCAGAGACTCTACCCTGGGATATATCAGTTCCTCCTAATGTCAGTCAATTCAAGTCAGCTCACTCCAATACGCCTTGAATCATACTTGTTCCTGGCATGAGTGTGAAGCCAGTTTAATTTTTCACAACTGAATGAAGAAGTTACGCTAAATAAAAACAATGTTTTTAAAAAGTTAAAATATGAGTCATTATTAAACAAAGACACTTAGAAATAAAAACGTAAGAAACAGAAAGTGACATTTTCCACCCTGTCCAATACCACTCCCTGAGACAGCCATTGTTAACAGTTTGGTTTACATCCTCCCTTTTAAACATGTAGGAACATGTTTATAAATATTTGTCTTTCAAACTTTGACTAACTTAAGAAGCTCTCTATTAAAGACCTTAGGTCAAATCCCTCTAATTAATGTATTAAGCCTACTGTGGGGGTACTAAAGACAAACAAAATAACGTAATACGGAAGAGGGTAACCTTCTTGCCTTGCTGTGACAAGCTTCAGAAGGATACCCCAAACATGAAAATTAGTCAAATCTGGTAATTTAAAAATAGGACTCCAGCTCTTTTTAGAATTAAGAATAAGAACTGTGGGACTGAAATTATTTTCTAATACTATTCTGCTGAATTGCAGATAGGTTTCTACAGAAGAAAGCTTTATTTTATACTAAATGGTATCTTCTTTAACACTCATTGGGAATCTACTTGGCACAGTCTCTCTGACGTTCTATGTTCTCTGCTGATTTCTTTTGGTGAAAAGAGTATCTATGGCTAGGGTGAATTCCCAAGTGGCAAGAATGGTAAAGAAGAACCCACCTGCCAATGCAGGAGATGTAAGAGACGTGGGCTCAATCTCTGGGTCAGGAAGATCCCCTGGAGGAGGGCAACCTCCTCCAGGATTCTTGCCTGGAGAATCCCATGGACAGAGGAGCCTGGTAGGCTACAGTTCATGAGGTTGCAAAGAGTCGGACATGACTGAGTGATTAAGGACACAACAATAAACATTATGGGAATCATCACCAACTTACCCTCAAATGATTCAGAAAAAAAAAATATGTATACAAAGATGGAGAGAGAGATTTCGAGAGAGAGAAACAACGATAAGGCAAATGGGCAAAATTTTAGCATGCATGGTAGGGTGATGTCACCCTGATATCTGGAGAGGTGGTTATAACTTGGTATAATTTGAAGAAACATTCTCTCCAGTCTGACTGTAAGGCAAGTCCAAGCCCAAATACTGAGGGTTGTGCCCATACACGCTGTGATTGAGGCAACATAACCTCAGGTGGTATTTATCTGAATGGCTCCCAAGCTGCTGAGCTCCTGGCAGCTGCTCAAGAAGGAACGTCTGTACTTGGGAAGGACTAGTAGCTCCTGTTAAACTCAGGACCTGTAACTAGGTCTCAGACAAGCAATTAGCTTTGATTCAGTCCTTTGTAACTGAATAGGACACAAGGGCATGAGACCCAAGCAGTGTGTATTTAGCACAAGCACTAGATGAGGCCCTGTGCACTGTGGTTTAAGATACCAATGAGTCCTTTCTAGGCAGAAGGAGATGGGTACAGCTTAAGTGACTGTCAGCGCCTGCCAAGGCTGAGCAGTTTGTGTGATTACCCTTCATTTTTCCTCTCAATTGGACACAACTCTGACCTCTAATCTAAATTTCCCCACGATGGTCTCTGTGGCCTTGCAGTGCTGTTCGCTGCCTGACTTTCTTCATCTACAGAATAGGGTTCACAGTGCCCATCTCCAAAGGAGGAACAGCTGGTTCAAGCCCAAGATGGGTGTCGAAAATATGGATCAATGGTCAAAGAATCTCATTACGGCAATCACAAAAGATTGCCCAATGCCTTCTGTTGTCCTGAATTAAAAAAAAAAAAAAATCAGTTACAACTTGAAATACGTTTGGGCAATATTTCTCAAACTTAGATCTACAAGTTCTGAAAGAATTTTTTGATTTGGAGTTTTTCTTAAGATTATGATCTAAGAAAAATGATATAAGAATGTTCTGCACTATTGGGATGACCACCTTGTAACCAAATACTGTCTAGAGTTCAACATCTGCATTTGTGCCTCCAAGAGACCCAGCGCTAAAGAGAGCTCTATACAACACTGTACACACGTTGTATACAAGGCAATGTACTAAACTGATTGGACAACAAATATAAGGATCAGCGGATAGGGTCCCAATCATAAAAACGAAAAAGAACATTTTTGTCAAGTTCTCCCTAAAATTTCATTGGCAATTTTCATTAGGAATTGTTAGTAATTAAAGCTTAACTGAGGAGACTGACTTAATAATATTGTGTCTTTAGTGGTAGAAATCTAGAACATGTTTCTCCATGTATTAAATCCTCCTTTCTGTATGTCGAAAAGAAATAGTTTTTTTTCCTAAATATAGGTCTAGAATATTTCTTCTTCTCCTATCGGAGAAGTCAATGGCACCCCACTCCAGTACTCTTGCCTGGAAAATCCCATGGACGGAGGAGCCTGGTAGGCTACAGTCCATGGGGTCGAGAGTTGGACACAACTCAGTGACTTCACTTTCACTTTTCACTTTCCTGCATTGGAGAAGGAAATGGCAACCCACTCCAGTGCTCTTGCCTGGAGAATCCCAGGGACGGCAGAGCCTGGTGGGCTGCCATCTATGGGGTCGCACAGAGTTGGACACTATGGAAGCGACTTAGCAGCAGCAGCAGCAGTATTATATATTTTGTGTATGTCTGTCTTATTGTGAATGGGATCTGTTTTTTTATTACATTTTCCATTAATTGCCTGCATACAGAACAGTATTGATCTGTATAATTATTTATAGCTGATCCCCCTAAATGCTTGTTAGTTCTGATAATTGAGTAATCCTAAATAATTTGACCCAAATGCCTTGAATGGCAGATACCATTTTAACTGATGTTATTAACTGAAATTTTTTAAAATCTCTTATTCTATCATAACTTTCATTTGATTTATTAATATTGTACTTGTTGTAATATACAATTTGGAGACACAATTTTATTATAAGATTTATTTTCTAGGATGACATGTCCTTCATATTTCCCAGTATGTTCATTCCAATTTGACAAACATAGGTTTTCAGTTGCTTCCCTTGCTTTTTAGATAGTCATCTGAATTATTTATTTTGGCCATGCCATGCAGCTTACAGGATGTTAGTTACCTGACCAGGGACTGAACCTGAGCCATAGAAGTGAAGTGCTGAGTCCTAACCACTGGCCCACCAGGGAACTTCTAAGATAATCTTCTAATTTTTTAATTAGAATTATTTCACTCCTTTTAAATATGTAAGTCTAATAAGATATTTTATTGTAAACCAGCAATGTAACAGGTTCTAAATATTTATGCTACACTTTCTTTAGTCAGATGCCTTATATTAAATTTACTGATAACATCGAATAATAACACATTGTTTCAGATTTCCAAACAGTGACAGGTCAGAAGCAAAAATCTGGTTGCTATCGGCTGCCCCTGTACCATGTCAAACTCTGGTTTCTAGCAGCAGAATTTGGCATTTTCGTTCTGTTCACTCACTGCCTTGGCCCAAGGAAATGACTTGGATGAGTGCCCTTCTTTTTTATTCAGAGATGCCATAGATTAATTGTAAAGACTTCCTTTCATCTACATAACAGAATGGGTTCAGATAGCCTTTTAAGCTATTATCTGCAGTTTGGAACTTTGTGCTGGAAAGTCAGCAGTTATACAAAAGGGGTCTGTTAGAAACACTGAACAATGAGAGTTTGACATTTTTCTCCTTCTGCCTCCAGAAAAGAACCAAAGCAACTATTTGATTACATTTATGTATTTCATAAAAGAATGTGGGGATATATTCATATGCCAGCAAACCTCATGGAAATGACAAAACTGTGCAGCTTGTCTAAGGGGACACTCATTAATACCTCACTTCCATTGAGCTGGTGGAAGGAGAGCGGCAGCAAATGATTCCATGTGCTCTACTAAGCACCCAAACTGTGTGCTTTCTTAAATGTAAGAAAAACAAGAAGCCATGCAGAATCAGGATGAACTCAGCCTTATATTGTAAGGGAGAACAGTGAGGGAGGGGGAGAATAGTAAACAGTATGCAACACACTTAGGATTTTGGCTGAAATAAGGCAATGTGTACAAATACTTTAAACAGAAATTAAACAAAAAAATTTTTCTTTTGCCCTTCTTTGTAAGTACTTCTTGGTTACATCAGTTGTTTTTCCTCCCTTGACTTCATTGATTTTGTGTGAGCCTGCATGCGTGCACATTCTTTGAATATAAATTGCTTTAATTAAAAACCACCTGAGCCAAGAGCTCAGCTTAAGCAGCAGGGCTTTCATATCCCAGTTGCCCTTCCAAAAGAGCTGAGATTTTCCAGGACAATCTCTTCTTTGAACTTAACATGAAAACACGTTAGAGCTCTTTTTGGAACAAAGAAATATACATAGGAAATAAAGACATTGTTTTTATCAAATTCTCTTCTTTTACTCTGACGTAAGCTGGCTAAGAAATAAAGTGTCTCCTTCCCAAGAGGAAAGTGGATCGAGTCTGTTTTCTCCATATCTAATCCTGCTTCCTGTGATGGGTATTATAAAAGTGCAGAATCAAGGTTTCCCATCTTCACTTCCCTGGAGTTTCATCCCAGTCTTCCTTCATTTATCCAGCACAGGCTGTGAGCCCACAGCTATTGAGCCAGTGTGAATCACAGGCTGGGTAACCAGGACTGGGTCTGAGCTCCTTTATCTGGACCCTTCTGACACATTATTTATCATATTTACTTCAGTGATCAATGCAAAGAAATAGAGGAAAAGAACAGAAGGGGAAAGACTAGAGATCTCTTCAAGAAAATTAGAGATACCAAGGGAACATTTCATGCAAAGATGGGCTCGATAAAGGACAGAAATGGTCTGGACCTAACAGAAGCAGAAGATATTAAGAAGAGGTGGCAAGAATACACGGAAGAACTGTACAAAAAAGATCTTCATGACCCAGACAATCATGATGATGTGATGACTAATCTAGAGCCAGACATCTTGGAATGTGAAGTCAAGTGGGCCTTAGAAAGCATCACTACGAACAAAGCTAGTGGAGGTGATGGAGTTCCAGTTGAGCTGTTTCAAATGCTGAAAGATGATGCTGTGAAAGTGTTGCACTCAATATGCCAGCAAATTTGGAAAACTCAGCAGTGGCCACAGGACTGGAAAAGGTCAGTTTTCATTCCAATTCCAAAGAAAGGCAATGCCAAAGAATGCTCAAACTACCGCACAATTGCACTCATCTCACATGCTAGTAAAGTAATGCTCAAAATTCTCCAAGCCAGACTTCAGCAATANATCTAAGAATTTGTCCATTTCTTCCACGTTGTCCATTTTATTGGCATATAATTGCTGATAGTAGTCTCTTATGATCTTTTTGAAACAGGGTGGGTTTGCAATGTTGCGTTAGCTTCAGTTGTTACATCAAAGTGATTTACACACACATACGCTTTTTCAGATTATTTCCCGTGACGCTTTGTCACAGAGTATTGAGTAGTTCCCTCTCCTACAGTAGTTCCTTGTTGTTCATCTGTTTTATATACATTAGTATATAGGACTGATATATAGTGTATACTATATAGTGTATAGGACTGAGGTTGAAGCTGAAGCTCCAATACTTTGGTCACCTGTTGCAAAGAACTGACTCACTGGAAAAGACCTGATGCTGGGAAAGACTGAAGGCAGGAGGAGGAGGGGACGACAGAGGATGAGATGGTTAGACGGCCTCACTGACTCAATGGACATGAGTCTGAGTAAACTCCAGGAGTTGGCCATGGACAGGGAGGCCTGGCGTGCTGCAGTCCATGGGGTCGCAAAGAGTCGGACACGGCTGAGCAACTGAACTGAACTGAACTGAGTGTGTATCTGTTAATCCTAAATTCCTAATTCACCCCTACCCTCCCTTGGGTAACCCCAACTCTGTTCTTGATGTCTGTGGGACTATTTTTGTTCTATAGATAAGTTCATGTGTGTGATTATTATTATTTTTTTAGATGAAAGCTGGATGTGACAGTATCACTGAGCCCACTGCTCAGTTTGTCTGAATGGCTTTTGGCAGCAACAGGCCTGGGGGTCCCCTCTGTCGCCCTCCCTGGCACCCTCTCCCTGCGCCACCAGCTGGGTCTTCCCCTTCAAGGTCCTCGCAAGCTATGCATCAACTGTCCAGGGATCAATAGGTTCGGTGAAGGTGGAAGGAGACCCCCGAGGAGCCACACAGCTGAAGCCTCGCAAGCAGGCACTTGAGAAGGAGACTGTGCAATTAAGTGCAGGCTTGTCCCCCTACCCCCGGCTCCCGGGACACGGGCCCTCTCGTTAGCAGTAAGGACGCCCTGGCTGGCCACCACGGTCAGGCCCCTGGGGGCCCCTCTGCCGCCGCTCTGGAAGCAGGGCGCACTCCAGTCAGAGCCGGCTGGGTCAACCGGCAGCGTTTTAAGAGCCGTGGAGGAGAGGGAGCTGGCCTAGGGGTAGACACAGCCCCAGATGCCAGGGACAGGGATGCCAGTGTAATTCCAGACTATTAGAGTGGCACAGCAGGTCATTTCTGCCCCGGAACCCGAGACAGCTGAGGGGTTATGCCGGACAGGCTGTCACGCAGGAAAATGTTCAGAAATCCGGTAACCCCAGCTCAGATCAGCTGAATATTTGATCGCTTGACACTGATAAAAAAAGGTGTGTTTGTTAACTGCAGAAGGATAGAGGTGAGAGGCTGGGCGGATGAAAGGGCAGGGGCTGAGGATGCCCTGGACACCCCGGGCGAGGCGGCAGATGACGATGGGCAGGAGGCAGGATGGAGAGGCTGGGCCTCTCGGAAGCTCACCCCCTAGGCTGGAAACCTCAGGGGGGTGGGCACGGGGAACCCGAGGGGCACTCTGGAAGGCCCCCGTGGCCCTCTGCCCCAGCCCATCTTATCAAAGGATACTTAGGGAAGTGATTGCACCCTGTCTGATGCTGGGAGGGTCAAGTGCCCTTGGAGCTGGAAGGAAGCAGATTTTCTTCACAAGTGTTTTCTTTGAAAAATGGAAAACCATGCCCTGTAATGGGACTTCAGCCACTTTTAATTATAAAAGAAAGCAAAGATCATTTTTATTTTGGCGGAAAAGGTGAAACAACATGTGATTCTGAGTCACAAAAGCTAAGAGAAAAGGCTGCTGCTGGCTCTGTGTGATGAGTTTAGAAGGAGGGAAGTGGAGTGAGAGGCGCTCAGTCGTGTCTGACTCTTTGTGTCCCCATGGACTACACAGTCCCTGGGATTCTCCAGGCCAGGATATTGGAGTGAGTAGCCTTTCCCTTCTCCAGGGAATCTTCCCAACCCAGGGATCGAACCCAGGTCTTCAGCATTGCAGCTGATTCTTTACCAGCTAAGCCACAAGGGAAACTCCAGAACACTGGCGTGGGAAGCCTTTCTCTTTTCCACTCTTCCCCACCCAGGGATTGAACCCAGGTCTGCTGCATCGCAGGCGGATTCTTTACCGGATGAGCCACCAGGGAAGCCCCATCAGAAGGGGTCAAGGTCATCGCCAAATCCCCCAGTGACAGGACTGTAGGTCTCATACCCGTGAGGCATCTGGGTTAGTCAAGTCCTTGCGCGTAGAGCTGGGGGTGTTTTCCCAGCTTGGGGAGGAGAGAGATGGTGGAGAGAGTGGGCCCAATGAGGGCTTCTGGGCACCTGGCCTCTGGAGGCAGAAGGGAAATGGGGTGCTCCCCGGGGCCTCCTATTTCATGCTGCAGGCGGGGAGGGAGGACCAAGACCCAAAGCCCCTCCCAGCCACTGTCAGGACTGCAGGGGGCCCCTTTCCACGCCATCTCTCCCGTTTTGCCCAGGGAAACTGAGTCTGAAGTGACTCAGGTTCTCAGACTGAGGTTTCATAATCCGAGATACCTTTTGCCTAGAACTCGCTAAGCCTATGACAGTGATCCCTGCAAGATGGATGGAGACTAAAGCACCCCTGGCAGAGTTCAGGGGGATAAACTCTGTTTCACCTGATACATCTCTTCCTACATCAGTTCAACCCCTGCCTTGTCCACGTTAAGTTACTGATTAAAAAAATATGAATAAATGAATATACTTGAGGCCAGATGTATAGGGACGCAAAACTCAAATCTGCGGTGTATTTAGAATAGCTCATTCATACCATCCCCCACCCCAACATGCACACACACACACACACACACACACACACACACACTCAGACACAGCAACAGAGAAAGGCAAGCTTGGCCGGCTTTTTAGCAAGTCACCAAGATGATTGAGATAAGGTTTGCCCAAAGGTGTCACAAGGTCATGGAAAAAGCCAACACAATACGCTTCCCCAAATCCACCCCATCCGGAGGCCAGCTCCCGGTGACACAGAGCCCAGGGCGTGCGGCCGAACAAAAGCAGGCCTCTGCTAATTGACTGAAAAATCAGCCCGGCCCCCCGGGAGGCGCGGCAGGCCGCAGCAGATGGAGGCTGCCCGGCGCGGGAGCTCAGAAGCCCCTGGAAAGCTGCTGCGGGTCTGCTGCAATTATGGGTCAGGCCCTTCCGTGCCCAGCCCAGCAGCCAGCCACGAGCAGCCGTCACCCGGAGCCCTCCACCAGCCCGGGGCTCCCGGGGTGCCCCAGCTCCGGCGGGCGTGGTTGGGGGTTTGTTCTGTTTTGTTTTTTATAGACTCAGCCTCTGGGCCAAACAGATGCTTTTCTCGGCTTCCTTTGATTCCGCTGATCTGAGTTAATTTGATTTCTGCGTCTCAGCCCTCAGCTCAGGGCCTGAAGGGCGTGCAGCAGAAGTGGCCCGGCATTTGCTCACTGCAAATACGCGAGTCCTCACTCACACGCCCCGGCAGCTCCAAGCTCCAAGCGCATGGTTACAACGGCCAGGAAGAGTTATGCTCCTAGGGAGAGGGGAGCTCCTGCGGCCGCTGCTGGTTTTGCGACTTAGAAGATGTTTTAATCATAGGGCTGCCCTGAGTCTCCAGTGCATTTGACTAAAACTAACTGCGTTGTATTACGCAGACTGCGAGCAGAAAAGCCCTGGCTGGTTTAGAGATATGATGTGAGGTGAACTGATAAAGGGATGACTGGAAACTGACTCTAGACGGCCCGTACGCCTTTGTCTTTTATGGAGAAACTAAACATCTAGTGGAATAATGAGGCACGTTTTCTGCCTCCTGTCTAATTTGAAAAAAAAATAAATAAATAAAGCTGGTTTGCTCTTATCACATAATCCTTAAAGAAAAAAAACTTCAGTTTCATTTAATTTCACAGTTGTTGAAAGTGCACGCTGTAAAATTGGTGATTCAGACGCAATATCTCATCTGGTACAAATGTCTTCATTTTTGTCCCAAGTAAAGTTCCTGTAGAAGGCGCTTCACTGGTAAACCTGCAACTCCTTCACTGGTGTGAAGAAAGTCCAATCTGAGGAAAAATGAAGACTTTCAAGCCAGCCCACGTGTAGCTGCTGATTACTTTGAAATATAGGGCACACTTCTCTCTGTGCACTTCTCTAGGAAATGCACAGAGATTCTATCACTAACAGCAACGTTCAATTATTTACTTATGTCAATAAAAATTGTATACTGTTATAACAATTTGAGAAAACAGCATGAAAAGCACCCGTAGTCTGCAAAACAAATGTTTTTCATCACTTTGTCTATTCCCTTTTATTTTTTCACACCAATTTTTTATAAGATTATGTGTAGTCAACAGCTTTGCAGTATAACCCATTTCACTTAACATTATTGCAAACCTGCTTTTCAATGTTACTGCAATTTTTATGACCATCCCTTTAATATTCTGGCAAGTGACATCCTCGTAACTGACCTAGCTCTTCTGCTATTACTGGCCTTTGGGTTTTTTTCCGTGATTTTAACTTTTACAATACCATACAATAAGATGTCCCCATTTTTCAGCATATAGATCTGTGCCAAGATTATCGCAGTCATGGTGCAGGAGCCTTATGGCAAACATCTCGTGAGTCTCTCTCTCTATCCCTTCATCGTCGTGTCTTCCCTTCACTCCGAGCCTCAGCAGTGTGACCTCTCCTCCATCATCACGGCTTCGCCTGCTTGAGAATGTCAGAGGAATAGAAACAGGATCAAACGGTAATCCTGACACTGGCTTCTTTCACTCAGTACAACGTCTCCGAGACTCACCCAAGCTGTGTGTATCGCTGATGGAACGCCTGCCTCTTTACTGAGGAGCAGGGATCAGCTTTGACTTCCCTGGTGACGCAGGTGGTAAAGAATCTGCCTGGAATGCGGGAGACCCGGGTTCAACCACTGGATCAAGAAGATCCCCTGGAGAAGGAAACAGCAGCCCACTCCAGTGTTCTTGCCTGGAGGGTCCCAGGGACAGAGGAGCCTGGTGGGCAGCCATCTAAGAGTCGCTAAGAGTCAGACACGACTGAGCGACTTCACTTTCACTTTTCACTTCTTGCATTGGAGAAGGAAGTGGCAGCCCACTCCAGTGTCCTTGCCTAGAGGGTCCCAGGGACGGAGGAGCCTGGTGGGCGGCCTCTATGGGGTCGCACAGAGTCTGACACGACTGAAGCGACTTAGCAGCAGCAGCAGCTGGTATTCTTGCCCTGGTGGGCTGTAGTCCGTATTGTCACAAAGAGTCAGACACGACTGAGTGACTAACACTTTCACAAGGATCGGGCTGTGGCTGCAGAGCCAGAGAATCCATCTGCCTGGTGAGGGATATTCGGATGCTTCTGCCGTTTGCCTGTCCCAAGCAGAGCCGCTGTGTTTATGCACAGGCTTTTGTGTGGACATACATTTTCATTTATCTGGAATAAATACCCAAGAGTGGAGTTGCTGGCTCACGTGGTAAATATATAGTTAAGTTTACAAGAAAATGCCTAGTTGTTTTCCAGAAAGACGGTATCATTTTCATTTCTCTTTTAAATTGAAGTATAGTTCATTTAGTATGTTGTACTGGTTTTAGGTGTACAGTGAGATATATATTCTTTTTCCTCATAGGTTACTATAAAATGCTGAGTAGCGCGCCCTGTGCTATGCAGTAGGTCCTGGTTGGTTGTCTATTTTATATATAATCGTGTGTGTTCATCCCAAATTCCTGACGTCCCTCCCCTACATTCCCCAGTGGCATCTGTGTTTGTTTTCCATGTCTGTGGGTCTCTTTTTGTTTTATGTATAAATTCATTTGTACCATTTTCTAGGATTCCATATACAGATGATATCATGTGATACTTGTCTCTCTCTGCCTAACTGACTTCACTCAGTACGATGATCTCCAGGTCCGTCCATGTGGCTGCATCCTTTCATTCTTTTTATAGCTGTGTAGTATTCATTTTTCATTACACTCAATGTACACCCTGGTTGTTCCACATCATCAAAAGCACTTGAAGTGGTCACGACTTTTTATTCCAGTCGTGTTAGTAGATGAACACTGGCTCACCACGGTTCTATTTTGCTTTCCACAATGGCCAAGAAGAGCACATCCTTTTATGTGCTGCTTGCTATTTCTATTTTGGGAAATGTCTGTCCAAATATTTTGCCTAATTTTAATTGGATTATTTTTCTGGTTAGTTTTACAGATATATATTTTTTTCTATATATATATATTTTCCCTATATTTTCTGGAGAATAGATAGATAAATAGAGGGATGATAGATACGGATAGATCTATTCTGGACAATTCTATTTTCATTTACAAATATGTTTTCTCGATATGTAACTTATATATGAGTTTCTGAACCTTGTCTTTCAGAGTGAAGATTCTCATTTCAATGCCATCTCTTTTGTAATTTTCATCAATAATGAGACCCTATTTGGTAAGTTGTTGATATTCGTAGTGCAGAGTTATTTCCAGTCTTCCCTTATTATCCCTCTAATGTTGTGAGGTGGTATCATCGCTTTCATTCTTGATACTGATAATTTGCACTTTTTCCTTCTTTTGTCAATCTAGCCAGAAGTTTATCAATATTACTGATCATTTCAAAGAAGCAGCTTTCAGTTTTTTTCATTTTCTCTTTTCTTTCTGTTCTGAATTTCATGGATTTCTTTTTATTCTCTTATGTTTGCTTTGCTTATGTGTTTTTTTTTTTCTGACTTCTTAAAAAAGAAGCTTGTATCTTTGATTTGAAATTTTTCTGAGTTTCTCATGCACACTTTTAATGCCATAAATTCTCAAAGCACTGTTTCAAGGGCATTCCATAGATCTGACATGGTACATAATCATTTTACTTTTATTCAAAATATTTCTAATATCTCTTCATATTATGCATCCCATGGATTATTTAGAAATATGTTGGTTAATTTCTAAGTGTTTGGAAATTTCCTTGATATCATTCTCTTATTGGTTTCCTGTTTAATTCTATTATAGTTTAAAAACATGTTTTACATGATTTCAACCTTATTGAATTAATTAAGATTTGTTTTGTGATTAGGAACATGGATAACTCTGGTGAACATTACATGTGAAAAGATACATGTTATCTTTCGGAGTGAAATGTGTTTAGATCTTTAAGTCCTCCTGGCTGACGGCACTGCTCAGCTCTCCCACATGCTCACTGAGTTTCTGTCCACGAGTGACACGTGTCATGGAGCGGTGAGCTTGGAGCCTCTGTGTATCAGGTGCCTTTGTCTACTCCTTTCAGTCTGTCAATTTTAACTTCGTGTTGTTAGAGGCATACATGGTCAGTATCTCCATGTCTTCTTAGGAAATGTACTCATTCCTCATGCCATAATGTCCCCCTTCAGTTCAGCCACTCAGTCGTGTCTGACTCTCTGCGACCCCATGAATGCAGCATGTCAGGCCTCCCAGTCCATCACCAATTCCCAGAGTTCACTCAAACTCATGTCCATCGAGTCGGTGATGCCATCCAACCCTCTCATCCTCTGTCGTCCCCTTCTCCTCCTGCCCCCAGTCCCTCCCAGCATCAGGGTCTTTTCAAATGAGTCAGCTCTTTGCATCAGGTGGCCAAAATATTGGAGCTTCAGCTTCAACATCAGTCCTTCCAATGAACACTCAGGCCTTATCTCATTTAGGATGGATTGGTTGGATCTCCTTGCACCTCAAGAGTCTTCTCCAACACCACAGATCAAAAGCCTCTATTCTTGGGTGCTCAGTTTTCTTTATAGTCCAACTCTCACATCCATACATGACCACTGGAGAAAACATAGCTTTGACTAGATGAACCTTTGTTGGCAAAGTAATGTCTCTGCTTTTTAATATTCTGTCTAGTTTGCTCATAGCTTTTCTCCTAAGGAGCAAGTGTCTTTTAATTTCAAGATTGCAGTAACCATCTGCAATGATTTTGGAACCCCCCAAAATAAAGTCTGTCACTGTTTCCATTGTTTCCCCATCTATTTGCCATGAAGTGATGGGACCAGATGCCATGGTTTTAGTTTTCTGAATGTTGACCTTTTCACTCTCCCCTTTCACTTTCACTAATGTCCCTCTTAGCCCTGGTCATTTTCTTTGCTCTGGGGTCTCTTTCATTTAATATTAGTATAGCCACTTGGCTCTCTTTTATTAGTGTTTTCAAGGTGTATCTTTTCCCATCCTTTTACTTTAAATAGCTTATATTATCACAGTTTAAGTGAGTTCATTATAGACAGCACATAGTTGAGTCATTTCTTTAATCTGTTGTGATAATCTCCATACTTTTAACTGGAATATTTAGACCATTTACATTTAAGGTAATCAGTGACACATTGGGATTTGGGTCTTCATTTTTTTATTTGTTTTCTCTTTCTTCCTTTTGTTACTGTTTCTTGGTTTCCATTTTTGCGTTTGTTGGGTTATTTATATTTTTGGTACCCCACCTTAGCTCCTCTGCTGTGATTCTTTAAGTCTTGGCAGCACTGGGTCTTTGCTGCAGCAGGTGGGATCTTCGATCTCTGTTGTACATGCAAACTCGTAATTGTGGTGTGTGGGATCTGGTTCCTGACCAGGGATCAAACCTAAGCCCCCTGCACTGGGAATGTGGGATCTTAGCCACTGAACCGATAAGGAAGCCCCATCTATTGAGTCTGACACTCTATCTATATCTATGTATCTATTGATAGACACTAGAATATGTCTAGCTGTGTGTGTGACTTTTAAAGTTTTTCTAAGGATTATAATATACATACTTCACTTTTCACAGCTTATTTAGAATCAACATTTTACCTTACAAACATATAGACTATCTTCTCCTTCTATGTTCTAGTTGTCTTATAATATTACATCAATATATATTGAAAACACCATCATGAGATGTTATAAATTTTGCTTTGGGGCATTTGACCTATTTTAGAGATCTGAACAGGAGAAGAATCAATTATATTCACTCAGACATTTACGATTTCTTTTGTTTTTCCCTTCATCTTTATATTGAAATATTCCTTCAAGTATCTTTTCCCGTCTACTGGAAGGTTTCCTAGTAATTCTGTTAGAGTAGGTTTTTGGCACCAAATTCTTTCATGATTTCTCCATCTGAGAATGTCTTTATTTTGCCTTCATTGCAGAAGTATGTTTCTCAGGATATAGATTTTAGGGTTGACAGTTCCTGAAACTTTAGAAATGGTCTACATCTTCCTCCTGCCTTCATCAATTCTGATGAAAAATCTACAGTCTTTCCAACCATATCTTAAGAGACAATGTATCATTTTCAATGGTGATTAAAACATTAAAAGAAAAAAATTTTAGCTTTCAGTTTTTTTTTTTATTGTGATGTATCTTAAGATGGATTCTTTTGGTTTACCCTGTTAAGAAGTCACATAACTTCTTCAGTCTGTAGAATTCTACCTTTACTCTCAGTTATTTTTTAAAAAAATTTAACCCCAAGCTCCTTCCCGTCTTCTCTCTAACTGCTCTGATTGCATAAACGTCAGTTTTTGCTGTTGTTCCACAGGCCCCTGAGTCACAGGATTTTCTTCCCCCCATGGAATCATTATTTTAAGTTTCTGTTGTACTTTTCAGTTATAAAATTTCCATTTGGTTCTTCTTTATAGCTTCCATGTTTCTATTCATATTCATTATTGACTCATTTGTTTCTAAAGTACTTATAGGTATTAGCTGGAACATGGTAATACTACTTGCTTTAAAGTCTCTCTCAGATAATTTCAGCATCTCCACATGTTGGTGTTGGCATCTACTGGATGACTTTACACATGACAGTTGAATTCTCTGGCTCTTTCTTTGACAAGTAGCTTTGCATTGCATCCTGCAACACATTTTGAATATTATGAAATCCTGAGTAATAATTACAGCTTATGAATAATGTTGAAAATGCTGTTTTATCAAGCAACCTGGTTAGGTGCAGACTCCAAGACTCAATGTAGGACTTCCCTAATGGGCCAGTGGTTGGGAATCTACCTGCCAGTTCAGGGGACATGGATTCAGTCCCTGCTCAAGGAGGATTCCAGGTGAGTCCAGATGCTGGTGCTAATCCTGGCACCACAACCACTGAACCTGTGTTCTGGAGCCCATGGGCTGCAACAAGAGAAGCTGACATAAGAAGCCACACATCCCAACTGGAGAATAGCCCCCACTCTATGCAACTAGAGAAAGGCTTCATGCAGCAACAAAGACCAGCACAGCCAAAAGTAAACAAGTAAAAACTTTTAAACGATTCAACATACTCAAGTTAAATAGCAACATATGTGTGTGTGTAAATTATATATATATATATATATATATATATATATATATATATATTTTTTATCAGTTCAGTTCAGTTGCTCAGTTGTGTCTGACTCTTTGTGACCCCATGGACTGCAGCACATCAGGCCTCCTTGTCCATCACCAGCTCCTGGAGTTTACCCAAACTCGTGCCCATCAAGTCAGTCATGCCATCCAAGCCTCTCATCCAACCCTCTCATCCTCTGTCATCCCCTTCTCCTCCTGCCCCCAATCCCTCCCAGCATCAGAATCTTTTCAAATGAGTCAGCTCTTTGCATCAGGTGGCCAAAATATTGGAGTTTCAGCTTCAACATCAGTCCTTCCAGTGAACACTCAGGACTGATCTCATTTAGGATGGACTGGTTGGATCTCCTTGCAGTCCAAGGGACCCTCAAGAGTCTTCTCCAACACCACAGTTCAAAAGCATCAACTCTCACATCAACAATGCCTACTGGAAAAGCCATAGCTTTGACTAGATGGACCTTTGTTGGCAAAGACCTCTGCTTTTTAATATGCTGTCTAAGCTGGTCATAGCTTTTCTTCCAAGGAGCAAGCATCTTTTAATTTCATGGCTGCAGTCACCATCTGCAGTGATTTTGGAGCCCACAAAAATAGTCTTTCATTATTTTCATTGTTTCCCCATATTTGCCATGAAGTGATGGGACCAGATGCCATGATCTTCGTTTTCTGAATATTGAGCTTTAAGCCAACTTTTTCACTTTCACTTTCATCAAGAGGCTCTTTAGTTCTTGTTCATTTTCTGCCGTAAGGGTGGTGTCATCTGCATATGTGAGGTTATTGATATTTCTCCTGGCAATCTTGATTCCAGCTTGTGCTTCATTCAGCCCAGCATTTCACATGATGTATTCTGCATATAATTTAATAAGCAGAGTGACAATATACAGCTTTGACATTCTCCTTTCCTGATATGGACCAGTCTCTTGTTCCATGTCTAGTTCTAACTGTTGCTTCTTGACCTGCATATATATATGAAAAGTTCTAAGATGCAGGCCTAGAAATTATATGATTTCTTATTAGTAAAGAGGGAAGTCTTTTCTGATCACTCAGAGTATACGTTAGTGTTCAAAGAAGATCTTTCAAGAAGATCCATGCCCCTCAAGCAGAACAGACACTTTAAAAGCCACAATGCTCACCAGAAGACAATTTATAATAAAACATATGAACTTCTGTGAGCAAAAGAAAATCATAAAATCAGGCAGAGTAAAAAAACCACACTCAGTGTAGGAGAAAAACTATTATTATTAGAGCAGATTTTTCATGGAAATGCATTCAGCCGGGAGAGAATGGAATAGCATGCTTAAACTGTCCAAGAAGAATTCTCAAGCCAGAAAAAATAACTTTCAAGCTGAAAAGAAATGAAATATTTTCAAAGGGACACTGACTAAGACAGATCACATGCTGAGCCATAGACTGAGTCACCGTTTTTAAACGCTGAAATTATACAAAGTATATGCTCTGATCATGATATGGCATTTCTTCAAAATGGATATATAGAGTCAATACAATCTAAAAAATCTCCCAACAGCTGATCTTTGTAGAAACTGACCATCTGATTCTAAAGATATATCTGAAAATGTAAGTTGCGGCACAGTCAAAATAGTTTTGGGAAAAAAAAGCAGAGCAAGATTTGAGCACTTATCTTACTTGACTCCAAGAATTACCACACAGCTACAGAAATTTAGACAGTTACAGAAATGTGATTAGCATAAGCACAGATATACATTAATTAAACAGAAAAGATAATTTAATAATAGGCTAATAAAATGTCAAATACTTTTTTGTAAAGTTATCATGGCAATTCAACCTGGAAAGAATGTTCTTTTATAAAGGTAATGCTGCAAAGACTTTATGCTCACATAGCTTAAATAAAAAGAGCCATAACACTTTGCTCACACCACACACAAAATTATTTCAAAATTCTTTGTAGACACAATGTAAAAGCTAAAAATAAACATTTTCTACATGAAAATGTAGTAGAAAAAAAACTGTTAAACAGTCTCATGATTAAAAAGTTCTTAGGACACAAAATGCTGAAAATATGAAAGGAAACTAAATGGGCTTCTTCGATGGACGTCACAGCTGTGGCCGCCCTCCCCAGGCCCCTAAACCCCGCCCAGTCACAAGTACAGTAAACACACCCCACCTGGGGGATGCGACCAGCGCTCCCCAAAGCTGCCAGTCACCAAAAGCAGGAAAAGTCTGAGAAACCGTCACAGCCGAGAGGAGCCTAAGGAAACAAGATTCCTAAGTGTGATGTGATGGGTGACTGAGGCAGACAGAGAACATGAGCAAGAAACTAAGGAAAACTTAATAAAGTGAGAGTGTAGTTACAATATGGTAAGTGCTGGTTCATTCCTCGTGACAGAGGCACGCACCGTGCTGACGTAAGATGTGGGAAGCCTCAAGGTAAGGTGGGGAATGTAAGAAAATTTCCATGGTATCTTTGCAATTTTTCTGTCCATCTAAATCTATTTTTTTAATTTAAATGTATTTATTTTAATTGGAGGCTAATTACTTTACAATATTGTATTGATTTTGCCAACATCAACATGAATCTGCCACGGGTGTACACGTGTTCCCCTTCCTGAACCCCCCTCCCATCTCCCTCCCTGTACCATCCCTCTGGGTCATTCCAGTGCACCAGCCCCAAGCATCCTGTATCCTGCATCAAACCTGGACTGGCAATTCGATTTTTAAAATAAAAAACTTACTTTACTTTAAAAGTTTTCTTTAAAAATAAAATTTATCAAAGTTATAAACTTCTGCTCTTCTAGAAGCATCAGTGAGAAAATTAAAAGGCACATCAACAAGTAGGGAGAAATCTCCACAATACATACACTTGACAGATAGCTTCTGTCCAGACTAGATGAAAAACATTTACAGCTCAATAATAAGATGACACACAACTGAATTTTAGAAAAAATAGGGGGGTCACGATTGAGCAGGCCCTTCACCAAGAAAAGATGGGAATAGGACTAGGAACATGCCCATGAGAAGGTATTCCACATCAGTAGTCATTAGGAAAATGCAACTCTAAGCCATGGTGAAATCCCACTACACAACCGATAGAATGGCTGCAATTGGAGAAGATAGACTATATTATGGTTGAGTGGGGCTGGAGCCTCTACATAGCTGGGAGGAGGGTGAATTGGTACCATCAGTTTGTGAAGCAATTTGGTGGTTTCTTGTAAAGTTAAACACAATGGGATCCAGCCCTGGCTCAGATGGTAAAGCGTCTGCCTGCAACGCTGGAGACCTGGGTTCGATCCCTGGATTGGGAAGATCTGCTGGAGAAGGGAATGACAACCCACTCCAGTATTCTTGCCAGAAGAATTCCATGGACAGTGGAGCCTGGCAGGATACAGCCCACTGGGTCACAAAGAGTCGGACACAACTGAGCAACTAACAATATTACCCAGCAACTCTGTTCCGAGATATTTACCTGAGGTCTTATACACAAATGTTCATGGCAACTTTGATTATAATTGTCAGAGCCTGTAAACGACCCAAATATCCATCAACAGAGGGCTCGATGTCATGGTGCATCTGTAGAATGGGATATTCCTTAGCAGTTAAACAAATTGCTCACATACTCCACAACACAGATAAATGGTGAAAAGTACTTTGGTGAGCAATAGATGTCAGGCACAAATTATAATTCCATTTAGACAATGCACAAGCAAGGAAGAATCTGATCAACGGTGACAGAAAACCCATCTGTGGTTGCTTTGGCAGAGAGATAAAAGGTGGAGAGTGACTGAGGCAGGGCCCTGGGGAACTTTTTAGGCAGATAGAAATTTTCTGATCATCAATGGGGTGGTGCTTTCATGGGTGTGCAGTTTTTCCAGCCTCATCAGAATGTACATTTTATATGTGTGCATTTTATTGTTTATAAATGATACCTCAATCAAGTAAAAAATCCATGATCCAACTGGATCAACTCTAGAAGGTAAACAGAGAGCACATTCTAACAGAAACAGGCTAAACCCCGGGAAGTGTTGTCAACCGTGCTGGATACTCTGTGGTCAGTGGGAAGGGCATTGGAGGATTTCCCAAGCTGTGCCAATGCCCGTGAATGACCGACAGGGTGGTCTCCTTGGGCGACGAGGCATAGAAACCGTGCTCCCAAGCTTGGAAAAGTGCAGTGGAGAGAGTTGAACACACACAGATGGAGATTGAGAGCAGAGCAACGTTGCAGGGACAGGATGCCTCAGCACTGTTCCTCGGAAGAGATGCCTTCAAGCCACACTGTCCATTTTTTGGGGGACAGGGGAACCTGAGCTACTCAGAGATGGCTGCAAACTTTAAAGCGCTAATATGCCAGAGTGAATTTCGATTCTCTGACTTTGCATCAAGGGTAATATGATCTGAGTTGTTTTAGAAAAACCAAGAAATCTCAGAACCAACTGTCAAATAACATAACTCATGTTTGAGAGGCAGCCCTCATTAAAACACACGAAGACCCTTCAGTAAATGCAGAAACATCTGCTTTATATGCCCCATCTCTAAACAAGAGTTTGAAAAGTTTCCAAAGTTAACATGGGTTTCTTTCATGCAAGCACGCACACACACACACACAAATGTGCACACACAGAGAGAGATTTAAGTGTGGGACATTGTGTGTTCTCATGTCTCTACATCCTATCATATTTTAGGGAAATAAAGATAACATCAACCCTTGGGATGCTGGGGGGTCTAACTTTGAAAAGAAGAACAAGAGGCTAATCTTGCTTTCCCTAAAGGTTTTGGGCTGTGTAAGTGGAATCATTGAAACAAAATGCTAAAAACCAGTTGTCTGAAGTGAAATGCAAAGATTAAGTGCCAGGGCAGAGCGAGAAAGAACAGGAGTCCAGGACCTCACGAGGCCTCAGAGAAGCTCCCGCCGGGCAGCCGGGCCTGGCACTCCTGCCTGGAGCCGGAGGAGGGCGGGAGGACCGGAAAGGACGACTCTATCCTGCACTTGGTGACCGTCTTGGAGGGCCATGGAATCTCCTCAGTGGCTCGACCTGAAAAATAGTATGTGTGTTCAGTGAAAGCATAGGCGCTGGGAACGGGTTTTCAACAGTGAAACGGAAGGGCCAAGGAGGCCTAGGAAACCCTGAATACCATTTACTCCTAGATGATTGTCCGACTGATGGCAGATCCGTGGACACGAGTGGTTCCGAGCCCTTCTGAGCTACATGGTCTGCTTCCAACAGAAGCAAGACTGGAGTGCCAGCTCCAGGCGCCCTGCTCCTTGCAGATGCTCTGTGCACATGGAGGCCATTGGGCCTGGCCACACACGGGTGTCCTGAGAGCAAGTGACACAGGGGGCCCACCCTTCCCACCTTCTTCACTGACAGGACACTAAAGAGCAGTGCTTATCTGTGAGCCTGTGCACGCACACACGCATGCGCACACACACACACGTACACACACATACACACACATGCGCACACACGCACGTGCACACACACACGCACACACACGCACATGATTTGGAGCCCAGAACTCCATATCTCCCTTTCTTCACAGTCAAACGTTTGGCAGACATTTTCATCTGCCTCCATCTCCTCTCCTAGAAATCCAGCTACTCCTCCTGACCGTCAGGAACTCCCCTCTGGCCCCCGGCCGCATCCTGGGCCATCCAGTGAGTGGGTATTTGCCGTGGCCTTTGGGGTCCATGACCTCCCTCCTTCCTACAGCTTCGCTCGTCCCTGTCTTTGCATCATGACTTTTGTGCCCCTGACGCTGCTATCAATGCAGGTGTCATTCAGGTCACCCCCAAGCCCCCAGGACCCCAGGCATCTCAGCTGCTCCCCAACTTCAGCACCACCCTCATCCCTGGCACTTGGCTCTGTCTCTGGCCCAGGAGAGACGCTCGCTAACACTGTCCTACTCGGTAACGCGTGCTCAGAGGCCTCTGTTACAGCCCAAGCCGGACATTCTGAAAGAACATTCACCCGGCTTCTGTCTCACGGTGCTTTCCTGTCCTGCCCCATCCTCCCCTTTTAGGGAACGACGCTGCACCCACGGCAGAAACAGGGCATCCTTAGCCTCTCCGTCACACCCGCTGGCACATAACACTGATCGGCCACGTTCACTGAGTGCTCGCTGCGGTCCAGGCCCCGTGCTGAGGCAGGCCACGGGGCGGGCCAGCCTGCAGAGGTCCCAGCGGTGGCCTTCACGTTTCGCTCTGATACATTCCTATGATGCGATTATGCTACGGGACCCATCAGCAATTCCCAGCACAGGCCTGGCGCCGTGCAGGCCTGCCATCATTACCTGCGGGATGAGGGGGGAAATGGAAAGCTCCCCAGGAACAGCCAGAGGAGCTCCAAGCATTTAATGTGATTCTGGTCCTGCAGTCTCCCTCTCCTCCTCCTTCCTGCTTTCGCTCTCTCTGTTTGCCTCTCTCTCTGTATATATGTATATGAATATGTGTGTGTGTGTGCGTGAGAGAGAGACAGAGAGACAGAGACACATGCTAAGTATATAAAGAAACGTCTATAGGTATGCAAGTCTATTTATGTTTATTAAATTCTCACTTATTCATCAACTATTTACTGAATGCTAACCCAAGGTAGCTAGAAGCATATTATAGAAGCACAGTGAGGTTGCAGTTCACTTCCGAATTTTACATTCCATAATTTCCAACTGAAAGTGATGGTACTTTGCCTAAGAATGATCTTTAGTTAAGTGGTCTAGACGTTAACCTGATGGTCACACTAGTATCGATTACATTTTTGAAAACCAACCTAAATTGATTAATAGTCTAGAAACGGCAGGTTGAAACTTTTCATTGAAAAATTTTGAAAATGCACTGCATGTCTGGATGTGGGCGTCCCGTGAGAGCAGAGCTCTCCTGTTTCGAAAGCCGTCAGCTCTGCCGGCCGAGCCTCCAGTGTGCTGGCCGCTCAGCAGCACGCCTCAGGTGCTGTCTTTCCCGGTCCTGCAGGCCCCTGATGGGGACAAAGTTTGTGACCCACAGCTACATTCGTTTTTCTGTACTCAGTGTTTAATCAAAAAAAAAAAAAAACACTCACAAAAATGAGGTTTTCCATCTGTCGGGAACCCATGGCAGGTCCAGCCGTGCTAGGCTGCCTTTCCCACGTGGTGACCGTCAGCTGGAGGACACTGAGCTGAGACGCTGGTTGGCAGGTCACCCGTGGGCCCTACCATGCCTCGCTGGACGACCCCGCCCTTTCACCCACCTTTGTACATCTTTAAAGTCATGACCCCCGATCTGCCAGATGAGAAGCAGGCAGACGTGCTCTATAAAGGCCCACCGGTAAGCGACAGGCTTCGCAGGCTGTGTGATGCAACTGTCTAACTCTCCATTTGCAGGGCTAAAGCAGTCCCAGACAGTATGTAAATAAATGGGGGCTGCTGCAGTCACGAAAATGTTACTTATAGACACTGAAAATGGAGTTGCATATGATTTTCACGTGTCGTAAAAACTTCTTCTTTTGAATTTTTGATTCAACTGATAAAATGTATATATATTAATAAAAAGCATTCTCCATTCCAGGACCAGAACGTGGTGAGTCACATTTGACCTGTGGGCTGTAGTTGGTGAACACTGGGCTAAGTACAGTCAGACAGAACTGCCTTCAGACCTGCCATTCGCCTGCCACCGTCCACGCGTGCAAGACCTGGGAGTGAGGATGTCGGTGGGTACACCCCCTCGCCAGCCGCCACGAACTCTACTCCTAACCCGGAACTGACGCAGACAAGACAAAGAGGAGAAAGTACTAAAGAGGATGACGTGAAGTCACTGGGGATTCTGCCTGACGAGTTCCCTTGTAGCTAAGTCTCCACTGCCTGGGTGAGGGGCAGGGAGAAAGGGTCTGATGAGCCTGGGGAGAAGAGAAGGGAGATCAAGGAGTCTCCACACATTTGCAAAGGATGCAGGCCCAAGAGCCTCGTCCTGTGACAGGACAAGGAAGCAGCCTCTGCAAGTCGACCCAGACTCTCCTTCCTGTGGCCGTTAAATGCAACTTTGTAAGACTGACTCGGAACCTGTGACAGTCTCATTCATTCTGGTCTCTTCCAGCACGATAGCAATTAAAAGACCATCTTTAATAGCAGTTCCCAAGGAATGTCCCTTAATTATGTTGCCAGGCCTTGGCAAGTTTAATTGTAGACATTTCTCGCTTCTATCATGCTTAAACACAGCGGAAGACAGAGCTCCACGGCCGAGTCCCTACTCCACGCGGTCTTCTTGTTGCAGGCACCCACAGCCCGAGCATTTCAGGCAGGAGTATCGGGCCTCGCAGACTAACAGCTGTTATCATGACTTTGAAAGGTGAGCGACTGGAGGGCAGATTCTGCAATGGTGGGCCCAGCCTGCCGCAGACCTGCTGGCAGCTGTTGCTGCACCATGGAGAAGGTCTCTACCATCATATCTAATGTCCGGAAAGGCCACTAGCTCCTGATGGACCTAAACCTTGGTGGTAATCAGATTTTTGTAAACCTCAGTATCAATCAGATTTTTTCCGCCAGTTTTCTAAGCAAGAGTTTGAGAGACTAGATATGAAGCAGAATATGGTTTTGGAAGCAACATGATTTTATTCCATTCCCTGGCGGTTCAAATGGTAAAGAACCTGCCTGCCATGCAGGAGACTCAGCTTCAGTCCCTGGGTCAGGAAGATTCCCTGAAGAAGGAATGGCAACCACTCCAGTGTGCTTGCCTGGGAAATCCTACGGACAGAGAAATCCGGTGGGCTACAGTCCATGGATTCGCAAAGAATGGGACACGACTGAATGACTAGCACTAATACAAAGGAAAACCAGATATGCCAGAAAGATACCTTAAGCTATATATTTTTACCTATAAGATAAATATAGAAAGAAGATATTAGGAAATACTCTAATATGAATAAAAGGTTATCAATACATTCTGAAAAAAGAAACCTTTAATATTCACTTCAATATTTCATGGATTCCTATAAATTGAAGCTATAAAAATATCATTTTAGAATAAAAGATGAAAATAGGATTTATTGAAAAGTATGATATCTACACCTCCAATGCAGAAAACTGTGGTACGTTATGTACCAATATTCATCTCTTTTGGACTCCATAAGGAAAACTTACGTGTAGGTATTTATGTATTTGTACTACCTTGGGAGAGAAAAGACATTGGGTGAAATTTTTTTTCACATCTAAATAAATTTAAATTAAACCTGATTCTTTTGTTGATCTGTTCACTGGGGTTGAAACAAAAAAGGGGGTGATTGAGATGCGGCAGAAGTGAATTCTGCTAAGCGTGACTTGATGCTGCGATGCGGAAATGTGAAGGGGGTATAACCCATGTCATCTTTCTGGACACAAGTCTGGGATCAGGTACCCATCCTTGTGGGACTGCGTGTCAAACACATGTGCGTGGGCCCCAGTTCTCTGGAACAAGCATGGCGAAGGTTCAAGAAGGGCTTCAGTGAACCCGACTCCTGGAAACTGTCCATGGTCAGAGTCAGGTTTCCAGTCCCACATATTCAACTAGAGGTTTGCAGGGCCTTTTCCAACCCTGGTTTTCTTTGGCAATTTGTTACTTCTTCTGGGATCATTTTATTCAGCAAGTTCCTCCTGAATTGGTTGAAAACATTCTTTTAAATCTTGATATGGATTCTAAAATAGAAGATGCTTGTGTTATTAGGGCACCCCCAAAAAAGACTTTTAAGTTTGATTTCACAGTGAGATATTATTCAGTGCTCACCTTCCTTCTGCTCACATGCATTAAATTTCTGAAAGTACAGAGAAAAAAAAATCTCTTCTTTCTCACATGATTTACCCTCTACAGAATAACAAGATTCTTTACTGATTATTTGAACATGCAACATTTTTAGTAAACAGTGAACTATAAAAATTCAGCCACTGGTTTTGTGGACTACCCAATTTTCTTGAACATGTACATTACAAGATGGAATTTAACCAGTAACTACTTACATGTGAACCTGTTTAAATATTGTACAACGTGTTGGTTATATGACATGTTAATTTAGAAGATGTGCTTCTCATTGACACGTACAGTCTAACAGTCAATATTATACAAATTAAATGTTTCTAAAGACATATTTTGACACACAGGCAGTATTTGTGCTGAATGAGCTTCCCAAAGCACAGTCTGCGCTGGCTCATGGAGTGCCCCGTGTCATAAACACTTCTATTTCAAAGTCTGCTGTCACAGCACCCCAATTTTCCAAATCTGAAGTCAAAAACACTTTCTGTCCTCAGCTGTCAAATGGTTTGGAAACCCAGCCTAGCAACAGGACAGGCTGAGTGTTTACTCAGCACGAGTCAGCTCTGCCTTCAATTGCAGTTTGAACAAACCTCAGTTCCGCAGAGACCTCTCCTGGAGGGCTTCTGGACAAAGCGCCAGGGAAGGGGCCCAGGGTATTTTAATGCCTAATGTTAGTCTTGGAGGAAACAATTATTCAAAAAATTGGACATCTTTTCTAAGTTTGCACTGAATTTATAAAAGTTGACTGAACACATCTTAGCCTCAGCCTGGCTTTCTCCGTGGGGCAGACATCTTGCAGGAGTCCTCACTTTATCCTCAGGGATGCTCGAATTCCAGTTCCAAGTCCACCCAGTCCTCTGTACTCACAGTTCCTTCAACTGAGCAGGAATAGTAGTGCTGACTGTCTGAAGGAATCCGGGCTGAAGTGGCCACTTAATCCCCCATCTTAGGTTTCTTTACATGGACGTATGTACATGTGTGCTAAATCTTTTGAGTCATGTCCGATCCAAGTCTTTGCAGCCCTTTGAACTGTAGCCCACCAGGCTCCTCTGTCCATGGGATTCTCCAGGCAGGAACACTGGAGCGGGTTGCCATGCCCTCCTCCAGGGCATCTTCCCTACCCAGGGACTGAACCTGCGTTTCTTACATCTCCTGCATTGACAGGCAGGTTCTTTAACACTAGTGCCACCTGGGATCCCCCTTACATGTATTCAGTTCAGTTCAGTTCAGTTGCTCAGTCCTGTCCGACTCTTTGCAACCCCATGAATCACAGTACGCCAGGCCTCCCTGTCCATCACCAACTCCTGGAGTTCACTCAGATTCACGTCCATCGAGTCAGTGATGCCATTCAGCCATCTCATCCTCGGTCGTCCCCTTCTCCTCCTGCCCCCAATCCCTCCAAGCATCAGATCTTTTCCAATGAGTCAACTCTTCACATGAGGTGGCCAAAGTACTGGAGTTTCAGCTTTAGCATCATTCCTTCCAAAGAAATCCCAGGGCTGATCTCCTTCAGAATGGACTGGTTGGATCTCCTTGCAGTCCAAGGGACTCTCAAGAGTCTTCTTACAGGTATGGATTAATATAAATCTTTGGGCACAGATATTAAAGGAGTTAATTATCAACTACTATATGGATACTACTTAGAGATTCATATGTGCCTAGCACCTATAACAACCTGGTGAGAATTTTACTATACATTCAAGTTCATGTAATCTTCACCACAACAAACGTGATAGCATTGCTTTCCCATTTTGAGGATAGAGAAACTGAGGAACAGAGAGATTAGCCAGCTTGCCCCAGTGAAGCAACTTGCCCCATCACGGCTTGGAAGGAAGCTCTCTGTCTCACAAGCTGATGTGTGAAATATAAAGCACGCACCTTAGCCCGGGCCCCCGGCAGCCTGGGGGCCTGCAGCCTTGCATGCCTCCCTGCGTCATCTGAGCTGGAGGGTAGCCTTACACCCGAGTGTAGGTCAAGGACACGGAGGGCCGGTGCCTGGCAGCTTCAACTAGAATCAGTGGCCATACGTCTCTGTGAATCTGCATGATGTACCTCAGTGTTCTCCAGCATCAAAGGTGATGGGAACTAGGGCGAGAACCACCTTTCTACATGTTGAAGTCTTTGACCACAGAATCCATATGGCCACTTACTCTGGGCCCAGAGCCAGGTGCAGAGGCCAGTATGCTTATCACAGCTCCCATCACTCAGCTCTTACTGCTTCCTGGGTGTTACTACAACGGTCATGAGTACACACTACACACAAGAAGTTTGGTGCCAACACCTCCATCTTGCAGAGGAGAAAGGCAAGTCCTTCACTGCGATTCTCCTCAGGCCAACTGGTCTACCCGACATGATGAAGTGGGTTCCCATGCATCTGACATTATCATATCTTTCTAACAAAGAAGCACCTTTCCCGTGAGGGCATTTTATGGCTCTGCCATGGGAAGAGTCACTGAAATTGGAAAGAAAAACACAAACATAGGCAATAACCAACAGTATAAGGCAACATGTAGGAAAATATTTGCTTTTAATGTTTGCATCTACTCAACCTGTAAAGGTGTCTCCATTTCTAAACACTGTTAGTATATTTAAAGGACCCTTATTGTAATAGTGAAGCAAGCCAGACTGTTACATCAGGATGTCCCTACACGCTCATGCACACACCAAGCATGGTCCGTTATAGCACCGCCCTGGGAAAACAGACAATGAGAGCACCCTTGCAGGGCAGGGACTGTTATATCAGGGTTTACCTGAGCAGAACTGATGTCTTTTAGAGAGAAGAAATAGCTCTGTTACTGAATTCGTGTGACAATCCACTGCTTGACAGTAAGCAGGTAAGGAGTCGGCCTTCCATGTAGGCGATCCAAGTTTAAGTCCTGGGTCAGGAAGATGCCCTGGAGAAGGAAACGGCAACCCACTCGACTGTTCTTGCCTGGAGAATTCCATGGACATAGGAACCTGGCCAGCTACAGTCCACGGGGTCGCAACTGAGTGACTAACACACACCGCCCGACTGTAAGTCTCTACTCTGTCCTCAGTAAATCCCTGCCCGAGGCAGGTCTGGGTAACACGCTCGGCTGGGAGAAATGGAGCTCAGCGGGGTGGCAGCGTGGCAGCTGTGCTCCGATCGACACTCACTGTGCAATTGTGAAGGCCCAAAGGACCTCAGGTAGGCACACTGGACGGGGGTGGTGACCTGGGTAGACAAGGAACAGGGGCCCAAGGAGGTTCCCAGACGTCAGAGGAGGCATGAGGGCAGGTATCAGATGGGAAGAGAGGAGAAAGCTCCCGGCTTGGGTGGGTGGGGGTGAGCTGCGTGCAGTCCCAGAGGCAGGATCTCACGGCACAGGACAGGATGACCACAGGCACGGGGAAGGCGGACAGTCAGCGAGACACACAGCCAGAGACAGGGGTGGGGAGGAGAGGAAGGGGACAGAGATAGGGAAGTGAGCAGGGACAGCACGAAGCTCCGCAGGACAGGTGGGCGCGGCAGGCCTCCAGCTGTGCGGGCAGCAGGGTGCCACAGGCCATCCGCGATGGAGGCACGCAAGGTGTCCTTTGTCCTGAGGGAAGGGAAGCGGGCAGAGAGGCGAGAGGGCGTGGGGACAGCCGCTTTCCGCTGGGGTCGCTCGGAAGTGAGGACATCTCCCAGGATGGATCAGCACGTCTCCCTCCACCTCCACCGAAAGGTGAGTCTCCTTGGCATCCAGAGGCGCGGCTGCTGGATTTTTAAACGCCTGTGCGGTGAATGTGCCAGGAATGTCGGGCCGTCAGGCTGCTTTATTATCGTCTACAGTCGTGAAAACTCAATCCTGCCTGGAACG